>JAKSZT010054523.1:6385953-6438363 GCA_026826555.1 Tolypeutes matacus | reverse complement strand
CCTCGGGGACAGCGGGCGCCGGGCGGAGAGCCCCGGGCGAGAGTCGTGCGCTGCGCCGCCGCCCCCGGCCCGCGCGGGCTCCGTGCCAGGAGGCGGCGGCCAGGCCGAGCCCAGCGCCGCGCGCCCGGGCGCTCCGACGGCGGCCAGGCCGGGGCGAGGAGCGGAGGAGGACGAGGAGGAAGGGCGGCCGCGCCGGCCCGCGCCATGGCGCTCGACTTCCTGGCTGGGTGCGCCGGGGGTAAGCGGGGGCCGGGGAGGAGGCTCGGGGGTCGGGCCGGGGCTCGGGGGGCCGGCTGCCCCGCGCGCGCTCGGCGCCGCTGCTGAGCCTCGGGCCGGGTTCCCGAGTCAGCACAACGGGGATCACGAGGCCCTGGTCTCCTGGGGGCGACATCAGGCCCGGAGGGGCACGCCCCCCCACCCCGCCCCGCTCCCCGCCGAAGCGCGGCCCCCTCGGGGTGGGAGAAGCGTGGGGCTGCCTCCTGGGCGGCCCGGGGCGGGGAGGGAGGCCCGCAGGGGAGAGCCCGGGGGCTCACGCGCGTGCCACCACGTGATGGCATCTGGCCCGAGGGCCGGACTGCCCGTGCGGCCCAGCCTGGACCCAGGAGGGCCTCGAGCCACGGTGGACCTGTTGGGGCCCCGGCTCCTGCACTTTTGGCTGGAGAGTCGCTCATTCGGCGGACCCCTGGGAGCCTCTGGCCTAGAGAGCAGGGGTTCGGGGCTGCGGTGTCACGGCCCTCCCGCACCTGCCCTCGCCCACCGCTCTGCGTCCCTTTGGTTTTGCTCCTAATCAAGTCCCCGGATTCCTGGCGGCGGCGCCTACCCGCGGAGGCTGCGGCGTGGTGAGCGGTGGCCCGGGGCCCTTAGGCCCGTGGGCCCCGAGCCCTTTTCCTCCCGGGCCAGCGGAGGCCAGAGGGAAGGGGAGCCACGCTGGGGCCTGGGGCGGGGGGACCCCAGGGCTCTCTGCGGGGTCGGTGGGGACACTTCTCCCCAGTCGCGGGTGCCTGAGGGAGAGAGTTTGAGAGGGGAGGGGGGCTTGGCTTCTGCGGATGCTGGGCTCCCCGCAGCCCTGCCCGCTCCTCCCGGGCCCCAGACCCTCCTCTCGCCTCCCCCAGCGGTGGCCTGGTGAGTGGCGGCTGCCGAGCCACATCCGGCTTCACGGGGGACATGGTCCTTTCTTGTGCGCCTATGTCAGTCCCAGTGTCCTGGGGTCTGGGCACCCCCCCACACACACACCCCACCCCCGCACACCTGCTCATCTCTCCTCTGGGCTGTGGCTCTCGCAGGACCCCCGGGAATACCCCCTGCCCATCCTCACCCTGCCCACCCCTCCCACCCAGCCCAGCACTGAGGCCCCCGGGTCCAGGGGCAAGCCCGGGAGGGGGGCAGTGGTGCCCACCTCCTTCCCGGCCATGGACGTGGGTCGTCAGCTCCCACCCCCAGGAGCCCTCTTCTCGCCTTGTATGACCAAGGAAGGACCCAGCTCAGAGAGGACACTAGGAGGAGATCACACCGTGCTCCTCCCACGGGACAGCCCGGTCCCCAGGATAGTGACCTGATTGTGCCCCACACCCACCCCCACACTCGGGTCCTGGCACAGCCTGGCCCACCCACGCAGCTCTGCCCGGAAAGTCTTTGGAATCATGGGCAGGTGGCCTGGCTCCTTCCGGTTTGCGCTCCTGGGGCCAGGGGTCTTATTTATTGAGATTCGTGAGAGGGCGGGCGGTCCACCCCCTCTGCTTGGCTGAGTGTGGGTCACTAACCTAGCCCTGGGGGCGCGACGGCCTCTTTGATTGACAGCACCCCCATGCTCCCTGAGGCCGCCCTTTGCAGATCTGGAGGCCAGGAGGAGGTGGAACAGGGGACAGCCCTGGGGGGCAGCCTGTGACCTGATGCCCCCTCCCAGCGCCTCTGCTGCCAGGTGCCTCCTGGGCCCTCTGAGGTGCTCCTCTGAGTCCAGCTTCTGTAGGGCAGGGGAGCCGGCTTTGGCTTGGGGGGCAGGGTCCACCTCTGCCTTATCAGGGGTGACTCTCAAGGTGACTGAGGTTAAAAGAAGGGTTGGCAGGATGGGAAGCCCTGACAGAGGGGCCCGAGCGGGGAGCAGGACCTGCAGCCTGCTCGTTCCTGTGGGTGGGGGCTCAGGCACTGAGACCAGTCGGGGCCTGTGGGAATGCTGAGTGGCTGCGTGGGGCCTCCCCCGAGCCTAGTGGGGAGAGGGTCTCCCCCCACCTCAGTCCTTGAGGCTGGTGGAGGGTGTTGCTAGCGCCCAAGCCAGTCTGGGACCAGAGGCGCGACCCACAGGAAGGGACCCTCCAGCCCTTCCAGGACACGGTTGGGACCCCAGAGCTGGGCTGGCTGCTGGGGGCTTGGAGGGTGGGAGGCGCCTGCAGCTGGAAGGCGAAAGGAGGCCAGAGGGACACCTCGAGAAGGTTTCCAGAAACCAAGAAATCCTGCTACAACCCAAGGAAAGAGATCCTGGAGTGAGAAAGAGAGTGGGTTGCTGAGGGACAAAACAAAACGTGGCTCAGAAGACTAGAAGCAGGTGGAAGTTTCGAGGGAGAGAGGCTGGGTGAGTGGTGGAGGTACCAGAAGGAGAAGAGGGAGCAGGTCTGGGGATGGCCAGTGAGAGTGGAAATCTCCCCTGGTGGGAGGGCCAGTGGAGTGCCAGGCAGGGCTGCTTTAAAAGAATCAAGACACACCCTTGGCATCTCCTGGTAGAATTTCTGACATCTATAGATAAAATCTCAGAGGCGTAGAAACAGAACAAACAGGTTCTTGACACGGGAACACAAGCGGCAGCTTTCTCACTGCTTCACTGAACAGTTGTGCAGCTTTGCGTTGCCGCAAAGTCACAGGCTGCCTCTGTGGGCAGGGAAGGCAGCACTTCACCCCGTGGAATCCCTGCCCTGGGGAGCCAGGTACTGACCACCTCCACAGGCGAGGAAAGTGAGGCTTGTTCACCGAGTCCTTTGCGAGCTCATGGGGCTGGTAAGCGGCTGCAGAAAAATTCAGACCTGGGTCTCGGTGAGGTCTGAGTCCAGATCCGCTGGTGAGGGTCTGAGTTCTGCCATGCCCCGAGCAATGCACAGCCTCCTCGGGGACAGGCCCTATGGTGGTGAGCAGCAGGCCAAGGGGGTGACACCGGCTTGGCGTCGGACAGACCCTGGCTCATCCTTGGTGACGTGCCCCCACCTCTGGACGTGAGAACCACAGGGGCTTATGTCATGTGCCCAGTGCACAGTAGGTGCTGCCCAGCACATAGTAGGTGCTTGGTAACTGACCCATCTCCTCAGCTGCTCCTGCCCAGTCCTTGCCAGCACCCAACCCCACCCCAATGCCCCCACTCCAAGTTTCAGAGGCATTCTGGGTCACAAGCCCCCTTTCATCCCCCAGGTGTGGCCGGCGTGCTCGTGGGACACCCATTTGACACGGTCAAGGTGAGTTTCCTGTCACTGTTTTATTCTCAGGCCGGTGGAGGCACAGGAATTGGAGAGGCCTGTGGGGTTAGGGGCGGCCAGAGGCGAGTGTGAGGTGGAGCTTCGGCCTTCCCAGCTACGGCCTCTGCAGCAACTTCAGGATATTTCCGTGGGTTTTAGAATAAAGGTAGAAACGAGAGTCCGTGATGCCCAGGGGGCAGCTGCTTCCTCTCCGATCCCGGCTGGACCTTCCTTCCTTCAGGGTTTGTTGAAAACTCCCCAGCTCGGGCTGAGCTGTACGGCGGGTTCGTGGTGAACTTGGGCTTGGCCAGCTGGGAGCGAGGTGCCGAAGGACAGAGCGTGGGACACCCTCCTGTTCCTAACACTCCACACCCCTGCTTTCCTGAAAGAAAGAAAAGTTCAGAGAACAACTGGAAATACGTGCACATGCTCTCCACAGAGCAGTTAGCACTGAGAAAGCGGGTTGGCTCACCACTGGGGGCATGTGGCCTAAGGAGCGGCCCAGGCCGCGGCCCTGATCGGGGAGGCTGACAGGTGCCCACTTAGCTGGGTCCTTCTTGGTAAGCTCCCCGCCTTGATAAACTCCGGAGTTCCCAAGTTCTCAGACGCCACAGGGCAGAAGCCAAGGAAAGCCATTTTCTCCAAGGTGGAAATTTCCAAGTCAGATGTTTTCCCTGTTCCTGAGGTTTTGTGTTATTAAACCGGCCAAGTCCGGGCCCTTCCTTGGCACCTTCACGGGGGACCCAGGGGCGCTGGACCCAGTGTGGGCCAGCCTTCCACACCCACGGTGATTGCTGACCTGGCCACTGCCTTTTCCCAGATTGTGCTGCCCACACAGGTGAGCCGAAAGCTGAAGGCAAAACATGGTGTTGGGAGCTGAGCTGGCTCAGACACAGGCTTCCGCCTGCGCTTTCCATGGAAGCCAGCAAGCTCCTCAACCAGGTGTTCTTGGCCAAGAGAAGACCTTGCTCGCCACGGGCTGGCATCTCACCCAGCCAAGGCACGAGGGCGTTGCCTTCTGCACTAGCTCTGACCTTAAAGAGTCCTGTCCTAGCTTTGGCAGCTCTGTGTTCTCTCGCCAGCACATTGACCAGTTCTGGGCCCAAGTGTTGCCCCCTGCAAAAGGAGGGCATTGGGAGAGACTTCGAGGCCCGTCCTGCCACCTGCACTCAGGCTGCGTTGTGTCAGGTTGGAGGCTGGTCCTGAGAAGCTGGGGTTCCTCCCACCCCAGCATAGGCCAATCTGGGGGGCAGAGTGAGGGGCTGGGCTTCCTTGGCAAGCAGTGGCTGAGAGTGAGGCCCCGGGCAGAGCCCATCCATACGGCCTCCCTACAGGCCTGAGCTGCCAGGATTGCCAGCAGCGCCAGGTGACGCCATGTTTCCACGTCACGGCCACGGGGTGTAGCTGCCTCTCGGGGCCGTGCCCAGCCGAGAGGTCTCCCTGGCTCCCTCCCTCAGCTCAGTATGGCCAAGGCCAGGCCTCTCAGCTGTGACTCGGCCCATGCCAGGCCGGGCTGTCTGCAGGCTCCCACCAGGTCCCCGGACCCCTGGGTCTGGGGAGCACTTTGGTCCTCAGCTCACGACCAGCAGCCCCTACGGTAAGTCACCTCTGTCCACCACGCTGGGTTTTGTTGGTTTGTTAAGAGCTCTTGTAGCTTTACAGAAACTTCATGCAGAAAGTAGTTTCCCTGTTATTAACATGTTGCATTATTATGGTACCTTTGTTAAAATTGATAAAACAATATTCTTAAAATTACGCTATTAACTATAGTTCAGTTTATGTTAGGTTTCCCTATTTGGGTTGTACAGCTCTATGGGTATTTGTTTTTTGTGTAACAAACATATATACAACCTAAAATTTCCCATTTAAACTACTTTGAAATACATGATTCAGTGGTTTTAGTTACTTTCACCGTGTGTGCCCCTGTCACCCAAACAGAAACTCCATGCCCCACCCCCACCCTGGCCCCTGGCAATCTGTATTCCAGTTTCTCACTATGAATTTGCATATTCTACTTACTTCAGATCATTGAAGTCACACTATATCTGTCCTTTCGTGTCTGGCTTATTTCCACTGGGGTTTTATACCCTTAACCCCACTTCTCACAACTGGAGGGTGGCCTTGGAGAAAACCTGTGACCCTTTTTTGCCACTGTGGCCCACCGACAGCACACCTGGACAAACCTGCCTTACAAGGCCAAAGGCTTCTCCAGAGGGAGAAGGCCCGCCAGTCCCACTGGCACCCAGGCGCCACGACGCCAGCCCACGGCGTGCATCCACAGGGTCGGGTTTAGCGCCCTACCCCCTTGACTTACTTCACTGACCGTGTTCCGTGATAAACATGGTAAAAACCATTCTCATTGAAAGACACCTGGGACAAGTAGAAAAGCGCATTATTGGTGAGTTGCCACACTGGGTGCACCACCTTCCATCACCCCACAGCATGCCCTGCAGCAGGTGATGGTTTAATGTGTTTTTTTTGTTTTGTTTTTTTTTAAAGATTTTATTTATTTATTCATTTATCCCCCCCTTGCTGCTTGTGCTCGCTGGGTCAGCTAACCACGCCGTGCGGGCGGGCTTGCCTTCACCAGGAGGCCCCGGGAACCGAACCCGGGGCCTCCCATATGGTAAACAGGAGCCCCACTGATTGAGCCACAGCCGCCTCCCATGGTTTAATGTGTTTTAACCATCAGGTACATCCACAATTTATTGGGATAGTAATGTGGGATAGAAAGGAAATTTAAGCCGTAAGTTATATAGAAACTAAAAGAGGAAAAAACCACGCTCTTAGGCAGGCTTTTCCCCAGCGTTGCTGAAAAGCAGAAGCATGCACAGACCACGTACATGTCTCACTTTTGGCAAAAGTGGGATTGACTTCCTAGCCCTGCAGGCTTTTGCTTTGAATTGAGGTTTAGCGTGGGGAAAAGTGCAAATCCTAAGCACACGAGGCACAGGTCCCGAGTGGCCTCCCCCCAGCAGCCCCCGCCTCCCTCCCCACACCTCCCTGCCCTTCTCCCGAGGCAGCCGCTGCCCTGCCTCCTGGTGCCCGGCCTCAGCCTGGATGTGCACGTCTCGTAACGGGAGCGTGTTGGGGCGGACCACGTTCTGTGGCAGGCCAGGCTGCCTCGGGGGCCACGGCCCCTTCCTGGCTGGACCCCTGCGCTTTCTTCCTGCAGGCCCTTCGGACCGGCCTGGGGGCTTTCTGGTTTCCCTGCCGTGCCCAGAACCACAGCCACTGCCCCCGGGCACCCGCACTTGCGTACTAAGGCAGATTTCTGCCCTGCGCCGTTTCTCAGGACAGTCATCGGCAGCGGTCATTGGGACCGCAGGGGGTGCCCGGGCATCCCGGGGCTCGGGGAGGGGACCGGGAGGCGGGGGCCGGGCGGCGGCGGGGGCTCCGAGCCGGGGTGCGATGTTGAAACTGTGTTGCTATAACCGCCTTTACTTTCCGAGCTAGGGGCTGTCTGCGTCCATAGCAAAAGTAACTTTGTTGTAGATGAGCGTAAGCCTCACCCCGGAGAGCCTAGTAAGTACAGACCAGGTGAACCCCACCCTCTCTTCCCCGTGCTCCCGGACCCTGGGCCTGGCCCCCTCCACAGCCTCCCCTCTCCATCCCCAGGTTCCCTCTGGACTGGCAGGCCAGGGAGGGAGCGGTGAGCCTGGGCCCAGCACGGGGCCCCGGTGGGCCCGGAGAGGCTGGGTGAGAGAAACCAGCCCCTCTGGGTCGGGGTCTCCCAGCCCTGTGGGAAGTTGGGAGACTTCTGGGCTTGGTGCAAACGGCCCCTTCCTAGGGGTGGGGCCACAGCCCGCAAGGGAATGCTGTCACCCCGAAACTTTAGTGTTCTGCTCTAGACTCCCCAAGACTCAGGCCACTGGCCATGCTCCACCCCAGACTCCCAGGCAGTGAGGGCTTGTCACAGACCCGGGGGGGCAGTAAGAAGGAGGGGGCCTCCGAGCTCCCTCGTGGGAGCTGCTGGGGTCTCTCCGGGCCTGCCGCCTCCGCAGTGGGCCTTAGGCGATGCCTGCGGCCCACGAGGCTCTGTGGAAGCTGCCCTCGTCCTGTCACTGTCGAGGCCGCAGGAGGCAGTGCCGTGGCCCCCAGAGGCCGCGGTACGTGACGGGCCACGAAGAGCCTGGGGCGGTAGCACTTCACCTGACCCAGAGCCCGTGGCGTCGCTGCAGCACTGTGAAAGGCGTGCGTTGGCTTTGCTTTGCTCGGAAAACTCAGCCCCTTCCTCTCGAACCCTGGGCAGGAAGGCGCGCTAGGGGCGGACAGCGCGCCCTCCACTGCCCCGTCCTCGGAGCACCGGGTGCCTCAGGCCTTGTCTGCAGCGACGGCCTTTTTTTTTTGCCCCTCATAAAACCCTTTTTGTAAGTGCACTCTCCGATGAAGATGCATCGTTTTGGAGAGACCTGGAAAAGGTTCCTAAACCAGACTTTAGCCTGGTCATCCCCTGGGAGGGCTCTCGCCCGCTGCACCCCAGCCCACCCTTGCCCGGCCATCCCCAGGGAAGACAGCCTTGGCCAGACTGCGAAGCTGCTCCGAGCCTCAGGCATCCCACCTTGGAAGTGGGGGCCCTCGTGCCCCT
Organism: Tolypeutes matacus; assembly: GCA_026826555.1. NCBI lineage: Eukaryota > Metazoa > Chordata > Mammalia > Cingulata > Chlamyphoridae > Tolypeutes > Tolypeutes matacus. Next base: position 6,430,341 of record JAKSZT010054523.1, on the reverse strand, counting down.
TCAGCAGGTGCTTCTGATGCCCACAGTTCGAGGCGGTACCCACTAAGTGGCCCTGCTGTAATCATTACTCATTTGTGACTCAGACCCGGGGGAACCAGCTCTTGAGAGCGTAACTGAGCCCAGCTGCCCCTCACCCCGTGACACTGCTTTGGCGTTCAGGAAACGGTCCTTCTGCTCAGCAACCGCACGGCCTGCAAAACAAGAGCAGAGATAAGCTCCAGGCAACAAAGGGAGCTTTGACAATGCACAGGGGCTCCAGGCCAGCACCCCAGGCCCCAGCCATGCTGACGTGGTCTCCAAGGAGACTGTCGGCTCTTGCGCCATCACCTTAACTGATGACCACTGTCCCCACGGGGGCCTCCGGCAGAAACCGAGCACAGGGTTCCACCACGGTGGGGCTGCCAGCCCTCCTGAGGGTGGCCGTGTGATGGCACTGTGAGGCCCACGGCCCTCTGGCATCAGCCGTGGGCTTGGCACGTGTCCACGCGGCCGGTGGGCAGGTTTCAGGAGTTGGCTCGCGCCCCGCTGCCGCAGCTTTGGGCAGCAGTCGTGACAACCTGAGGCTTAACCTTGAGCTCCAGGGGGGCTCTTGGGGGCGCCCTGGCTGTTCTCCAGGTAGCTGGCTTGCCTTGCGGCTCTTAGCCCCTCTCCCCTTCCCTGAAGTGGCCCATCCACCCGGTCCTGCCCCACCCCACCCTCCCCGGAATTCCAAAAGCCACAGCGAGCTGCATGGCTCCCTGCTTGTGCGGCCCCCACCTGGCCGTGCCACGGCCGCCGCTCACTGAGCCTTCTCCTTCCAGGTGCGGCTTCAGGTGCAGAGCGCAGAGAGGGCGCAGTACCGCGGGACTGTGCACTGCTTCCGGTCCATCATCAAGCAGGAGAGCGTGAGTGGCCTGGGGACGTGTGGGGGCAAGGACACGCCCTCTCACGGGCAGCGGGGCACCGCGGGCAGGCTGGCCAGCCCCGGGCGGCCCTGAGAGTGTCCCCCTGTCCCCACAGGTGCTGGGCCTGTACCGGGGCCTGGGCTCACCACTCATGGGACTCACCTTCATCAACGCGCTGGTGTTCGGGGTGCAGGGCAACACCCTCCGGGCCCTGGGCCAGGACTCGCCACTGAACCAGTTCCTGGCGGGCGCGGCGGCCGGCGCTATCCAGTGCGTCATCTGCTGTCCCATGGAGCTGGCCAAGACGCGGCTGCAGCTGCAGGACGCCGGGCCGGCGCGCACCTACACGGGCTCCCTGGACTGCCTGGCGCAGATCTACCGGCGCGAGGGCCTGCGCGGCGTCAACCGGGGCATGGCGTCCACCTTGCTGCGCGAGACACCCAGCTTCGGCGTCTACTTCTTGGCCTACGACGTGCTGACGCGGGCGCTGGGCTGCGAGCCGGGGGACCGCCTGCTGGTGCCCAAGCTGCTGCTGGCGGGCGGCACGGCGGGCATCGCGTCCTGGCTCTCCACCTACCCCGTGGACGTGGTCAAGTCACGGCTGCAGGCCGACGGGCTGCGAGGTGCGCCACGCTACCGCGGCATCCTCGACTGCGTGCGCCAGAGCTACCGGGCCGAGGGCTGGCGCGTGTTTACGCGGGGGCTGGCCTCCACGCTGCTGCGGGCCTTCCCCGTCAACGCCGCCACCTTCGCCACCGTCACGGTGGTGCTCACCTACGCACGGGGCGAGGAGACCCGGCCCGAGGCTCCCGCGGGGCCCACCCTGGCCCAGCCCTCCAGCCTGTGAGCCGCCGGCCCCAACCCAGACCCGCCTCCCCAGAAACTCTCCTGGGGAGGTGAGGGCCCCTCAGCCTGTGCCCTGCCCAGGCACCCAGCCGTGACCTTGGCCGTGAACCCTCCTTCCCGGGGCCTCGTTCCTCAGCCGTCATCTGGACCTTCCCGCCCAGCGCGTCTCCTCAGGGTCAGAGGTGTCGCCCCCGCCCGACACTGGTTTTCCAGGTCTTAGGGAAGCCCACCCAGACGCTCCCAGGAATCCCCTCCCCGCTGGTGCCCCTGCCCGCAGCTTGGCTCCAAGGAGTCCCCAGCGGGCCCTCACACCCCAGATGCTCATCCGGCAGAGCTCCAGGGCCTTCTCTCCGCCACCTGCCAGGCGCCCCTTCACTGGCAGCCAAGTTCCCATCTGGGCTGCCGAGTTGAGCTTGGACAGAGGCAGGCGTCTTCTGGGCAGGCTTAGGATGCCCAAGGGCGCGGAGGTGGGTCTGGCCCTGGGATCCCGGCCTCGGGCGTTGTACGAGGTGTAATTATCATACGTGAGCTGCATTGGAAATAAAGTGCTGTGCTTTTTTTTTTTTTTTTACAAGGGCAGGACTTGTGCGTGTTGGGGAGGAAGGGGCTTCATTTGCCAAGCCCATCTTGGAGTCAGAACGGCCGGCCCAGTGGCTTGCCCGATCTTGGGCAGGTCATGTGACAAACCTCCGGGAGCCTCAGTTTCCTCATCTGCAAAGGGTGCTAACGGAGCAGTGAGGACCTGGCGAGGTAAAGTTCACAACTGGCGAGGTAAAGTTCACAAAGTGCTAGGCTCCTTGGATATCGCTCCCCCCAGCCCCCATGGGACTGCCAGTCTCTCCCTGCCTTCTCTAGAAGCTTGCCCTGAGGCATGAGGCTTTGCGGGAGGGCACAGGGAAGCTGGGGAGTCTGGATGAGGCTCCCAGGCATGAGCACAGTTGTTCACTGAGCCAAGGAGGGGACCCCTGGGCCATGCCTGCAGGAAGCCTCAGTTGCCCAAGGGGGTTCCTCCTGCTCCGACCCCAGTTCTTTGTTCCCTAAGTGCCAGCCTTTTCCACCTGCCTCAGCAGCTGCCAGCCCCAAGGCTTCTTCTTTCCCAACCGCTGGGCCCCAGGGCACTGCCCACAGGCAAGGAGGGGTGCCAGCTCTCCCTGGCCCTTACACCCATTTAAGCCCAGTGCCCAGCCTGTGAGGCCGGGCTGGTTTGGATTCCAGGGCAGCAGGCCAGGAGGGGGCTGGCTGGGGAGCCCAGGGTGGGCCTGTCCAGGCCCGTCCAAGCCCCACTAGCCCAGGGCGTCCCCAGGTGGGCCCCTCCCTCGCTCCACCGCCCCCAGCTGGGTGACCACTCTGAGAGGTGGAGGGTGGTGGGACTGTGATGCCATGTGGGCACCTGATTGGTAACAGGAGCCCCCCACCTTTCCACCCCCGGCTAACCAGGTGACTTCCAAGCAGAACGTCCCCCCAGGGCCACGGTGTATCGTGGCTCCAAGGGCTGCGTGCCCTCCAGGGCTCACATGTCAGTGGAACAATACTCGGACTAAGAAGCCCCTGCCAAAGGAAAAGGCAAAGAGGGACTTGGGGTGGGGGCCGCAGAGCCGCTCCTACCGCCTCCCCAACCCACGACCACGTACTGGTAGCTTGAAGTTGGACACAGTAGGACCCCATGAAAATTGAGGGCTGCCCCCAAAGCAGGATGTCCACCTCCAAGGGAGCTGGCCGTTAAGCATTTACCAAGAAATGGGATATGTGTCTGTGTTGATTACTTTTTTCTTAATTTATTTTATATTCAGTTTCTTCCTGGTTTGAATTCATATTTATTTGAAATAAGCAACACAGGAACATGGTAAAAAGAAAATCAATAAGATAAAAAAAAAGAAAATCAGATAAAATACATACGGAACCCAACGCTCTGCAGCGGGGAGGAACACCTTGCCCTCCTGCCCAGCCAGAGAGGCCGTCCCCAGATTTGGCCAATGCTTGCAGAGCTGAGTCTTCCTGACACAGGCTGGCCACATTTCTCTTAGTGAGGCGTCCGTACTGACTGTCCTGTCCCTGGATGTTTTCATTTGGCAATTATCTCAGAGTTCTGTTCTTTTCAGCAGCAATTCCTTGAATGAACATGCCTTCATTTATTGCCCGTTAGGTTTAGGAAGCAACCAGGAGATACTTGAGCAGGAACAGCAGGGCCAAGTGCAGTAGCTGGGGAAAGACTGAGGCCATGGGTGGAAAGGCAGAAGGAAGGGCAGTGTAGTGGCCCGGAGGACGGCAGAGGGGCCGAGGATGGAGAGGGCCCCCGGGCCTCATCACATAGCCGCACTTGGGGCCTGTGGCAGGCCCTCCTGGGTGCCTGCCTAATACCCATTCTACCTTTCTTTTCTTTCTTTTTTTTTTTTTTTTTAAGCAGTTTTATTAAGATATATCTTCACATATCATACAATCTATCCAAAGTGTACAGTCAATGGTTTTTAGTATAATCACAGTATTGCCCTTTCCTTCTAACAGAACCCCAGTTCATCCCAGGAGCCAGTGTGTACAAACAAAAACACCTTCCTGGACTCCCTTGCAGCTAGAGCTAGTCACGTGTCCCAGGGCCCGCCAGTGAGATAGAAGCAGAAGCTAGTGGGCCAGGCTTGTGAGCAGCTGTGGCACATCCCTTCGGCCCTGCTTCCCCTTTCCTGCTGAAAAGGGGTCAGGATGCTGTCTCAGGACCACGAGGAGATGACAGGCTTAGGGTGGTAGGGAGGAGCCGAGGTCCCCGTCTGCCTCCAGGGGCCACGGAGCCAGTCTGTCCCGTGGAAGGCAAATAACTTCTGTGTTCAACCACCACATCCAGCAGCCATGGGCAGGTTTCCCATAGGGGTGTGGCAGGATCTGACTTGTACTTTAAAGACCCCTCAGGCAGTTGCAAGGCAAGTGGGTGACGGGGGCTAGAGGGGACAGGCCCGGGCTGGGGGTGGAGGCCCAACGGGGTATCTGTGGAAAGCTACCCCCACAGTGCTGCTCTCAGGATCCGGCAGGCCCCTTGGCCTAGTGGGCAGGCCCAGAAAGCCACCCCCCGAAGCTGCAGGAGCCTCCATGCCAGGCTGCACCCATGCCAGCCTCAGCCTCCACCCAGATCCCCAGGCGGGAACCTGACCCACACAGCCCCCTCATGGGTCCCACCACTGGGCCTGACTTCATCCAGGGACACAGGAGTGGCTGGGCCCCCTTGGGCCACTTGCCCTCCCCACCCCATCCTCCAGGGGTGCCAAATCCCTTACTGGTTGAAGGGTGCAAGGGGCTGTCCCAGCTCCAGACCTTGTTCAGGGATGCCCTCCTCCTGGAATCCCACATACACATGAACTCCAAGCCTCCTGTCAGCCATCAAAAACACCTCCTCCTCCAGGCAGCCCTCCCACTTTCTCCTGGGAGCCAGCCTCTCGCAAGGGAGCAGGCCCTCCCATTTGGCTGGGGAGGAAAATGAAGCTCCCCAAAGGCAGCTCGTACAAGGGCCTTTGTACTTCTTTTGGCAGAATTCCAAGGCCTCTCCCCTCTGCCTCTGTGTCCCGGAGGCCTTGAGCTGCCTCTCCCACTAAACAGGGCTCAGCTGCTTGGTCCACTTTGTATTCCCAGAGTTTAGCCTGATGTACTTAATAAATATTGGATTTATGCACTGATACACTTAATAAATATTGGAGAATGATGAATTAAAAATCATGTTGGGGGAAACAGATGTGGTTCAAGCATTTGGGCACTCGCCTACCACATGGGAGGTCCTGAGTTCGGTTCCTGGTGCCTCCTTGAGAAGACAAGCAAGACAGCAAGCTGGCATAACAGACTGGTGAGGCAAGCTGATGCAACAAGGAGACACAAAAGAGGAAACAATGAGAGACACAACAAAGCAGGGAGTGGAGGTGGCTCAAGCGATTGAGCACCTCTCACCCACATGGAAAGTCCTGGGTTCGGTTCCTGGTACCTCCCAAAGAGAAGATGAGCAGACACAAGAGCGCATGAGTGAGTACAGAGAGCAGACAGCGAGCACAAATGAGGCGTGGCGGGGGGGAGGAATAAATAATAAATCTTAAAAAAAAAAAATCATGCAGGGAGCAGATGTGGCTCAAGTGGTTGAGCGCCTGCTTCCCACATGGGAGGTCCCAGGTTTGGTTCCCAGTGCCTCCTAAAAAAGAAAATAAAACAACAAGCAAGCAAACAAACAAAAACCAACTCAAGGGAGCTGATATGGCTCTGGTTGAGTGCCAGCTTCCCACATTCACAGTCCTGGGTTCAATCCCTGACCCCAATACCTCCAAAAAATAAATTAATTGAAAATCATGCACTGGCTGCCCAGGTTGCATGTGCTGGGCTGAAGGGGTGCCCCCAAGAGCACCGATGGGTTGTGGGGTTGTAGGATGCCCTCAGCGCCGGAAATTGTCAAATGTCAGTTCTTCAGAGGGCCTTTCTTTCCAGGAGTCCTGGCTGCCCCATACTACACGCGAACACACGCCTGACTCCCCATGTTCACCTCACCCTGAGGGGTGGCTGGGGAGCTGGAAGCGCCAGGCCGGTCACAGTGCATTGCTGAATTTTACTAAACATTTAAAGATTTAACACCAATCCTTCTCAAATTCTTTCAGAATATAGAAGAGGAGCAATTACTTCCTAACTCATTCTATGAGGCCAGCATTATCTTGATACCAAAGCCAGATAAAAACAACACAAGTAAATTACAAAGCAATGCATCCCTTATGAATACAGGTGCCAAAATCCTCAACAAATTACTGGCAAACTGAATCCAATAGTATATTAAAAGGATTATACACCATGACCAAAATGGATTTATTCCAAGAATGCAAGGATGGTTCAACATAAGAAAATCAGTGTAATATACCGCATTAACAGATGGAAGGGGAAAAAACCACATGATCACCTCAATTGATGCAGAAACGGCATTTGACAAAATTCAACATCCTTTCACGACAAAAACACTCAGACAATTAGGAATAGAAGAGAATTTTCTCAACATGATCAAGGGCATTTATGAAAAACCCACAAGCAAATATCATACTCATTGTGGCAAGACTAAAAGCCTTCCACCAAGATCAGGAACAAGACAAGGATGCCTACTGTTATCACTGTTATACAACATTAATTAACATTATGCTGGAAGTTCTGGTTAGAGCAACCATGATTGCAAGAGAGAGAAATAAAAGGTATGCAAATCGGAAAGAAAGAAGCCACATTATCCTATTTACAGATGACATGTTCTTAAATAGAGAGAAAATCCAAAAGAACCCATAAAAAAGTGTTGCAGGATACACTATAAACATGTAGAAGTCAGCTGTGATCCTTTACAACAGTAATAAATAATCTGAAAAGGAAATCAAGTCAACAATTCCATTCACAATTACATCTAAAAGAATAAGAACCTAGGAATAAATTTAACCAAGGACGTGAAAGACTTGTACACTGAAAACTACACAACATTGCTGAAAGAAATTAAAGAAGACCTAAATAAATGGAAAGACATCCTATGTTCATGGACTGGAAGAATTAATATTGTTAAGATGTCAGTACTGGAAGCACATGTGGCTCAAGCGGTTGAGCACCTGCTTCTCACATGGGAGGTCCTGGGTTCAGTCCCCGGCCTGGTACCTCAAAAACAAAAACAAACAAAAAAATATGTGAGTACTGCCTAAAGCAATCTACAAATCCCTATCAATGCAATCCCTGTCAAAATTCAAGCAGCCTTTTTTTTTTTTTTTTTTTGCAGAAATGGAAAAGCTGACTGACCCTCAAATTCATATGGAATTACAAGGGGCCCCAAATAACCAAAACAATCTTGAAGAAAAACAAAGTTGGAGGGCTCACACTTCCTGATTCAAAACTTACTACATGGGAAGCGACTGTGGCTCAATCAGTAGGGCTCCCGTTTACCATATGGGAGGCCCCGGGTTCGGTTCCTGGGGCCTCCTGGTGAAGGCAAGCCCGCCCGCACGGCGTGGTTAGCTGACCCAGCGAGCACAAGCAGCAAGGGGGGGATAAATGAATAAATAAATAAAATCTTAAAAAAAAAAAAAAAAAAACTTACTACAAAGCTACAATAAAAACAATGTGGTACTGTCATAAGGATAGACATAGATCAATGGAAAGTCCAGAGATAAATCCACACATCTATGGCTAATTGATTTTTGACAATGGTGCCAAGTTCATTAATGGGGGAAAGAATAGTCTGTTTGACAAATGGTGCTGGGACTAATAGAAATCCACACAGAAAAAAGAATGAATGTGGACTCTTACCTCTCACCATATACAAAAATTAATTCAAAATGGATCAATGACCTAAATATAAAAGCTAATACTATAAAACTCTTAACAAGAAAACCTAGGGAAATATTTTCAGGACCCTATAGTAGGCGGTAGATTTTTATTTTACACCAAAAGCATAAGCAACAAAAGAAAAAACAGACAAAATAGACTTCATCAAAATTTTATACTTTTGTGCATCAAAGAACATTAAAAAAGTGAAGACAACCTACAGAATGGGAGGAAATATCTGGAAGCCATATATCTGATAAGGAGTTAATGTCCTGAATATGTAAGGAAATTCTACAACTCAACAACAAGACAAAGAACTCAATTAAAAACTCGGCCAAGGACTTGAACAGACCTTGTAGCAGTTTGATATTGTTTATGAATTCCAAAAATAGATATTGGATTACGTTTGTAAACTTGCCTGAGGTTTCACTTTTACTTGATTGAATTATGATTAGGGCTTTGATTGGGCCATGTCAGTAGGGCATTCAGTCTCTGCCCCTGGGTGAGTGGAGACTCACAGATAAAAGACATGACAAAGGACAAAGTTGAGTTTTTTTAGCTGGAGCTCCGGGAAGTAAACAAGCAGAAGAACACAGAGAAGCAGATATGTGAGGAAACAGAGAAGGCTCCATTAGACACGGGAAAAGCCCCAGGGAGAGAGACAAGGCCTAGAGTCCCTGATGGTCTACAGCTGACCTTGTGGAGAGAACAAAGCAGCTGAGCCCAGAGAGAAACGAGCCCTGGGAGAGAGACGAGACTTATCCCAGCCTATAGCTGATATTGGAAGAAGCTGGGACCACGGAGCCCTAAGAGGAAGAGGAAGGCTGAACATTGGCAGCCATCTTGCTCCAACACGTGGCAACAGATTTTAGTGAGGGAAGTAACTTACACTTTATGGCCTGGTAACTGTAAGCTTCTACCCCAAATAAATACTCTTTTTTTTGTTTGTTTGTTTGTTTTGTTTTTTTTACCAGGAGGTCCCGGGTATCGAACCCGGGTCCCTCCATATGGGAGACGGACGCCCAACCATTTGAGCCACATCCGTCCCCCTCAAATAAATACTCTTTATAAAAAAGCCAATAGGGAAACGGATGTGGCTCAAGAAGTTCGGCGTCCGTCTACCATATGGAGAGACCGGGGTTCGATCCCCGGGACCTCCCGGTAAAAAAAAAAAAAAAAAAAAAAAAGCCAATAGATTTCTGGTATCTTGCATCAAGCACCCCCTTGGCTGACTAATAAGATATTTAAGTGGCCCCTAAGTATATGAAAGAATGCTCAACCACTAGAGAAATGTGAATTAAAACTATGAGATACCAATTCATGGCTAGGATAGCTATTATCTTAAAATGGAAAGTAATAAGTCTTGGCAAGGATGTGGAGAAATAGGAACCTTTGTACATTTTTGGTGGGAATGTAAACTGGTACAGCCACTGTAGGAAGTTTGGTGATTCCTCAGAAAGGTAAATACAGAATTCCACATGACCCGGCAATTCCACTTCTAGGTAAATATCCAAAAGAATTCAGAGTAGAGACTCAGACAGATATTTCTAATCCAATGTTCATCGCAGCATTATTCACAATAGCCAGAAGATGGAAGCAACCCAAGTGTCCATCAACAGATGAATGGACACACAAAATCTGGTCAAGCCATACAAGGGAATGCTGTTCAGCCATAAATAGAAGGGAAGTGCTGGTCCATGCTACAACGTGGATGAACCTGGAAGACATCACGTGAACTAAGCCAGACACAAAAGGACAAATATCGTATGATTTTTCTTGAGGATGAGCGGGCAGCGCCAGCCAGGCAGTGGAAGTCAGGGTTGGCAGGGCGGGGAGGGTCTGGGGCATCCATGCATCTTGGACACAGGCCACACATGGCAGGAGTAAGGGGGAGCTTGGGTGGGGAAGTAACATTGGCCAGACACATGCCTCTTGAGGGACCTTCCCCGACACTGTCCCTACCCCTCAGCCCCTCCCTCTGCTTTTTCCCCTGGCATTTACCCTTGTTTCTTTTTCTTTTTCTTCTTTCTCACCTGTTTGCTCTACCAGATGTAATGCAAGTTCCCTTGGAGTACTTTCATCAGCTCCTAACATAGGGTCTGACTCAGTGCTGCTCAGTATTTATTGAATGAATAAGTGCGCCTGGGAGGTCAAGGTTAGGGAAACTTTGGAGATGAAAAGATGCCTGGAGGGGGGGAAGGAAAGCACAGCCAACACCTAGGAGATACGGAAAAGGGGATCAGAGCCGGGTGTTAATAGCCTTGAGGGTGAGCAAGAGCTTTGGGTTTTAGTGGATAGGAAATGGGGAGCCACTGAAGGTCTGGGTGGGGTGGTGAGTGGCCCTATAGGGTGGCGGCAGCAAGGCGGGGAGGAGCCAGCTGGGGCAGAACAAGGGTGGGCTCCTGAGGACAGGTGAGACACTGTTCTAGAGCTGGTGGGCCTGGGGACCCCGGGAAGTGGCAGTGCAGGTTGGAGTTTTGAACTCCGGCCACCTGATCTTCACAGATGCACCTCTCTGAGCCTGTTCCCCCACCCCAGCCCCAAATGGGGCTAATGTTCCTTAACCCCTCAAGGGGTGGTCTGGATAACAGCCAGCAAGCTGAAAAGGGCTGACGGGCAGTGCCTGCATCCCTTTTCATCTGGGGTTTACAGAAAGCAATTCCAAAGTCCTCGCACCCTCAATCCTTTCCGTCTAAAGATGTTTCTCCCCATAGCTGCTCAACAGAGCTCGACCCCAGGCCTTTGCTAGGAGTTCTGGCATTGCCACCTTGCCAGTGGCCTCTTCCAGCACTGATAGAAAGAAGGGGTACTTGGATGCAGCACCTCAGCCACCAGGCCCCCAGCCGGCACAAGCACACTTCTTTGCATTTTGCTTTTGGTCAAATCTGTATTTTGAGTTCTTAGGAACTCAGTCCCAATTAGGAAGCTTTCTTTACAGCCTGGGAAGTCCCAGGGCCAACACTGGGGCTCGTGGGTCCAACTATATGGCAAATGCACTTGGCCATGCTTTCTGAGAAGTGGGAGAAGCTCTCACAGAAGTTCCCGTGGCCCAGTCTATCCTGGGAGGGCATGTTAGGGCAGCATTCCTTGCAGGCATGGAACCGAGAGCTGGGAGCTTCCGTTGCTGGGTGAGAAGGAAACCTATAAGGATCTGCCGGCCAAACCTGGCAACCACCAGATCAGACAGGAGCTTCTGACCAGGTTTAGCGTGTAATGAAACTCGGGAAAAGAGGTGGTTTGGAGGAATGAGGAACAAACGAGAACCACAGGCATCAACAAGCTTAACAACATTATGCGTTTATTATATTTTATAGAGCCATGTTACACATGCTTGGTGCTCCAAACTGAGTTATCGTTTAATGTTTTTCTGGATGCAAAGCCACCTGATGCTTGATGCAGATGCCTTATATACTATATTTCTGCATCTATGACCTATGAGCTAAGGAAAAACCAAGGACAATTCCAGAAATGGCAAACAACACTTAAGAAAAAGATGTCCATGAGACGCAACACTCAAGTCCGTGAACCAGGACCTACAGAAGTCACCAGAAAGTGAATCCAAACAGGATTTTTCTGTATGGTCTGACTAGTCACCGTCTGTGGCTACCAGAGCTCCTAACAGGTGTGGACGCTGCAGGAAAGAGGCTGTCGTTGCGTATTGGTGCCCTCCACCCTCCCCAACGTTCCCAGACGCTGTGTAGCCCCAAACAGCGCATCCAGCAGCACCCGGCAGCACACACCCTCCCCTCACTCACCCTGGGTAAGTGCTGTTTCTTATGGCATCTGAGTGGCTTTAATGACAACAGTCAATTTGAGTCAAGTCTGTCAACTTGGTGAGACACCAGTCATCATGCTTTACAAGAATACACCACACTCCGGCTCTGCAGCCTCCCAAAACACTGGCTGGAAAAGGGGCCGGGGGAGCTGACTTGGCCAGAGCCGACAGGCAGCTCCCGCCTTCTTGCACCCAGTCAGTGAGGAGTCTGATTTGCCTGGTGATGTAATGCCAAGGTTAAAGGGGCAGGCCCTCTCCAGCCTGATGCCACTGGCCCGAAGGGTCTGCACTTGAACTGTCCTAGGCAACATGAAACCTGAGCTATCTGAGCAGTGACACGAGTAAATCCAAGGTCAGGCGCAGTACAGGGGAATTAGACCTCACCAGTCATTCAGCCAAATGCTTTGGAGCCAGCAAGAGTGACGCTTAAGGCATAGAGCTCACCTCTGTTCTGTAAGGAGTAGGCGCTCAAGTGTGTGGCCAGAGCTACAAGGTTCTTGGGAGTTTGGGCTTCCTCGCCCACACCTCCTGGACTAAAAGCTGGGGTGGAGTGCACTGCCCAGCACAGGAGGTGCCTGCACTCTGAGGAGCTACTTCACCTTCACTCATGCCAGCAGGAGCCAGACAAGGGTCCTGAAGTCAGAGGTGCCCACCAAGGCCAGGAATCCCAGTCAACCCTGCAGCAGGCACAGAGCTGCCTTCAGCAGGAGGCAGAGCAGCTAGAAGGAAGTCATCAGGGCATGTCACAAAGCAGATACCTGTGAGCAGAGAGCTCACCATTTTGACCCCATGCTTTTGCTGGTGATCAGAGGTCAAAGGAAAAAGAGAAGGAGCTTACAGAATTAAGGATTAACAAAATGAATTCTGTGATCCACTCTGATCCCAAATTACACAGGAATCAAAAAAAAACACAGGAAACAGACAAGCAACTCTGTCTGTAATTGGTGTGTGTGTGTGTGTGTGTGGGCGGGGGGTGTTTGGATTGGAATCAGGTTTCCAATACAAAAACTGTCTTTTAGCAGGCCAGACTTTTCTGTGCCATGGACATAAACTCTACCTTGCGACCGAGCTGAGTATGCTAAGCAGAGTGTAAACACTGAACGCAGGAACAGAGCCGAGCCCACTTAAGCAAGCACTCTTAAAGAACTCAGGCAGAACAGGGGTCTCTCTAGTTTTCCTGCTGAATGAGAGTGATTCTGACCAATTCTGTGAAGAAACGAACTAGAACTCTGCTTGGAAACGCTGGCAGGCATTAAGCATACTGTTCCAAGTAAGTGTCATCTAAAAGAACTGGTGCATGGAGACCAAATAGGAATCAACTTGACTTTCCTCAGATTCTCAGGCTTGAGTTTAGGCAAAGCACACAAACACCATATGAAACCAACAGCATGGATTCGATGTCACCTTGGAAAATAAATGTCACTCTAGAGTGACTTCTTTATACAAATATTATGCTCCCCCTGAACCCCACTACCAAAAAGGGGGAAATAATAAATTCAAAAATAGAAAACAACATCTTTTAAGTGTAAACTTATCCTCTGGAGTTTTTATATTACATATGATAGAAACATGCATTTATTTCAGCTTGAATATAAGAAAATATGTCTATCAGAATTACTTATAAATCAGAATAATGCTCAAGACAACTGACTCACTGCTACAACACCATTTCAAATTTTAGTAAATTATATCTTTAGCAAAATTATAAATTCTAACCACAAGCAAAATGGGTTCAAGTTAAACCCAATGGGAACTACCACTACTCTTTAAGTTGTTGTTCATTTGTTTCTTATACTATTGTAAATTCAGAGTGCTATGTCAATGAAGAACTTGTACATTGTTTTTCTCAAACCTCAAATTCAACTCTTCACAGAACTTAACTCTGCTGACTGAGAAAAGACACGTGAACAAGACAGTCAAAGGAAGTGAGGGCTATTCCACTCAGAGCCAGCAAGGGACAGAAGAGACCAAGGCATTCCCGAGGGATCAAGGCACACAGGAAAGGGGACCTCCCTCTGCACAGGAGCTTGGCACCTGCAGTCAGCATGTGGCCCTCAGACCCTTCCCAAGGGCTTCCCCCCAGCACAGGCAGGAGTCCTGAGGACGGCACCCATCAGCTCCTGTGTGGCCCAAGGCAGCTCTGGACTCGTAATTCGGCCACTGGGCTCTCACGGCATTCCAGCCCAGCTATGCTGGCACTACGGTGGGAAGGGAAGGAATGTGCACTGACACGATGGTCTTCAATGGAGGCCTCAGTCCCAGATCTAGTCAAAGAACCAGGCATTAGCATCTGGGCACTCGGCTTCGGAAGGGACCTCCATCGGGGGCTTACTTCTCTCCTGACTGCCAGATACAGCACAGCCTGGCTGATGCAGAGAACAGCTAGGGTCTTCTGATTAACTTAGTTCCATCAAACCACTACAGTGGATTACAGATTCTGAATTTTTAAAAGCTCAAGTTAAAATTTCCCTTTAACATTCAGAAGGCACTTCAAAATTCTGCAGAGCCACAGGGTCACTGTTATTAGATCATCAATCCCCAGGTACAGGACTGATGCAGAAGCTGGAAGAGATCGGGCTAAGTCTTTGACCTGATGATGTCCTGGGCATTTTGTAAATAAATCTGATATTAGCTAGTTTGTCATTTATCTTGCAGCGTCAAGCCTACAGCACAGAAAGACAAAGTATGTTTGCATTTTAAAATAAACGGGATTTTGCTGTATCATGGCAGTTTATAAAATATTCTCAGTGAGCCTGATATTTGACCCTAAATAAAATTTAAAAATAATTGTACATGAAAGAGGTCACAATGTGAGAGGACAGTACTCATCGAGCACGATTTTCTAATAATCTAATCACCTGGCCAGTCTGCACGGAGTATCAGTTTAGAAGCATGAAACGAACTGACTGGCATTTAACCGCCTCATCTGCTAGCATTTAAGGACTCCACTAGATGGAGGAACAAAGGACCTCAAACCAAAAAGCCACATAACCAAATGCTTTCCTTTAAGACGAGCCAAAGTACCTGCTGGTGCTGCCTTTGAAGGCAGCCTGGGAAATGGAAGTGCCCAGTCTTCTCCCGTTTGCACCCACTGCCAATCAGCACCTTACCTGAGGATGCACACAGGCCACGTCAAAACTGCTTCGGTCAAACATTTGCTGAGAGTGCTAAAATCAAAATCATATCACCAACCAGCCTGGGTCGGGGTACTCTGAGGTAGTTCCTTAACTCAGGGTGCCTGTTACCCACACTCTCTCTCAGAATTCGAAACATGTAGGAAGTATGAAGATATCCATGCATCTTTTAAATCACAAATCACTGTACTTGAGTACAAAATAAAGGAAACTTGAGTTGCTTTATTTAGCTTCCAATTTCTGGGAGGCTCAAGAATTATAATTATCCTAGACAAAAAAGAAAATAAGACTGTGCTTACAGATCTTTTTCTGCCATGTTCTTTCTTCAGGATCGCTATTTTATTGTTGCCCTTTCTGTTACATGGGATGTACACATCAGGTGTTAAAAGGTACAATACATTCTACAACTGAGCACCACTTTCTGTAACTGAACAGGCAAAAAGATTACACTGAACGTCAGCATCTGGCAGTATTTTTTCGGAAAAAAAAAAGTGACTAAAATGGGTTTAAATTGATTAACACTATTAAATCACATCTAATATTTGATACTACATGATTCAATACAGCTATACGGTACAATTATACAAAATGTGTTAACATCAAAGAATACAACCAAAATTAAGATAGCAAACAAAACCTATATAACTTTTTTTTTTTTTTACAGGAAAATACTTTTGAAGTATGCATGTAACTGCCCATTCTTTTAAAGAAAATCTACTGCAAGCAAAGTTATCAACCTCCAGAAAAATCACACATAGCATTACTAAGCATATCCCCAAAAAGTGTACAATATGCACACTTGGAAAATACAAAATTAAAAAAATTGTAAGCAACAGGTGAGCTTCATATTTATAAGAATGTGAAAAGAAGTCCCATTTTTAGCACTGTTGTATAAAGAATTGTCTTTTGATGCGAAGTTCATGAATTGTCCTCCTGTTGGGACCACACTTTACAAAAACACCGTTGTTTTTGAAACGAGATTACAGAGCAAGATAGAGCATCTTAGCAATGTCATCTTATTAAAGTTTTTTTTTTTTTTTTTTTTTTTTTTTAATTTTTACTACTTTATCAAAACACGTCCCTTAGGTGTGTAGGATTCATTTTTTTAAAATTCTTTCCTAGAAACAATATACAAAGGAGAGGCATATTTATTCCCAATCACACTCCTGGAAGATGCTTCCCGAGGGCGAGAAGAGTCTTCTCTCTCTTCTTTTCACTGGTTGTTTTTGGCCTTAGCGTGTGTTAAGATGTGAGATTTCAGGTTAGTTGACTGAGCAAACTTCTTATTACACCCATCAAAGGGGCACACATAGGGCCTGTCTCCAGTATGGATTCGCACATGTGTGCGTAAATTGAAGTCCAGTGAAAAGCGTTTCCCACAGCCTTCGAACGTGCACTGTCAAGGAAAGACCAGAGAGATCAATGCACATGGCAACTCTGACCAGACCCTGTGAGAGTTAGGAGCTCACTGCTTGGCCTATTTATTTTATCAAACATTTTTCCTCCCTGCCCTGAAAGAACTTTCTAGATAAGATTCTAGAATCAGGGGGCAGGAATCTCTAATTCCACATGTTGAACAACAACTGGAACACATGGATTGCCCTCATGCAATGCTTAAATACATCGCAAGAGAACCACTTGGCAAAATACTAGTTACATTTACTCATACAATAAAACTTTTAGGGAGTCCCCTGTTCATTAGATAGCAATTCAATATATTAACTACAAAAAAACAAAAACAAATTATTGCAACGCCATTGTGAATGCACAAGAAATTTAGTTTTCAGCTTGCTCTTGTGCAATACTGTTTTTCTCCTGATGTACTTAGCACATTCCATAAGCACCCTGATACACTCTGTACCAAGAACCATGAAGATTACGTACGGGTAATCAGGAGCCCAGGCAACCCTCTTGCATGATTAATCGGGACATGACTTTAGTGACTCACTAAGGGAAAAGGATATCTCCAAGAGCACCCAGACCCTGCCTCTCTGGGCTGGTGGTCCCATGCCAGCCCACAGCCCACACTCAGTGCTCCAAGTCGGGATGGTACAGTGGGAGGAAGAACTGGCTCTACCTGAAAGGGCTTCTCTCCAGTATGAACCAGTTGGTGTCGTTTTAGTTTTGAGCTCTCAACAAAAGCTTTGCCACATTCTGCACAGACGTGGACTCGGGGACCGTGGGTGTGCAGATGCTTTCTCATGGCAGAGTTATCCCTGAACATCTTTGTGCAGCCCTTAAAAGAGAGAGAAGTTTAGTGGTTCACACTGCAAACTGTTAGAAAGGATTCAACCATTTCATAGACATAACAACCCCGCCCCCCTAAGCCTAGCACACATATACGAATACCCTCAAAGAGTTCCTTTACCTGATCAACCCCCCAATTTTAATTTTACTTAACATTAGAGTCAAATATTAATAAATTATTTAAGACAAAAAACAAGAGTTGGAAAAAGGCCTTATCATTAATGCAAACCCCTTGTTTTACAGATGAGGAAACTGTGTCTTTAAGTAGACTTGCCCAAGGTCATACGACTAGTAGCAGCCCAGCTGGGAGTAGAACCCAACATCCTGCCTCACCAAGTATATTCCCCAAAATGAAGTAACAGAAGCACTGATAAATAAACGGAGTTAAAATGATGGTGGTCCACCACTACCTTTGGTGGGCCCCAAATTCTGTGCTGCAAGAATGGGCTGTCATGCTCCATCGCCTACTGTTCCCTCTTCTCTCTTTTGCCTCTTTCCCCTTCTTGACAGAGAAAGAAGCAAGAGGGTCTCCAAGGAATGGCAACTACAGAAGAAATTTATTTTGTGAGACACTAGGAAAAGAAAGAAGCCACAAACTGTCTACCAATGCGTGTGGACTGAGGCAGATGGATGTGTGGTGCTCAGAGAAGCATGTCCTCAGCAATTTCTTCTGCAGTTGTTGCCCAACAATGGAGTGGTTGGGGGGGAAATGAGAAGACAGCATGGTAGAAGGACAGCACAAGTCAACTACTAGACAGCTTCACAGGCAACAGTGAGGAGGAAAGCCACCTTTTTGTCACCTTGACCTCTAGGCCGAGTTGCCATTTGAAAAATGGAATTTTCAAAAAAAATTAGTCACAGAGAAGCTAGAGATGATAGGCACTTAAGGCATAACTGTTTTCAAATGTTCGTTTATTTTTGGTCCCAATGGACCAAAAATCCTCACATTAAGAGCACTAAAAAAAAAAAAAAACAAAAAAAAAAACCACAGACCACCTGCAGGTGCAGAGTCCTAAGAGAGGTCATCACAAAACCTGTGACCTTCTCCTATCATTATTATTATTTTTTTGAGGTACCAGGGGCCAGTAATTGAACCTGGCTGGCGCTCAACCATGGAGCCAGATCAGCTTCCCTGACTTGGTTTTTATCATTTGTCTTTGTTTCCTCAGGAGGCACCGAGAACCGAACCCAGAACCCCCCATGTGAGAGGTGGGCAACCCACTGCATGAGCCACATCCGCGCCATCATTGCTTTTTAAGTCTTTATTCCACTCAGAATTTCTCCTCTTTTGTTTCTCTGCACCTATATGATACCTCATTTTTCTGTTAGTTTTACATCCAAGTTTGAAAACAGATCTTAATCATTACCTCAAAACCTTTTCCAGGCTCTCCTATTTATTTATTTATTTATTTATTTATATTTTTATTTTTTTATTTTTTTAATTTTATTTTGTTTTATTTTATTTATTTATTTATTTACTGGGAGGTCCTGGGGATTGAACCCGGGTCCCTCCATATGGGAGACGGACGCCCAACCAGTTGAGCCACATCCGACCCCTCCTCCTATTTAAAGATTAACGACATTTGAAAACAGTTAAGTACCTCTCGAATAATATACAAGTAACAGGGCAAATGGGAAACTTGTGAAGGAAATTATGAAGTCTTATTAAGCTTATTTTAGCAAACATCCAAAATGATTTCCAAATTTCAATTATGAGCCTTAGATGTCACAAAGATCTATGGGCAAGACACAGCCCAAAGTTTTAAGATGGAGTTACTAATAACCCAGAAGGAAGATATAAAATCATAACATAGTATATTCAATATATAGTAATAATAAAAGCATTCACACCCTAGAGTACCCCATTTACTATTATTTAAATTTAAGTGGCCTTTACTGAACAAAAATTACATCACAAAATAGTCTCCTGAATTTAGAGACAAAAGGCTATAGTTCCTCACTTTATCTCAACTATGAAGATGGAAATAAAAACGCAAATTTCTTATTAGCACACTAAAATTTCATAACAGTTTAATGAACACTTTTCCCCTAGCATTACTTACTTTATGAGGGCAAGCTATTGTTCTTGGAGCATCATCTTCTTTAATTTTTCTTGGCTTCATTCTTACCAAAAAAAAAAAAAGAGAGAGAGAGAGAGAGAGAAAGAGAGAGACAGATTTGTAGGAGTGGGTAGACTCAACTGGCATAAATCATATAGTCCCTAAAATGTTGTCCTTCTAAGTACAAAAAGCCAGGGATATATAAAATATTTCCACAAAGGGGAAGGGATGAGATAACTAACATTCACTAAGTACCTATGACTGTGAATTACTATTCCCATTTTATGGATAAGGATACTGATTCGCAGAATGGTTGCGTTGTTTGCCTAAGGTCTCAAAGCTACTAAGTCGGTGCAGCTCAGAATGGCATTTTGATCTATGTGATTCAAATACATGCTCCTTCCTCCAAATCCTATAAAAAAAACAAAAGATCAACAGCCCAGACAACCAAAGATGAATCTCCTAGCTGGAACAAGGCAAGGTATGCAAAACTAGCTGCTATAATAAAAAGGATGTTTTATAAGAAGGAAGTAAAGGATAAAATATAAATCCCTACATAACTGGTTAAAAGAAAACAGAAACAAAGAGTCCAAAAATGGGTCACACTGATATGAGATGATCTTTCTTTAAGACTTATCTTCTTAAAGCATATAAGGTATAGTACAGTTGCCTTTTAAACAGAATTGCTTACATACAAGCATAAAATATCTCAAGCAGGAAACACAAGAAACCGTAACACGGGTTACCTTTGGGGAAGAGACTGGCAAGGTGGACATGTTTGTATCATGTATTACTTTTGGCTGGGTGGGGCTGGGGGGACAACCACAGCTTGGCCCACTTCTAGAGGTGGGGTGGAGGCCCAGAAATTTACATGTGCCAAGGGTCCTGGTGACAGGGGTGCAGGCAGGGAGAGCCCACCTGTAACGACTATCCAGAGAGCTTGCTGCTGATCTGGTGATTTACCTACCTGCCATTTCCACTGAACCAACCTTTGATATTTTGGCAAAATTTTCTTTCCAAATACGCCCTATAGATCTGTGTATTGTAGAGGGGTGAGAAATTAAGAGTTCCTAGAAAAAAATGATATTAATCTCAGACAGACTCTTTTTTTTCCCCTTAGTTTTGCCATCTCATACTCGTACATAAGGGCTCATATTTGATAAACAACTAAATCAATGATTCCTTAACAGTAAGAGTTAATCTAGGGGAGTGGGTGTAGCTCAGTGGCTGAGCGCCTGCTTCCCATGTATGAAGTCCTGGGTTCAACCCTCAGTACCTCCTAAAAAAAAAAAAAAGTTAATCTATCACCACTGTCTTATTACAAAACATTATTTCTGTCATCTTTAAGTTAAAGGCCCTACAAACATCCTTTCCTTTTCTTCATCCTTGATCTGGAAAAGGGATTGCTAGGTACTTCTTACTTTATAAAACCCTAACTCATTAAAAATCCTCTAGTTAAACTTTCTACCTCCTGGAGCAGTATAGGTGAAACAATGTATGTGTAGCTGGAAGTTATCTCGATGAAGTTTGTTCAAGATTGTACATATATTCCACTTTAAATTCAATGGGAATATTTTCAGTCTGGTATCCTCTCCACCCCCAACCCTGTAGATACATATTATTTCTTATAATTGGCCTGTTATCACATCACTGAGCAGAAATTTTCTAAGTGCCTATCGTGTACAGGGTTCTGAAGTAGCCTTTGTTATCTTAAATGCCAATAAATCCTAGAGTTTTGGTCTGAGTTCACAAGCTAGTTAGGACAAAAAAATTTGGTCCCACTGCGCCACCTGGAGGTTGACTGTGTTTGTCAGAATGGACAGAATGGGATATATAGACTTGAGAATGAATTTTACTATATGCAAATTATATCTGAATATAATCTGACTTTTAAAAAATCCACTGGGGTGACAAATACATCAAACAGACTACTTTTCCCTTGATGCACCCAGCTTGGGGCTCAAGTGCTGTGTGCATGTGTGTGTGGGGGGGATGGGATCAATGAGAGCAAGGTACCTGTGCCAGGACAGGGGAGGCACAGTTACCCAGAAGACAGTTGTTCTTCTGTATTAATTTTCTTATACATAGTTCACATTAGGGCTCACTTTTTCTTTGTGTTGTGTTCTGTAAGTTTTAAACATGGTATTTTTCTTAAAATGTCATTTTGTAAATGTGTTAGTATTAGTCAAGCCATTTTTTTTTAGACTAGAAGAGTGAGAATTTAAAATATATTTGGAATGAACCCCCTGACATTCAAGGAGGAAGTCGAAAGTTTAATTCTAACCACTTTTAAATTCTTTGGCAAATCATCCTTCAGTACAGAATGACACATGTGGTAGTAAATGCATTTGAATGCAAACACTGAAAAGGCCATTTTCTAAAACATTACGTATACTTAGATGGAAAGTGCTTTGTCTTGTTAATAAAGACCAAAACCACATATTAGGATTCAGAGTAACTTCTGGATCCCCCCAAACTATTCAGAAATACCCGAGGTCTCAGTGCTTTACTCTCTGTGATACTTGACAAAGATCTTTTGGAACCAGAGACACTCAAGACAAACAGCACAGGCATAAAGACCCAGCCAGAACAGACGTGATCTTGGTGTGGACTTCTACTAACTTCATGACCTTGAGCAAATCACTTCACTCCCCAGCGTGGTTTTCCTTCTCTGTAAAAAGGTATGTTAGCTACTTTAGAGAGTTGTGAGGACTGAAAGAGATGATGTGTGCTAAGCCCTTGGGAAGCGATTGCTATTGTCACAGGCTATGTGTTAAACGAGCCTAGTAAGAAAGAATCCATTCTTAAACTGTTATGCCAGTTATGCTTAACAATCTAGAAGGTTCTGGTGTGCCAAACACTTCCCCCCTTCAACAAACATCCCTAAAGGATTGATGAAACATTCTTGAAGTAGTGGTTCTTAAATGAAAATAAGTCTCATCCCTGCAAAAACAAGCTTAAGAACTTTACTTCTTGACCAGAACCGCCAATTTTGACCTGTGCTGGTGGGACTTAAGAGACAGAAGTTCCTGTGCATTAGAGCAGACACTGGAAAGTCTAATTCACCTCCCTTCTCTGTGCAAAGAAGAATGCTGCTGTAGACAAATAAGATAAAGTTTGTAAAGGCCAAAAACTGTAAAGCAGAGACAGTGTATGTTCGTGGGACGATACTGAAGAGTTTTAAGGTACATTCACCTCTA
The DNA here is from genome assembly GCA_026826555.1 of Tolypeutes matacus. Classification (NCBI taxonomy): domain Eukaryota; kingdom Metazoa; phylum Chordata; class Mammalia; order Cingulata; family Chlamyphoridae; genus Tolypeutes; species Tolypeutes matacus. The sequence goes on along the minus strand of JAKSZT010054523.1, from coordinate 6,407,901 downwards.
CAACCACATTTCAAGTCAGGGTGGGTAGTGAACAAAAAAAAATTAACCAATATGGGATTCACCTATCAAATAAATGCTACCTGTCAGAGACCACTCATTATCTTTATTTTCTAGACCAAAGGTTTTCAAAAGACTAACTTTAGTTGGTGAAATACACATAAAGATTGTCGATTTAATTAGGAAACACAATTTGCCAGGTTCCACTCACTAATAATGTTTTAAAAAAATTTTTATTACAGTAACAGACACAACATAACATTTTCCATTTTAACAACTTTCAAGTATACAATCCAGGCTTGTTAACTACATTCATAATGCTGTGCTACCATCCATTACCAAAAACCAAAAACTTTACTCACCCATAGTCCTACCTCCTCAACAAGACTTTCAAATTAAAGTCATTATTTCTTATACTCAGCCATGTGCATACGTAACTGACTGACTAAGCAGTCTAAGCTCAGGGCGGCTGCAACCTGAAAGGTTCCACATTTTTCGTCAGGTTCAAGTCTGATCTAGCACCCCAGCATCCCACTACAAAGAGGAGGGAAAAGCAGGTAACATTCCACCTTAATTACACTAACAGCTCAGGATTCTCGTGCTGTCCAGGAGCCACAGAACAGAAGGGGTTATGGTGTGTGTGTGTGTGTGTGTGTGTGTGTGTGTGTGTGCGTGTGTGTGTGTGTGTGTGCACGCACTGGGGGTGATGGTAAGGACAGCAGAACAAGTGCTGTGCATTTTACTAAGCGATGAAGACACAGTCTGGCCCCCCAAGAGTTTGATACTTGGTGCTTCTGTCTTCAGCTTTCAAGAGGCTTAGTCATCAATTCTGAGACCTCAGGAAAACCCTACACAACTGCTACATACATTCTCAAAATGTGACGACATAACAAAATTCAGCACCCCAAGCTCAAATATTTCTTGTCAACATTGCTGTCCATTTAGAGATTGGTTTAGATTACCATGATATTCAAGAGATCTGACAGAGGGATGAGAGTGAGCCCAATCCTCAACTCATCTCGCAATGTCCCAACCCTACCTTTTTATTCTTCATACGTTGTCAAGGGGAGCAACCTTTCATTCTATTCTGTATACAAAATGAAAGTTGATTATAAACAATTATACTGCCAGATTAAATGAATTTTCTCTTTATAAAGATTTTTTAAAATAATGCTCCTAGGGAACGGAGGTGGCTCAAGTGATTAGGTACCTCCCTCCCATATCAGAGGTCCTGGGTTTGGTTCCCAATACCTCCCCTAAAGAAACAAGGAAGATGAACAGACACAGCAAGTGCAAACAACGAGGGGGTGGGGAGAAATAAATAAATCTTTTAAAAAGTCAATCAAGTAAAACAATGCTCCAGCAGAGCAGGTGTAGCTCAGTGGCTGAGTGCCCGCTTCACATGCACGAGGTCCCAGGTTCAAAAAAACCAACCAAACAAAAACAAAACTTCCATGTAGAGCTTGGTTTTCTTAGCTTCCCCCCCCCTCCCCACCCCCCCCAGGGAGTTTCTGACTGCCTTTTCATTTTCTCTGTGGGAAGACTCTTTCCATACCACTTTGCTCTTCTAGCTTCTTATGCATTACTGGGTGAAAATGACTTTTCTTGAAGAAATTCTTCCAGCCCATGGAATTCCTTTTGTTTTCCAGCTTGCTGCCCGGCTGTTTTCTTGGTTCTCTCATCCTATATTCCTTAGCAAGTATTCCTTTTGATGTTCATCCTCATTTTGCTGGAATATATCCTCAAGTAACCTCCTCAGAAAGAGTATATTCAATATAAAATGGATCCTTAGGGTTCTAAAATCATCATTTAACTTCCCTAACACTTGTTTGATAGATTTGCTGAACAAAGAATTCTATGTTTATAGTAACTTTTCCTGTTTCCATTGTCTTCTAATTACCTATTGTTGAAGAAAAGTTTCACTCCCTACCAGTCTTTTTACCATGGAAGCTTTTAAGTTCTTTATCTTCAGTGTTTTGTGGCTACCTGGCACGAGGTCCAGTCCCTGTGAGTGGTCCACTCCCTAAGAAGTAAGGTCTAAGGCAGGCAGATCCAGAGACAAGGTCATGTGCAAACAGTAACAACATGCCCCAAGGTTAGGGCTGAAACCCCTCAATTTGCTGTCCAGAGGACAGGGGACAAGTTCTCCAGTGAGAGTTAACAGTGCCAGGACCCCCAACACCTAATTACTTCTACTGTTCACTACCTACAGGTTCTCTCTTCAAAACCTTTCCATAACCTTCTGCTCCTCCAATGAAATTACTTCACAATGTATAATAAAGGGAGATTTTATTATTACTCCCTCCCTGGACCTTCTGGAAACTCCTTCACTGGCTTTTGTGATTCAGTATTGTCTTGAGTCTCCTACTTGTTGAATGCTCCTACTTTATCACTGCTTCCTCTTATTCTCAGAACACAAGGGTTTTTCCAAAATTTTTTTTGCTGAGGTCTTTTCTCTCCAAAACCATCCTCCCCTCAAAAACCTTACTGCTTTCATGCTTTTAGCCACCACCCCTCATCAGATGGCTCCTGCTCTAATGTACTTCTGAAAATTAACTCAAGTTCCAATATGGATGTTTTATTAGCATGTAAAACCAAATACTGCCTATCCTGAGCCTCAAGAATGAGAGCCTTCTCCCAAATTTCCCTGTTACCCAATACCCAAGGAGTGAAGTTGTTAGTGTCATTTTTGATTCCTTTTTCGGTACAGGCCTTCGTTAGCTCTCTTTCAACAGACCTTTCCCACTTCCTGGTTTTACCTGTACCGATACAGCTGAAAAGTAATTCTCTCAAAGCTCTGATCTTGCAGCCCCCCCCACCCCTATTATAGAAGTTGTAGGTTTACAGAACAATCACGCATAAAATCAGGATTCCCATAAACCACCCCACCATCATCACCAACTTGCATTGATGTGGAACATTTGTTACCACTGATGATGGCACATTTTTATAATTGTACTATTAATTAAAGTCCATGGGTTTAACTTAGGGTTCACTGTTTGTGTAGTATCGTTGCATGGGTTTAAATTTTTTTTTTATTCTGTTACCATATACTAAATAAAGTCCACTTATCTTGGCCCAGTATTCATCAGCCTTTATGATTTGGCTTCAATTTACCTTAACTCCAATGATTTCTCTGTTAAGCTGACCAATTCTCATGTCAAATCTGATAGTTTATTGTTTTCTAAATATATATTAAACGCTTAAAATTTATTTTTCTATTATACTCAAGCATGTAGGCTCCACTGAGGATCCCTAATTCCTTCCCCCCAAACACCGTCTCTACGTATCAAAACTCTATGTTCCTCGTGGCCCAAGTCAAATGTCACCTCCTCTACAAAGCTTTCCTGGATTCCTCTGTTCCATCTGTATCCTTGAGATAGCATTCTGTATCCTCACTAAATTCTGAGTAAATAAGGAAAAGTTGATGAACTTCAAGAACATCTGACAACATCAAATATTGGCACAGTACTTGCTCAACCTGTCCAAAACTCAAGCCTCACTGCTGACTATGTTCCCTACAGATACAGTTATTTTTCCCCTCTTGGATGGAGGGAGAAATTAATATGATTCACATAATCATATCTGAAATGACTGGCAATAAAATCTAGGATTTAAAGTCACTAACAAAAGGATAATCAATTTTTTTTGTTAAGCAATGATAAACTAAAAACTAAAAGTGTATATTCCCTACAGCTATAGTTTCAGTGAAGTGAGAAAAGGCAGTTTTCTTTTATCAAAACACAATTGAAAAACAAAAATAACAACAACAAAACACAATCGACAGCATAATATTGTGAGTATGATTAACAGCGCTGAATTGTGCGTGAATACGGTTGAAAAGGGAAGTTTTGGGTTGTGTGTGTTACTAGAAGGAAAGCTAGAGGAAAACCATGGAACTGTGTAACACAGCGAACCCTGTGGTGGATGATGACTGATTAGAAGCACAAATTTAACAATGTTCTTTCATGAACTATAACAAATGTATGTCACTATTAGAAAGTGTTAATAACAGAGTGGTATATAGGAAAGAATGCATCTAATACAAGCTATGGACTATAGTTAACAGTAATATTTTAATATTCTTTCATCAGTTGAAACAAAGGTACAACACCAACGCAAAATGTCAACAATGGGGGGGTATATACTGGAATGAATTTTTTACATGACTTTTACATAAACCCAAAATTGCTCTAATTAAAAAAAAATTACAGGGAAGCGGCGGTGGCTCAATCAGTAGGGCTCCCGTTTACCATATGGGAGGCCCCGGGTTCGGTTCCCGGGGCCTCCTGGTGAAGGCAAGCCTGCCCGCACGGCGTGGTTAGCTGACCCAGCGAGCACAAGCAGCAAGGGGGGGATAAATGAATAAATAAATAAAATCTTTAAAAAAAAAAAAAATTAGAGTAATTTTTTTTAAAGGAGCAGATGTGGCCTATGCAGTTGAGTGTCTGCTTCCCACATGGGAGGTCCTGGGTTCAGTTCCCAGTGCCTCCTAAAACAAAAAAATAAACAACAAGCAAACAAAAAAACTAACTCAGGGGAGCTGATATGGCTCAGTGGTTGAGCACTGGCTTCCCACATACGAGGTCCCAGGTTCAATGCCCAGCACCTCAAAAAAAAATTATCTTAAGTGAAAGAAACCAGACACAAAGTACTACATATGGTATAATTCCATTTTCATAAAATGTAAATATAAATAAATCTATAGAGACAGAATTAGATTAGTGATTATGTAGGGTTGGGGAAGAATAGAGGGATTATAGGGGCTTTTTCTACTTGGAGTAATGAAAATGTTCTAAATTTGTTTGTGGTGATGAATGCACAACTGTGATGAAACTGAAAGTCACTGACTGTACACTCTGAATGGATTGTAAGGTATGTGACTATATCAATAAAGTGGCGGGGTACAAGATCAATACCCCAAAATCAGTAGTGTTTCTATATACTACAATGAACAACTGGAAGAAAAAAAATCAAGAAAAAAATTCCATTTACAATAGCAACTAAAATAATCAAATATGTAGAAATAAATCTAATCAAAGATGTAAGGGACTTATGCACAGAAAACTATAAAACATCGCTAAAAGAAATGAAAGAAGACCTAAATAAATGGAAGGACATTCCGTGTTCATGCATTGGAAAACTAAATATTGTTAAGATGTCAATTCTACCTAAAAGTGATTTACAGATTCAATCCCAAAGTTCTTTGCAGAAACGGAAAAGTCAATCATTAAATTTATATGGAAGGATGTAGGGTCCCAAGTAGCCAAAGCCATGTTAAAAGAAGAACAAAGCTGGAGGACTCACACTTCCCCATCTTGAAACTTATTACAAAGCACAGCAGTTTATCAAAACAGCACGATACTGCACAAGGACAGATATAGAGACCAACAGAATCAAACTGAGAGCTCAGAAATCAACCCTCACTTTTATGGCCAACTGATTTTTTGACAATGAAGCAAAGACCATTCAATGGGAAAAGAAGTCTCTTCAACAAATGGCGCTAAGAGAAATAGATATCCATATGCCAAAGAATGAAGGTGAACCCCTACTTCATCACACCATATACAAAAACAATCTCAAAGTGGATCAAAGACGGAAATAATATAAGAGCCAGCACTATAAAACTCGGTGAGGAAAACATAGGGAAGCATCTTCAGGACATTGTGTGGTGCAATGTTTTCTCTGACTTACACCCAAAGCATTAGCAACAAAAGAAAAAAAAAAACAAAAAACATAAATGGGACCTCATCAAAATTAAAGCACATGAAAAGATACATAGCATCATTAGCCATTAAGGAAATGCAAATCAAAACCATGAGATACCATTTTACACCTACCAGAAGAGCTAATATTAAAAAAGAAAGAAAGAAAGAAAAAGAAAAAAAATTGCAAGTGTTAGAAAGGTTATAGAGAAATAGGAACACTCATTCATTGCTGGTGGGAATGTAAAATGGTACAGCCACTGTGGAAGAGAGTTTGGCAGCTCCTCAAAAAGTACAGAATTACCGTATGACACAGCAATCCCACAATGGATAAGGGGAAAGACCTGGTACTGGGTGATAGTGATGGTAGCACGACATTGTGAACATAATCAACATTAGTGAGTTACATATTTGAATGTAGTTAAGAGGGAAAATTTTAGGTGGTATATGTACTAGAACACAAATTTTTAAAAAATCCATGGAACTGCACAAGAGCGAACCCTAAGTTAAACTAAGGACTATAATTAGTAGTACAATTTTAAAAATGCACTTTCATCAATTTTAACAAATGTACTACACCAATGCAGTGTGTTAACAGGGTGGTATATGGGAATCCTGTATTTTATGCATGATTATTTTGTAAACCCACAACTTCTCAAAAAAAATGTGTGTGTGTGTGTGTGGGGGGGAGGGGTTTCAGCTAGCAGCTCAATCAACTGCGCATGTGCTCTTGAAGCCAACAGCTGTATTTCAGTATATAGAACAAGTGCTTTATGCATACTTATCTCATCACCTAGAATATTAAATGGACATGAAATCAAAAGTCAAAAATGAATAAACGGGGAAGCGGCTGTGGCTCAATCAGTAGGGCTCCCGTTTACCATATGGTAGGCCCCGGGTTTGGTTCCCGGGGCCTCCTGGTGAAGGCAAGCCCGCCCGCACGGCGTGGTTGGCTGACCCAGAGAGCACAAGCAGCAAGTGGGGGATAAATGAATAAATAAATAAAATCTTTAAAAAAAAAAAAAAAAAAAAAAATGAATAAACTGTTGGTCTAAAACGCACAGTCAACCAGCAACAAAACCCCTTGAGTGTTGTTTGTACTATAAGAGGAGTTTAAGTGTTGCACACAGCAGGTTATAGATCCTATCATCTGTTATTAAACTTTTTGGTAAACTCTAGAGGAAAAAAAAAATACCACCACAATTGGTTCAGGCACCACCTCATTGAGATGGCAGAGTAAGAAGCTTCAGGGTGCCATTCTGCAACTGAAGCTTTGAACAAACCCAGCAAGAAAATGACAGAAATATCTTCCTCAAAGCTTCAGAAAACAAAAGATTACAGGGTAAGCAGCAAATCAAGAAAAAAGCTACTTAAAAGCAGTAGGATGGCATGGCGCCCTAGCTGTCCCCTCCCCACTCCCAGTGTGAGTACCTCGTCCCGGTGGGAGGAGAGGAGCTGTCTCGGCACATGCTAGGTTGGGAACCAGTATGTCTGGCCCAATCTGTCCAGTGGCAGCCTGAGAGACTTGCTGTCCTGAGAACTTGCCCTGAGTACAGAAGGCAGTTCAGAGCTCTTCTATATACCACTGTGGGAAAGCAGTTAAGTGGGCCCAGGCAAAGGCTGCTGGCTGTAGAATATAGAGTACAGTGCCCAGGATCTGAAGGGACATACAAAACCATGTAAACTAGGGAATTCCTAGGGCCATACATGCATGCCCAAGACAAGACGATGCACAGAAAGGATCACGGAAGTTACATGGACAGAAACTGCTTTTAGAGCTTTCTTTACTCCACCCCTGGGAGAAAGTCTGCATCCCATAATGAGACCCTGGCACGGTTTTTGGTAACTTAAGCTGGGCAATTTTAAAGACTTAGAATAAGTTGAACCAAATATCAAAGAGCTGTGGAAAAAATAATCACAATAGGCAAGAGAGAGAAATTGGCCATCAGAGTAAATTCACCAACATATCAGATGCCCAGACGTCAGCAAAAAATTACAAGCCCTACTAGGAGATGGGAAGAGATGGCCCAGCCAAAGGAACAAACCAAATATCCTGAAGAGATTCAGGATTTGAGACAATCAATCAATGATAATCACATAACTCTCATAAATCATTTTAAAGAATTGAAAGAAAATATGACTAAAGAAATAAAGGATATTAAGAAGACACTGGGTGAGCATAAAGAACAATTTGAAAGTCTACAAAGAAAAGTAACTGACCTTATGGGAATGAAAGACACGATGGATGAGATTAAAAATACATTAGAGGCACATAAGAGCAGATTTGAAACGCTTGAAGACAGAATTAGTGATTTTGAAGAAAGAACATCTTAACTGGAAAAGATAGGAGAACAGAAAGAGAAGTGAATGTGAAAAAAAAAAAAAATGGAAAGGATAAGGGAGGCCCCTATGCTTTGGCCTGGAGCTATTCTCTGAACTCATTGTATGGATAAACTCTGAAGGAGAGTACTTCCAAGTCAATATGCAAAGACTGGGAAAGCACTCTGTCTCCAGTGTCTTCCTTTTTTAATTTTTGTTACTTCCTGGCATTCAAGGAAAGCTGTCATAACATCAGCTGGATACAAGCTTAAGGAACTGATGCCTCAGAGTTTAAATTCCAGTGATAATAAAAATATCCAGGTTTCAACAAAAGATTACAAAACATAGAAAAAGTAAATAATGGACCAGGCAAAGGAAAAGATTAAAACATTAAAAACTATGGGGAAGCGGCTGTGGCTCAATCAGTAGGGCTCCCGTTTACCATATGGGAGGCCCCGGGTTCGATTCCCGGGGCCTCCTGGTGAGGGCAGGCCCGTCCGCACTGCGTGGTTGGCTGACCCAGCGAGCACAAGCAGCAAGGGGGGGATAAATGAATAAATAAATAAAATCTTTAAATAAAAAAAAATAAATAAAAACTATGAATGGGGGAACGGATGCAACTCAAGCAGTTGCGTGCCCGCCTCCCACATGGGAGGTCTGGGTTCCATTCCAGTGCCTCCTGAAAAAACAAAAACAAACAACAAGCAAAACAAACGAGAAAACCAAAGCAGGGAAGCCGATGTGGCTCAGTGATTGAGTGCCGGCTTCCCACATACGAGGTCCCAGGTTTAATCCCTGGGCCAGGTACTCCCCGCCCCCCCCCAAAAAAAAAAAAAAAAACCACAATAAAAACTGTGAATAAGGAGGACCAGACCTAGGACACAACAAACTTAAAAAACAAAACTAAAACAATGGAAAATTCTAAGTGTTGGAGAGGATGTGGAGTGTGGAGAAATACGAACACTCATTTGTTGTTGGTGGGAATGTAAAATGGTGCAGCTGGTGTGATTAAGTATAGAATTACCATATAACCCAGCAATCCCACTTCTAGGGATATACCCCCAAAGAATTGAAAGCAGGGTTTCAAACAGAAATTTTCACACCAACATTCAAAGCAGCATTGTTCACAACTCCTAAAAGATGGAAGTAACCATTTGTCTGCCAACCAATGCATGGAAAAATAAAATGGAATATTATACACAATGTACTATTATTCAGCCCCTAAAAACATGACAACATGGATAAACCTTGAAGACATCATGGTGAGTGGAATAAGCCAGACACAAAAGGGCAGATATTGTATGATCTCACTGATATGAAATAATTAGAACAAGCAAATTCATAGTCAGAAACTAGAATACAGGTTACCAGGGGCCAGAGTGGGGGTAGAGAATGGAAAGTTAAAGGCTTAAATTGTAGAGTTTCTATTTGGGTTGATCGAGAAGAAAAGTCTTGGTAATGGATAGTTACTGCAGGTTCTATTTATGTTAATAAAATTAAAATTAAAAACACACACACAAACACACACACACACAAACATAGGACTATACAGTTAACCCTATTGTAAACAATAAATAGTCAACAGTACAACTATAAAAATATTCTTTCTTGAACTGTAACACATGTACCACACTTATGCAAGGTATTAGTTATTAAGAGGGTGGTTCATGGAACTCTGTATTTTATGCATGACTTTCTGTAAATCTTCAACTTCTCGAGAAAAAAAAGAGAAAAAAAAAAGTCCTAAATATGCTCAGAGATAAAAGAAAATATGGACAAAGAATAAAAGAAATCAGGAAAACAACAGATGAATACAAAGAGTATTAATAGAGAGATGGAAATTATGAAATGTAAATAGCTGAAGAGTACAGTAATAGAAATTAAAAATCTCTATAGGGGTTCAACAGCAGATTGGATCTCAGAGAAGAAAGAATCAGTGAACCTGAAGACAAGACCAGCGAAATCATCCAGTCCACGGAAGAGAAAGAAAGAATGAAGAGTGAACAGAGCCTGAGAAGCCTGTGGGCACCCACGCATACCAAGAGAGACACTCTGGGAGTCCTAGAAGGAGAAGAAAGAGCAAAAGGGGAAGAAAGAATATTCAAGGATATAATGGATGAATACTTCCCAAATTTAAGGAAAGACATGAATCTGCACATCCAAGACATGCAACAAACTCTAAGCAGGAAAAACCCAAACAGACCCATACTGTACCATATTATAATAAAAATGTCAAACGCCAAAGATAAAGAATGTTGCAAGAAAGAAGCAATGTATCACGTACAAGGGAGTCTCAATGAAATTAAATGCCATTTTCTCATCAGAAACCACAGAGGCAAGAGGCAGTAGGATGACATACTACAGTGCTAAAGACAAAAATTGACAACCAAAAATCCTAGGTCTGGCAAAAATTGTCCTTCAAAAATGAGGGGCAATAAAAAGAAGATAATAAAAAAATAAAATAAATAAATAAAAATGAGGGAAAGATGAAGACATTTCCAGATAAACAAAAGCTGAAGGACTTCATCACCACTAGACCAGCCTTACAAGAGATGCTAAACAGAGTTCTGCAGGTTGAAAGGAAAGGTCACTATACAACAGATCGAAGCCACAAAAAGAAATAAAGATCTCCAGTGAGGGTAGCAATACGGGTAAATATAAATGCCAATACTATTGTATTTTTGGTTTTTTAACTCCACTTTTTACTTCCTACAAAATTTAAAAGGCAAGTGTATAAAATATAATGATAAATCAATGGACCACAATCTGTGACAAGCGCTACATGAAGGCAGGGGCTGGGGAGGTCTAAGAACACAGTGTGTGTATACTCTCGAAGTTATGTTGGTATCAAAGGAAACAAGACTGCTATGGGTTCAGGATGTTAAATGTGAGCACCACAGCAACTACAAAGAAAATACTGGAGAATGTGCAAGCTCAGATAGGGGTGAGGACAGGCGCAATGGGGAGTTAATGCATGATGGGCATAGGGTTTTTCTTGGGGAGAATGGGTGGGGCGAGGATTGGAATACAAACTGTAAGGTTTATAGCAATATTAATTTTGAACTTGGTAATTGCCCTTAAGGTAGTTACAGAAGTGAAAATACTTATTCTTAGGAACTGTACACTGCAGTGTTAAGTGTTCAAGGAGCATGATGTATATACCTTACAATCGAGTGTTCAAAAGATGGATGGATGGATGGAGTGATATGGGAAATGTGGTAAAAATGTTAGAATTGGTGGATCTGGGTATCTGGAGGGGGTGGGGAGTATGCTGGTCTCCATATGGGGTTTGTATCATTTTTTAATTCTATTAAGTTTGAAAGGATTCCCAAATAAAAAGTTAGGGAAAAAAAAAAAAAGGCGGGGGGGGGGGGGGGGCGGGGGACGGATTCTCCAGATCTTCCTGACCGGTCACCTTGGACCACCACAGGGATTCCAGCCATAAATATTTGCTCTCTTCCTGTCATGCCAGCTTAAAGTAACAAAACAGTGATGGCAGGCTGACATATGACCTGCTGCAATCCTTTCCTATGGTCAGTGGGAGGAGTCTAGCACAGACCAGGTCTCCAGCAGCTTAGTCCAGCACAACACACCCAAATGCAAAATGCACACAGAGAGGCCAGGAGGTAGCATGAGGCTGGCCATTTCAAAATAAGTTATTAGCCAATGCAGGGTGTTAATAATAGGGTGGTATACGGGAATCCTATATTTTATGCATGATAGAATTTCTTTAAAATTATTTGCAGTTTTATTTATTCACAAGAAATGGCCAATTATGGAATTAAAGAGTATTTGCTACAGTTTAATGTCTGCAACGATATAAAATGCTGCCGCTCACATTAACAGTATAATTACTGCTAAAAATAAAACTGACTACTTTTGTTTTCAGAAGTTTCCCTAGAGAAAGAATACAAACCACCAATGTGACTCAAGCACAAACAACACAGCTGGCCAACACTCCAGTACTTTCTTTTTTTATTTTATTTTTCCAGTTCTTTCTACAATTAAAAGAAAAGGGGAAGTTATAACTTACCTAGCAAATTCTGCCAGTTGTTTGGGATCCGAGAGGTCAATGCCAGGAATCCCTCCAGGAGGAAGTTTCTTTCCTGTCATGTACTCTGAATAATCAGGAGGTGAGTTCTCTCCAATGATCTGTTCTTCAACCACTGTCTCATGGTCAATATCTTTTTTTTCATCTGAAACACATCACGAGATTGCTTATCTTAGCTGAGTAAAAATGTACATGTGGGTAAATACATTTCAAAACCCAAAAAATCTGCTTTCATCAACTACTGCTTCTATGGGTGACTTAAGAGTTTCTACCAGGGAGGCGGCTGTGGCTCAATCAGTAGGGCTCCCGTTTACCATATGGGAGGCCCCGGGTTCGGTTCCCGGGGCCTCCTGGTGAAGGCAAGCCCGCCCGCACGGCGTGGTTAGCTGACCCAGCGAGCACAAGCAGCAAGGGGGGGATAAATGAATAAATAAATAAAATCTTAAAAAAAAAAAAAAAAAAAAGAGTTTCTACCAACCATCCACTCTTCCTCCTTCATCTCTTGAAATCACGTTGTCTGAAGGTCACCCAAAACTTCCACACCAAATCCAATGGCCCTTTATATTATATTAGTGTTTCTTCTTAGCCTTTCTAAGTCGATACTGTTCAGCCTTTCAACATTCCAGAATAGCTCAACATTAGCATCCTCATCACTGCTATTTCCTGGTCCTCTTCCCACTTCTTGACTAGCTTATTTTCAGTTTCCTTTGCTTCTCCTCCTGCCACTTCTCATTTTTATCCACAATACACATTTCCTGTCAACTATCAACTCTGTGACACTGACTCAAATCTAATGTTATAACCTCCCTTCTTAGAGGGCCTCTTGCCAACCTCTTCAGCTTTCGCATCCTTCGCTGTTCTCCCCTCACTTCTTGCTCCAGAGCTAGTCTACTAGCCCTCTAGTTCCTCAAATGTACCACGGCCCATCTACCCTAACTGCATGTCCTTTACTCATGTAATTTCCACTGACTACAATTTGTAATCTTATCTGTGTGATTTCTGTTGGTTTCTCCCATTAGATTGTAAGCTCACAAGGGCAGGGATGTTTGTCCATTTTGATCTCCCATGTATCCCCAAAGGCTGTTCCAAGTCTACACACAGTTGGCTCTCAATAAATATCTGTTTAATGAATGTAGAACATTTCTACTCATATGTCTTACTACCATCTCAAATCTAACAGATTAAAAAAAATAAAAGCAATAGTGATCTCATCTAATCAATCTCCTATATCCCAGGCATCAAATCTTATTTCAATCATTCTTAAAAGACCTTCTCCCTTAGTCCCAAAGCGGTTATTATCAAGTTCAAACACCCTCAACAATGATAATCACAGAATACAACAGTTTTAAACTTTAAACACCTCTCTTCTTTCACTACTTTTCATTTTGGAAAACGTTATAGGTCATTACAAAGAATCGCAGAATATAACAGCAACTAATATTTTATTGAATGTTCACAACACATAGGCATGCTGTAATCATTGCACAGCTCATCAAACTCCCACAACCACCCTAAGGAACTGGTAATCGATCAACTTCATTTTACAGAGAAGAAAGCTGAGGCACCAGGGTTAAGTAACTTGCTCAGGGTTAACTAGGTAGTAAATGGCAGATGTGAACTCATGAAGCCTCACCCGTGTGCTTAACTGTTAAGCTCTGTTGCCTCTTCTTTGGAACTACAAAGAATACTAGAGATACCATGTCCAAAGTTAACCATTTACAGATGGAGAACATTTATCTATGGATAAACGAAGAAGTCTAAGGAAAGAGAGCTGGACATAGTAATAAAAAAGGAGAGGACACGTGATTATTGATGGTATACTACGAAGCTGGGACCCTGCAACTGTACCCAGAAACTATGACCTCACTCCCTTTCTCAGGACAGTTGGGCCCTGGTGGATACTCCTTCACCCTCCAATCTCTGCACTGTGAGCTCATGCAACAAGAAGACACAACAAGGAGACAAAAGGAGGAAGCACCAACGAAAGACACAACAAGCAGGGAACGGATGTGGCTCAAGTCATCAGGCACACTTCCCTCCCAGATGGGAGGTCCTGGGTTCGGTTCCCGGTACCTCCTAAAAAGATGAGCAGACACAAAGAGCACACAACTAACAGACACAAAGAGCAGACAATGAGCACAAACAACAAGGGTAGGGGGAATAAATGAATAAAATAAATCTTAAAAAAAAAAAAAAAAAGTGTGTTGGGACACAAAGGCTGAACTAATGGCCATAAAGGAATCATAGGCAAAATCATTCCGCATTGGAAATACATAATAAAATATATATTAAAGTATGTGTTTTAAGGCTCAGTTCTTAGTACCAACATTCAAGAATACCCAGAACCCAGAGGACAGTCACTAAGATGATTAAGAATTAGAACACAAAATATCCAAGAAGCCTAAAATGCAGGATGACAAGAGATTTTATCATTTCCATCAGGGGTTTGCAAACTACATACAGTCCAAGGGTCAATCCAGCCTGCCACCAGTTTGGTAAATAAAGCTTTGTGCAATACAACCATGCTCATTTGTTTCCGTCTAGGGCTATTTACATGCTACAGTGGCCCCTGGCACCATGGTGTTGAATATGGTCCACAAAACCCAAATGTTTACTACCTAACCCTTTTCAGAAAAAGTGTGCTGACTCCTGAATCTATATGATGCCATTTTATTTAGAGAAAATAGGATTAAATTTTAACAGAAAATTTTCAAGTTGAAACAAGAACAATTTCTGTCAGTGAGATTATTGAATAATGGGACTTACTACCAATTAAGGCAACATTTTTTCCTGCAGATCTTTGAAAGAGGACAAATTTAAAATTTCTTTTGGAGGAAGAATAAACATGGCTGGGTAATGAATTAGAAGGGAGAGGGATAGGGAATATCAGTATGACATCTAAGATTCTTGCTTGTTTTTCCTGTTGGATGGTGGTGTCAGTGTCAGTTAGTGAGATGGAGAACAACAGGAGAAGAAACGTTTGCAGAGGATCTAGAGCTCCCTCTTGGTTTGAGACATCTGTGATATCCAAAGGACAGACCTCAAATAGGCAGGTAGATATTTGCGCATGGGAGATAAAAAGAAATCTTGGTTGGAGAGAAATATACGGGAATCACTGGCATAAAAGCTGCATTTAAAGTGACAGAAATAAATTGATAAGATTATCTATCAGAAAAGTATATAGACCAATAAAAAAGGTTCAGAACCAAAACGTAGACTTTGCAAAGGAGACTGAAGAGATACGCCCAGACGCAGGGAGAAATGTCAATCTGTCTAATGAGAATTTTACCCAGTGTATACCAAGGGTGGGGCAGTGAACAGAGTCTGCCCCACGTATAGACAGTAAGGGGGCACATGGGCCATACACAATTTTAATATTGTGTTCTACATGGAAGTTAATTTGGAGAACTGCTTGAAGACCAGCATACAGAAATTGTGGAGTGTCATTACCTATGCCACAAAATGCAAGAAATAAACACAGAGAAACAAATCAAATTTTGAAGATTGCTTGAGAAACAACAAAAGATACTAGCTCCCATTGTCAGAAGAAATCAAAAGAACAATGTTTGACTGCCTTGCTTTCACCAAGAACTGAACACTCATATTAAAACAATAGATCGAATGTCAATGTTTGCTATCTTTCTGACCATTTTATCAGATTTTTGTAGAAGAAAAGCTTCAGAAGTTTTCACCAAATGTAACAGAAATGCATGCAGCTCTAAAACAGAAACCATTTTCACTCGTGACGTTACAGATCAATGTGTACATATGTCTCCTCCTTTGTTAAAAAATATATTAATGAAAGGCATTAATCCATTTCTCCTTTTTGTAGGGTTATATCTTATTTTAGTTTAAGAAAAAATTACTGGCATAACATACAAAGTTCAATAAGGGCTTTTACTCTGTACTTGCCATTTTTAATTTTCCTTTCATTTCACAGTTATTACTGAAAATAGACTTGCTAGTATAGTAGAGTGTCAAGTGATCCATTCTGGGTGTCAAATATGCTATGGACGCTAATGATTTCTACCGACTGACAATGAGGTAATAATCAACTACACAATTAGGTACAGCATGTTCAAGGAAGATGGTTGGATATGTAATCCCACCGGAGTTTTCCTTGAGGCCAGGACTTGTTTATTTTCATTTAATTTTCCTTTCATTGTTTCAAGGGGACAGGGTTAACCCATATGAGGAGTTCAATTGAAAGAGATTTCCAAAGCCAATGTAACTTTGAGTTTACGATTTTGATTACCAGAACACAATTGGGCAAGGCTTAATATTAAATCCAAATCTCAGAATTCCTATTTGGAAGAAGAGCAGAGAATAAAAGATACTGATTCAAAGGGGTAAGGTAGCAGGAAGAAACTGTCATGTTGGGAACTTCTAACCTAAACTGTCAGTTAAGTATTCTAGCACTCATCAACATTATGGCTAAACACAAATGACCTGGAACAGGCAGATCAAAGTTAGCGGCCTAAAATGGAGAAGTGTGGAGAAACAAAATCTAACCAACAACATCCATAAATGGGACACACACTGAATTATTTCAGCAGGACAATTCATCCACATTTTAAAAGTATTCCCTGCTTTTGCACATGGCACTATTCAAAAAGCAAGAAAGTGTGTTAAGTCCCTGTACCATCCCTGCCTCCCAGCCATTCAGTTTCCTTTTGTGGTACCAAAGCAATAATTATTCCCAACCTAGTTTGAGAAGCAAAGTAAAGAAGACTCAAAACAACTGGAAGGGGAGTGGATGTGGCTCCAGCAGTTGAGCACTCTAGCAAGCATGTAAAGAATGTGGCAAATTAACCAAATTCATTAAGTCTCTGGTGGCTCTAAAACACCACTGTGCAATCTGACTCTACATTGTTTGAGCACCAAGCCAGCGATCAGCGATCTCCTTCATATACAAAGCAGTGTGTTTTAGAAGTCAGTCCCAAGGGAAACTTGATTTCCTTAGATGTTTTTGCCCCCTTAGTGTCAGACAGAGAGTATAAATTGCCTTTTTACCTTGATTGCCAGGAAGTGCAGATACCACAATTGGGTTGACTCTAATGCTTCCTTTATTCTGTGATCTTGATTTTTTTTTTCACTGATTTACCTCACCACTGCCACCACCCAAAACTTCACTGAAATGATGATGAGCTAAATATTTGGAATTCACTGCTAAGCAGCAGGATAAAATCAGACATAGGCTATTTCCCACTTTCCCCTACTAATAAAGGCTTTAAGAAAGCATACTATCATTTATTGAGTATCTGTTTCATGCTAGCAACTGTCATATTTCTTAATCCAAACAAAACCTTCAAGGTATTAGCCCTATGCTTATGGCTGAAGAAATCGAGCCTTAGAAATGCCAAGTAATAATCCTTAAGCCTTTGAACTGAAACCTGACTCTAAAAGGCCACGTGTTTTGTTTTGTTTTCTAAAACAGAACCCTTCCCCACCTCCCACCCCTTAATACTTCTTTTGCACCTATGTAGGAACAGATTGAATAATTGGGTGAATGAATGGATGGAAGTTGTGCTAAAGGTATGGTATTTTGGTCTGTAAGACATGATTCTGCCTTATAGCACAACTTCCATCCATTCATTTAACCAATTATTTATCGAGCATCTTCTATGTGCCTAGTGCCATTCTAGGTTGTGGGGATACAAGGCAGAGCTTACATTCTAGAGGAAGCAATAGACAACACATTTTTAAAGAGCAAGACGGGGCGGATGTGGCTCAAATGGCTGGGCGTCCATCTGCCATATGGAGGGACCTAGATTCGATCCCCGGGACCTCCCGGTAAAATTTAAAAAAAAAAGAAAAGAAAAATATAGAAGGTACGTGTGCCTGGCCCCACTGAGCGGTGCAGCAAGATGATGACGTAATAGGAGAGAGACACAGGGGAGAACCAAGACAAGACGTGCCGAAAAACCAGGAACTGAGGTGCAGGTGTCACATCAGAGGTCCCTAGGATCAAATCCCATGAAGACAAGAGAAGGATGAGAAGAGAGGGCAGGAAACAGACACAAGAGAATTGTCCAGCAAATAGATACAAAATAGCAAATGGGAGGGAGGGGGGTGGACAAAGTAAATAAATAAAATATTTTTTTAAAAAAGCAAGACAATTTATGACAATGCTACAAAGAAAATAAAACAAAGCAACAGGACAGAGTAACAGAGGGGATGAGGGGGGTATGAAGCTGGCTGGACAGGCCAGGGAAGACCTCTGAGAGCTGAGACTTGAATAGGAAGGCACTGACCAAGAACACAAACACGTGGGGTCAGAACACGGCAGGGAGATGAACAGCAAATGCAAAGGGGCACTGTCAAGGCACTGCAAAGGAGCCAGTAAGACTGGAGCAAAGCGCAGATGACAGAAAAGAAGGCAGGGGTGGCATCGTGTATGGCCTTGCAGGTTATAATAAGGACTTTGCATTTTACTGAATGAAACAGGATGTGTGAGGGATTTTTAGGCAGGGGAATGAATTATCTGATTAGTAATTCTAGACAATCGCAGATTGTGTGTGACTGGATCCATAGACGTAAAATCAAGAGGTCCTGTTTTAGCCCAAGTTAAGAAACTCTAAGAATTTATTTAAAGTAGGAAGCACAGTTAGTACTACAAATTTTGAGTTATCAATAAGTAAATTATAAATGAATGGCCAGGGGGGCAGATGGGGCTCAAATGGTTGGGTATCCGTCTCCCATAT
Source organism: Tolypeutes matacus (assembly GCA_026826555.1). Classification (NCBI taxonomy): domain Eukaryota; kingdom Metazoa; phylum Chordata; class Mammalia; order Cingulata; family Chlamyphoridae; genus Tolypeutes; species Tolypeutes matacus. The sequence continues at coordinate 6,389,125 of JAKSZT010054523.1, read as the reverse complement.
GGAGGGACCTGGGTTCGATCTCCAGGACCTCCTGGTGGAAAAAAAAAAAAAACGAAGAAAAATATAGAAGGCACATGGGCTACCAGGCCCCGTGCGTGGGTGTGCCATTAGGCCCCGCAAGTGGTGAGCCGCCCAGGCCCCACGTGCGGGTGCCCCATTAGGCCCCACTAAGTCACGAGCAAGATGATGACGTAACAGGAGAGTGACACAAGGGAGAGCCAAGACAAGACTCACCAAAAAACCAGGAACTAATGTGGCACAGGTGGTAGGACACCTGTCTCCCATATCGGAAGTTCCCAGGATTGAATCCAAGTGAAGACAAGAGGAGAAGGATGAGAAGAGAGGGCAGGAAACAGACACAAGGAATTGCCCAGCGACTGGACACAAAAACAGTAAAAAAAAAAAAAAAAAAAGGGGGGGGGGGTTTAAGAATGGAAAAAAAGTAAAAAAATATATCTTAAAAAAAAAAACAAAACAAAACAAAAAAACACAATGGCCAATTTGGAAGCAAATGCAGGTGGTAGCAGCAGCTTCTCTCCCTCAAATCTGTTGGGTACTTAGGAGCTAAATAACAGGGCAGGGGTTCTTAATCAGGGGTCCATGTACCAAAAATTTCAGGGAGTCCGTGAGCTTGAATTGAAAATTAAAAAAAACATTATTCTTATTTTGACGTACTGTGTTCTGAGTGCAGTGGATAACTGCCTACAAAAAGGTTGGTAAGGATGGCAGAGATGGTTTTATGACACCGTGGGAAAACTCAAATTTCTAAATGTTTGTTGAAAATGGCCGTTTGAACAGATGTTGAATCAAGTTAGGTTATCAGGTATTGAAATTATAGGAAAGCTGTAAAACGTAATTTTGAATAATCCTAAATTTTAACTTAAAGACATGGCGATGTTGAACGTCATTAAACTATCTGCCGCTACATTCTGAGAAGGAGTCCGTGGAACAAAAAAGGTTAAGAACCCCTGACATAGAGGGAAGACAAGGAAAAGAGGTTCAGTTGAGAACTGCAGAAAGGTAAAGACCCTTTGGGGTATTTCCCAGAGTGAAACTGTGAGGAATCAGACATTCTATAAACCTCGAGCTGCTTCTAGAAGAGGAAGGGTCCAGAGTCCAAAAGAACCTCAAATAGCTCCTAGCACAGCAATGGCAGACCCTGTCCTCGAGGCCCAGTTCCTATATTTGAGGAGAATAAATTTACACAAGAAAATGTCCATCACAAAAACCCGTTGACGGTGTCTTAATGTCCAACTATATCCAAAACCACTGAGACTAAAGTGATCTAATGGTTTAAAATTTTACTCAAGAGAGTTCCTAGTATCTCATTTGCCAGGTCATGTTAAAACTAGGTATGTAGAATGGTACAGCCACTGTGGAGGACGGTTTGCCAGTTCCTAAGGGATCTGAATATAGACTTGCCATTTGACCTGTCGATACCACTACTAGGTAAATACCCAGAACCGAGAGCAGTGACACTGACACCTGCACAAAGTTCATAGCAGCATTATTCACAATTGTCAAAAGATGGAAACAACCCAGGTGTCCATCAACCAATGAATGGAAAAACAAATTGTAGTATATACACACACCGGAATATTATGCAGCTGTAAGAAGTAATGAAGTCATGAAGCATGACAATATGGATGAACCTGGAGGACTTATGTTGAGTGAAGCAAGCCAGACACAAAGGGACAAATACTACATGGCTGCACTAATATGAACTAAACATGGAGTTAATAACTAGACTATAGGTCACCAGAAAATAGAATGAGGGTAGAGAATGGAAAGCTGAGGGTTAATCTGTGCAGAATTGGTAAAAAGGTTGTTTGTAAATCTTTGGAAATGAATGGAAATGGTGAAAGCACATCACAGTGTTTAAAACCGGCAGACCTATTATATGGGTATGACAATAGTTGAAACGGAAAGTCTAAGACATGCATAGTACTAGAAAAAAAGCTAAAAAATGTAACACGGGACTGTATAACATAATGAAACCTCATGTGAAATATGAATATGGGTAATATTGCATATATAAGACTTTTTACAAAATACAAACACAAATAAATGAGACAAACAGAAGAGCAGCTATGTATGGCAGGGGAAGCATAGAGAGACTGAGGTGATGAGTTATTTTTGTCTGCCTGTTTTTCACTTATTATTATTATAATTATTATGAAAATGCTCTAATAATGACTGAAGTGATGAATGCACAGCTATGTGATTATACCAAATACCATTAATTGTACACTTTGGATGGATTTATACCTAATATGTATCATTGAATTGGATTTGTTAAAAAAAAAAAAAACTAGATAGAGCTTTGCTTTAAGAAATTGAGTATATCACTTCTTATTGTCACATAGGAATTTGGAAAGAATTTCTTTGCTACAAGAAGTTGAAAGTGACTTTAAGGCTCACTGTACTCCAACAACTAATTTTTTTTTTTTTTAATTGACTTTATTTTTCCTTTTTTGGCATACAGTTCTATGAGTCGTCATCCCCACACACACACACCCAGCTTGCAGTCTGTGTCCATTCCCTAGGTTATCTTGTGTCTGTTTCTTGCCTTCTCTTCTCATTTTTCTCCCCCTGGCTTCACCGGGATTCGATCTAGGGACATCTGATGTGGGAGAGAGGCACCCTGTCACTCGCGCCACCTCACCTTGGCTCTCCTGTGCGTCTCTCTTTCGTAGCGTCATCATCTTACTGAGTGGCTCACCGCGCACGGGCCCAGCTCACCTGCTTGCCTTTTTATTTTACCAGGAGGTCCCGGGTGTCGAACCTGGGTCCTCCCATAAGGTAGACGGATGCCCAACCGCTTAAGCCACATCCGCTTTCCATCCAACAACTAATTTTACAAAGATCCTAAGGTCATAGGATCTTTTACAAAGAAAAGCCAAGGTCATATACCCTGATCCAAGGCCTCTCCAAAAAGAAATGTGACGCTGTTGTAATATGATTCCTGGACACCACTGGGCTTGCTGTTATTGGTAATTAATTATAAAGTCAAACACCATTAATTATTAATTTAAAAGTTAAAGTCTACTAACGCAAGACTCTTCAGGGCTATGAAATGTTCGCCCCATTCTGTAATATAATCAGTTAAAGTCCACTATACATGTGAAGATATAAACCTACCCAACTAACTTCCAAGACCTCCCCACTACTT
>JAKSZT010054523.1:6345923-6380953 GCA_026826555.1 Tolypeutes matacus | reverse complement strand
GCGGGGAGCGGCCGGCGCGCGCGGCGGCCCGGGCGCCCCAATAAAGTCTGCTTTGCCGGGAACCGCCTGTGCGTCCTTCTTCGCGCCGCGCGGCGCGGGCTGTCGGCGCCGGGCTTCGGGCGAGCGATGGCGGCGGCGTGAGAGGCGGCCGAGCGAACAAAGGCGGGAGGGCCGCGCTCGCCGCGGCTCCCGCATCTCGCCGCGGGCGCCCGGGTCCCCGCGCCCTCTGGGGCCGCGGGCCGAGCCCGGGTGGGCGGCGCGCGCGGTGGGCGGCCGCGGGCGGGGCGGAAGCGGAGCGCCGTGCCCACCGTTGGGAGGATGTCCGTTATCCTTTCGTGACCCGCGGAAACCTGAGGAGGAGCCGTTGGGTGCCTGCTTCCCGCCTGAGCTCGGAGCCGCAGGGTCCTGGCGGCTCTCGCGGCCGGCGCCGGCTATTTATAGCCGCCTAAAATTTCCTGGTCGGGAGCTTCCCTTTCTTCGTTGTCCAGCCAATCATTGCTTCCCATGCCACCGTCTTCACCCATTTCTTTCATAGATGCTCCCACCAGTCTTTGTCTCAACCTAGAAAATTCCACGTTTTTCTTCGCTGTGTTCTCTGCAACAGAGCTTAGCTTTTTTTTTTTTTTTATTTCCTGGCACGAATCAGCAGCAAGTTAAATCTACTTGAATAGCTACATCGCACCCAAGGTTTTCTGCCCTTATCCATCCTTTTGGTGGGCCAGACTGTTGATTTAAGGCATTACAAATAAAGATTTAATGGTTTTAAGTAAATCTTGAAAAAGCTGAAAACTTGGGACCGGTGTGTCCTTGTTGTACTCGCTTGGCCAGTTTAAAGTCGATGTGACTTTGTTGGGCGTGAATATTCTCTACGTTTCCTCTTGTCTTTTGGAATAGTGGAGGACTTTTGGTGCAAGTGACGCCCGTGATTATGTTGAACTGTAATACGTTAATATTAGAGACAACTCGCAGAAACAAGCAGGTTTTGTTCTTAAGAACATATTAGAGAAAAGGTTATGCATTCTAGTTAAAAGGTGACTTTAACCTAATTTAGTCCCTACTTATTTCTAAATGGTAATGGTTGTTTTTGTTTTGTTTTGTTTTCTGTTTTTAAGAATACTACTGTGAGGAGTGAAAAACATGTCAGGGGGAAATAATGATCATTTCCTCTTCGAATCTAAGTTTTAAAATCTGAGTAATTCCCCTTGGAGTGCTGTACCCACACAGCAGTTTGACAAAGTCAAATATGTTGAATTAAGTCATTCTGATTTTGTAGCTTATAAACTGCATAAATATTTCACAAATGAAAACCATTTGTGGGAGAGCTTTCAGTGGTTTAATGCTTTTAAATTTCACTTTCCCCACTCCCTAGTAGTTTGATGGGAAAATGTCTTTCTTTGCAAGTAGTTGATACTTCCCCACAGATACCAATATAACAAAAGAAATAGGGGAAGTACCCAATTAGGCAGCCTAGCTACTGAGTCATAGATCTGTAGATGTTCACCATCAAGTGGAGAAAGCTAAAAAGGGATTAAAATTGTCCAGAAGCGTGTTAGATGAGAGCAGTAAGATGCAACTAAGTGCTCTCCTGGCACCTGTACCACAAATAGCTTTTGAAACTTGCCCCAGAGCAGGTGACCTGTTTAAGTTCTGTATGGTGGAAGATATTCTCACCTTCCAATCTTTAGTTAAAAGGAGTTTATTATGACCAGACACGCAAAGACATTGTACTGTATTGACAAACCTACTTGCACTTGCTGCTCAAGGTGAGAATCAAAAGGACAGGTTAAAATACAGTTTCAGTTCCATGGGACTCTAAAGATGGGGATCATTTCTGTTCGGTTTGGGCAGGCTGAATTGGGCCAGTGAGTACACCCTCTAAACTGCTCGAGTCCTTGTATATTCCTTTTGCTTTGGCAAGGCAAATGATTAGCGTCAATTAATTAAACCTGCATTTCTCTGACACCAGTGTTTGTTTGCTTTTATTCTTCCAACTATCAGGGCAAGGGCTGTCTGTCTGTCTACAACACAATGCATGGAATGATTGTCTTTTGATTCATGAACAAAATGAAGTTTAAAGCACTACTACAGGGGGGCGGATGTGGCTCAAATGGTTGGGCATCCGTCTGCCATATGGAGGGACCTGGGTTCGATCCCCGGGACCTCCCGGTAAAATAAAAAATATATATATAGAAGGCGCATGGGCTGCCAGGCTCTGTGTGCTGGTGAGCCGCCAGGCCCCGGGAGCCATGCAGCAGGATGATGGCGTAACAGGAGAGAGACGCAGGGGAGAGTCAAGACGAGATGCTCCAAAAACCAGGAACTGGGGTGGCGCAGGTGGCAGAACACCTCTCTCCTACATCGGAGGTCTCCAGGATCAAATCCTGGTGAAGACTGGAGGAGAAGGATGAGAAGAGATGGCAGGAAACAGACACAGAGAATTGCCCAGCGAATGGACACAAAACAGCAAATGGGGAAGGGGGCGGTTAAAATGGATAAAGTAAATAAATAGATCTTTAAAAAAATAAAGCGCTACAACAGTGCTCGCCTTGGCAGCACATATACTAAAATTGGAACGATACAGAGAAGATTAGCATGGCCCTTGCACAAGGATGACACACAAATTCGTGAAGCGTTCCATATTATTATTATTTTTTTTTTAATAAAACAAAATAATAAAAGAAAGCAAGCACTATGACAGAGAGGGGCTCTGAACTACAGAGCTCATTCAAGTGTTTGAAGCTCCAACTTTCTGAAAGGCTTCCATCTACTAGGGAAATGAAGGTCAACAATAATAGAAGAAAGTAATATTGGAAGAAACATAACAGGGGTGCAAAGCTTTCTGGAATCTGAGGCGTCAGAGCTCACTAATGGCTGAAGAGATGTAACAAATATCCTGTAAAGAATGTGTCCTTTGGTCACCTGATCAGGACAGCAGCAGGACAAAGATGTGGACTGTTAGCCACAGCTCCTTTGACATCTCACCTCCCTCATTCTCCAATCGTTTCTTTTCTGAAACCTCTGTAAGTGCTCACACTTGGCTTTCGGTGCAGATGATTTGGAAGGGACATGTGGAAGGAAGGTGGGAGTAGGCAGAAGACGGAAGGGTGGGAGTTAAATGATGGCTAGGACTTCACCTTCCCTGCTTTGTTCGGAGAGAATCTCATTGATCCGTTAAATTGAATTCTACCATATTTTTATCTCTAACAGATTGGAATTGATTCGAACAACGAACTCATGCTAAGTAATTTCCCTTACCACAAACTAATTTAGCTGCCTCATTGTTTTCCATTTATTCCTTCAAGTAGTAACTTGTTACTCTACGCTAGTTACAATATGGAGAATGTTAGAGATGAGCAGGGTATCTACTTCAGTCCCTTCACCTTGCAGGCCAGCAAATCCACTGAGAATGGAGATGAGCTCTCGAGGTCACACTACAGAGTAGTGATGGGGCTGCAGTTAGAGCTTGAGTTTCCTGTACTTCATGAAACTGCAGAGCCTCTGCAGGTTTGGGTTGTAGGATCCTGCTCCAGTTCAGATCCATGCCAGTTTTCCAGTGGAATATTTAGAAAAACCAAGGTGAGCATTTTCGTGTCTAAATTGATGACCCCAAATTAAATGAAAAGCTAGCTGCTGCTTTTATTTTTCTGGGATTCTCTCTCCCCCTCCCCCCCTTCCAAATTAATGCATATATTAGATTTGGAGTTTAAATTACAGTAAAATACCTAACCATGTATGTTAATAGGTGAGGTCTTTGTCTATAAATCTAAGTTAACCCCTTTTTTGCAACATTTTATTGTATGTCCTATACTTTTATAAGATCTTAGTCAAATTCTTTTTTGAGGCTGAGTGGTTTTTTACAGTGAATGCATCCAGTTATTACCCATAAATATGAGCAAAGTTGAAATGTTTAATAATAAAAGCAGTCTCCATTTTTCTCTGCTTTGCTAGTATAGTGTCCTTCAAAGAAACTAGATTAACTTATTTGTACTGCAGTTGCTCCTGCCACCTTTCCATCTGAACGAAAGTATAGCGAGCACTTGAACAGGATAAGTAGAAATTTGTTTCAATCCATGGTAACTTTCATGGCCACATCTTTTTTCACACCACTCTTATTGCATAGAAATTCAAGAACTTGACTTACTCACTGTTTGTCTATATGAGGCAGGTTTGCGTCACAGAATGGAAAGAACTTACGTGAGCTTGGGAGTTAACTTCTCTACACATAGCGAGACGTGCAGCCTCTCTCATCCAGACTTTCTGTTCATGAAAGGAGTAGTACCCCAGAGAGGATTGGGTGAGCCCAGCTCTTCCCCATTTTACTGAGCGCCTAATGTGTGAGGCACTGAGCATACAACTGTGAGGAAGATGGACGTGGTGTGTGTCTTCATGAAGTCTACAGTCCAGCGGGGAGATAGGCAGTGAAAGGACTTGTCAGCTGTGACCTGAAGGTTGATAGTGAGTACATAATCTGGTGCTTGGCTGCAACTCGGGCCTTTTTTTTTTTTTATGTTAATTTCTATGTGGAAAGGGAATCGGTAAAATAAATTGTCTGATAAATTTGTAAATATTTGGGACAAGCACACAGCACTCAGCAGAAGAGACATATTTTTGGCCTCAGAGTCATCAAATAAGCAAAATAATCTACTGAAATTGCTATGGAGGATAGCTGAGGTTTTCTCAGCACTTAGTTACTAACAAGTCCTACTTCAAAATTTTTATTTTTTCTGAGCCATTTCCTATTCAAAGCTTCCACTAGAACTCTGGGATTAATGGGGAAATAATTTTGGAGTTCCAGGACTTGGAAGGTAGACCAGCTGTAAATGTACTTGCAGAGATAAAAATGTCCTTGGGGCAAGAACAGATTCTGAAGCCATAAAAACTTGTGTTCAGGTCCTGGTCCTGCATTTATCATCTGTGCAACTGTCAGAAAAGGCTTTTAAACCTCTCACCTCTTAATTTCCTCAGCTATGAAACAGGAATAACAGTGCCGGGCTTCAGGGGTTTTAGGAATCAGCAATAATGGTGAGTAAAATGTCCGCCTCGGGTATGCAAACACTTTTTTTTTTTTTTAAAGATTTTATTTATTTATTCATTTATCCCCCCCTTGCTGCTTGTGCTCGCTGGGTCAGCTAACCACGCCGTGCGGGCGGGCTTGCCTTCACCAGGAGGCCCGGAGAACCAAACCCGGGGCCTCCCATATGGTAAACGGGAGCCCTACTGATTGAGCCACAGCCGCTTCCCTGCAAACACTTTTAAGAAAGAAGATGGAGTGTTCACGCTTTCCAGGTCTGGTGTACATTTCCTTCTTTACCGTCTCCATCCTGGGTGAACTGACTCCTGCCCACTGACGTCTTAACTTCTGCACATCTGGCTTGCATTGAGCACCACTGACTTTGGGATCTGGTGCTTATAGGCAGAACCCAGTACATTTTTAGAATGATGAGAATTCATTTGCTAGTTGAGGTTTTTTGTACTTTTTTTTTTTTAGATTTACAGTAGCAGTGATAAATTTTTAATCTCTGAGCTAGTTAAATAGATTACTCTCTGTTAACAGTGGGATAAACTATCTGCTATAGTGTTTTCCTTGCCAATCAGAACTCACTTTCTGGATGTTGGAGCTTCCTTTGGAAGCATTTCTTGTATCTATGATCCAGCTGCTGATGTCTTACAGGTATTTTTTCCCTTGTGGTATAGAGGTCCTGCAGCCAGTGAGGGTAATCCAGGAGTGCATTGTCATGGCAGGGCACATCAGCTGCCATTCAGGGAAATGACACAGCCCAGAGTTGGTGGAACAAGGAAAGAGGAATTCGCATTTGTCTTTTCTCTCCCTCCACATTCCAGAGGACCATATTCCATTTCAGAGTTGCCACCTAACTTACTTGGCACTCCTTATGGCATAGTTCTTTCCTCCCTTTCGTCATGTACAATTGGGAGTTTGGGGACGGGTGGGGAGAAAGGACTTTATTATGTTCTAAATTGTCTCATTGTGTTTACTACCTGGGGAGTGGATTGGGTATGTCCCTGCACCATTTGTTTAAATGACATTGTCAGCATGTTAAAAATACCATTATGGTTTGTTGCCTGAATCTTTTTCTAGAAAATTTTTCTCGAGATTTTTCTGGCCAAAATCCTACCAAAGCTACCCCTTTGGGTAGCTACCCGTCATTGCTACCCCTGACGTCCTCTGAGGCTGATGCCATCCCAGGTGCTACCCCCTGTACCGTGTCATTCCTTGATCTCCATACCCTCTCCTGTGTCCACTGAAGACCTGATGCTTCATCTGCAGTCTTCCTCCAGCTGGAGAGGTACCAGCTCGTTGGCTGGCCTTAGTCACCTCCATCCTCTTTAGAGTCTGACCTCCTCAGCTTCAGTTCCCTTCATTTCTGTCTCTCTTCAGCTGCCATATTTTGATCTTTATCATCCCTAAGAACAATCTGAAACTTCTGGAATCTGAAACTTCCAATATCCTATCTTGACTGAAGCCTCCTCCTGTCTTTTCTGTCTCTCACACCAGCTCTCTCATGATCTCTGCATTTTGACCCCACACTTTGTTTTCTAATCCCTCTTTCTTCTTTTCCCAGACTAAAATCTGGTTGATCACCAGCATCCCAGCTTCTGTGCTGCTTATATCTCCTAAAATGACCCTTGGATCAACCCACATCTATCTCTATACTCCTGAAATCCTGGATCTACTGGAAAAAAACACTGTTGTATGTAGATTTTTGTCTTGACTTATTCATGGTCTGCAGCATCAGCTGAGTGTTTAATGTCGTCTGACAATGTTTTTACTTGTTCTGAGTTAAGTCCTTCAACCATTTTGCTCAGCAAATTTTCCAAATTACTTTCCTTAAAGTCCTTAACACAACTGCCTGTTCTATCCCTCCATCTCCCCCCAGTAGCCTGATTACATTGCCTCCTACTTCAAGAAATTTTGAGCGAGCAGAATTGAGTTCCTCGAATGTCAGCTGCCCTGTTGTACACATCGTCCTCTACAAAGTAGCCAGTAGGAATGCCCGTCCATTCTCAGGCCTACAGTGCTGCTCCTGCCCAGGTCTTTTCCTGCACTCATGCCCCCGCCTCCTCGGTCCTCTGGATCCCTGCAGCACCACTCCGCTAGCTAGGACCTTCCATTTCTTCCTTGCTACTGGCTCTTTTCTTTCAGAGTAAGTCTCTCCTGTGTCTTAAAAAAAAAAAAAAACAGGCTCTCTTAATCCCGTGTCTCCCTCTAACTACCGCCTTCTCTCTCTCCTTTCATTCTCACCTGAGCTTCCTGAGACCCAAGTCTGTCTGCAGCATCGTTCCTTCATCTCCTTAACCCATGTGCCATGTCTCCCTTCAGTCTCTCAGACATTGTCTCAGCAAGCTCCTGTTGTGCCCAAGCAAGCAAAGACCTTCCTGACCTTGTTTACTTCTCTCTCGCATTTGCCATCATCTCTTGCACCATCTCAGGGATTCCTCCTGCCTTTGCTTTGTTAACCACTCTGCTTTTTCCTTATCTTCTCCAGCTTCTGGCTTCTGGCTTTTCCCCCTCTTGCCACTCTCCTTGCCCTGCATGCTCTCCTGGGTCCTCTGATTCAGTCCTGTGACTATAAGCTCCACCTGCACATCGACTGTCCTTAAACTTCTGTCTCCATCCAGATTTTCCCCAGCACTCTGAATCCATGGCCACCTGATCCACACACCATACCAAGGTCCCACAATGCTTCCTCCCCATGGTCATTCTCACCAAATGTGCCCGGTTGCACAGGACCGCAGTGTGGGGCCATCGTTGCTCCCCTCGCTGTCATATGCAGTCACAAAGCCCTGAGGGTTTCACCTCCTAAATACTCCTCAAACCCAGTTCCTGCTACTGCTGTCCTCACGTTGGTCTTGGCTCTCTTTCTCACTTGCACCTTTGCTGGCCAGCTGTACTATCTTCCTCTAGACTTCCTTCCCCCAAGGTGCTTCTGCATTTTTCTAACAGGCAAATGTGATCATATCACTCCCCTGTTCAGACTCTTTGAGGGTTTTCAGAGCCTCAGGATAGACCAGCTCCTCAGCAAGGCATTCCCAAACCTTTCGGCCTCCTTTCCTTTCCCTCCTGCCGCCTCCAGATAGAGGCACTGTGATAGTGCACACTTTTGCCTGCAGATCCTTCATTTTCTGCTGCCAAAAATTTCCTTTCCCACCTCCTTTAACTTCTCCTCCTCTTCCAAGACAGCTCAGATGACACCTCCCAGGGCTTTCCTTGCAAGGGTGTTCCGTAGCACTCGGCCCAGCGCGATCATTGTCCTTAAATTGAGCGAAAGCATCTGTTAACGTTTGTGTTTTTCCACAAAACTGCACATTCTTGGAGGGCAGGGACAATGTGTCATTCCCCTCTTGTTCCCAGAAGGAACAAGGACCAGCCTATCAGAATAGAAAGAATGACACCTCCTTCTTTCCTCTAGTGGAAGACTCCAGAGTCCTTAGCTGGACTTGAAGGAAACATGGGTATAGCAGGAAAAAATAGGAACTTTGAAGACAGACAGACTGGATTTGAGTATTTTCCACTATATATTTAGCTGAGTGATCCCCTGGCAACTTTCTTAATCTCTCTGAGCCACTTTCCTCATCTGTAGAATAGAAATATTTCTGTTCAATATCGTTGCAAAGTTTGATTGAAATAATGTGTATAATATATATGGCATATAATAGATGCTAAATAAATTTCCTCATCTTTTTTTTCTCCCTTTGTTCTGTCCCTTCCCTCCCCCCACCGCCTGCACTGGCCTCATTGGATCTCATTGTTCGTGAGCATGCCCCTTCATTTTCTACACCTTTGCTCAGCCTCTCTTTGTCAGGGGATGTCCTCCTCCTGCCCACCTGCCTCCCCTTCAGGACTTTTCAGGTCCTGCCTCAGCGCATCTCCAGACCCTCACTTAGAAAGGATTGCTTCCCCCACACTCAATGTTGCTGACTTGCCAGTCAGTTGTCTGCTTGTCATTTTGGTTATCTGAATGTGGTTACTGGGCTGTGAGCTTCTGAGCACATGAGGTCTGGCCACACCAAGTGTTAAGTGACTTTTTACTTCAGTGGGAGGAGAAGCAGGGAGGAAAATGCTTCCGATTCACTGGGCAAAAGAGAATAGTCAGAGTCTTAAAAGATTCAAGCTCTCAGGAACTCTGAATTTTAGCTTACTTATCTTTACAATTTTTTGTGTGGCATGAATTTTCCCCATTTGCAAGTAAATGAACAAAATGCCTGGAAGTAAGACGTAAGTCCAGAAAATTCATTCCAAACACAGTGGAAAATTATCAGTCTTGCAATTGATAGTTTTAATTTGAAGAAAATAAAGAATATTGTTTGACCCAAACTATATGAAAGTAACATGTATTTCTAATCATTTCTTAAAAGCCTATTCAAAGAGGAGCTAGAGCTGAGGAAGCCCTCTAAGCAGGCTGTGCTTTGAAAAGGTAATCTTATTTTGACCTACTTAGTTGAAGCCTACACAGCCTTTTATCCAACCCTCTTCAAGCAAACGGTATTGCCAGTGAAAGCCTGTAACGACTACCACAACAAAGACACTCCGCATAAAAAGGCCATTTCCTGTTGACACAAATGCCTCCTTGATGGCAGTCTCAGGCCGTTCAGGTGACGATGCTGCTGGGGTCACAGGAGAGGATGTTTATACATCTGTTCACACATGGCTCTTCCGGCCATTTAGTAGTAATTTCTCCTGGACTCCATTCATCACTTTTTTCCCTTCAAATTGTTGAACGCCAGGTGCAAAAGTTACTAAAAGAGAATAGAACTGGGCCAATTCTGGCCCCAGCCTGAACTGTAGGTCTCCATGTCTGGCAGTAAATAGTTCATGCTGCCAGGATGCAGTAGAACTCTATTTCTGTACCAAGTTGCAAACTAGCTACTGCTTGCTACACATTGTATAGTTTTTTGTTTTTTTTTTTTTAATCTGGGGCTGGAGGTGGGAGGGTGTCTTGACTGTCATCCAAAATATTTATTATCCCTACCAGCTTAATAATAATAATAATAATAATAATAATAATAATAATAGCAGCTGACTCTCATATGGCCCTTACCATGTGCCAGACATCATTCTAAGCACTGCTCACAAGTTAACTCATTTAATTGGCACAACCCTGATGGTAAGGTACTATTAGTTCCGTCTTACAGTATAAGAATCTTCAAGTGTGTTATAAATACACAAAATTTGTGGGGTGCTTTTGCAACTTTAAACTTATTATTTGCATTAAACATCATAAATACCTTCTAGAAACAGCGTAAATGTTGAATAGGGGAAGCGGATGTGGCTTAAGCGATTAGGCTCCCGTCTACCATATGGGAGGCCCCGGGTTTGATTCCCAGGGCCTCCTGGTGAAGGCAAGTTGGACCACGCCCCACAGAGAGCTGCGCTGGCGTGGCAAGAGGACGCAACAAATGGAGATGCAGAGGTGAGACAGTGAGAGAGACAGCAGACCGGGGGTATGAGGTGGTTCAAGCGATTGGGTGCCTCTCCCACACTAGAGGTCCCGGGCTTGGTTCCTGGTATCTCCTAAAGAGAAGTAGGAGAAGAAAAAGACAAATAGACACGGAAAGAACACACAGCAAATGGACAGAGAGAGCAGACAGCACAAAACAACAAGGGGGGGGCCTATAAAATTTTTTTTTTAAATCATGATAATGTTTTTTTTTTAAATGTTGAATAGTAGCAGATGGTTGAAGACATGACTGTATGTTACTCATATGTATGTGTGTGCATTTGCTTCAAGAAATGTACAGGGTCCTGATGGTGGGCATTTCTTCTCCCAATACCCAGTATTCCCTCCTTACACAGAGTCTTGATTTATTTTTTTCTTTTTCTTTTCTTCTTCAGGAAGCAAGTAGAAATTCTATGATCCCTTGGACTTCTCCCTCAGCTCGGGGGGATAAATCATGATTGACTCAACAACCAAGGCAATCTAATTCCCTTTAGCCAGTGATTGACCTGAGGTAGGATGTACATGTGACCCATTTCTAGCAAATGAAATAAATGTAAAGGGAAATGTGTCCATTAGAGAGGCTTCTCTTCCCTAACAAAAAGACCAAACCTCAAAAGAAAAATGCCCCTCTTCTTCCTGCCTGCCTCAGAAACTGGGGTAATGGCCAGGGCTGTAGCAGCCATCTACAACTGTGAGGAAAAGGCTGAGAAGTACAGTCCCTGGCCAGGCACTGTTTAGCCAAGAAGCTGCTGCTACCACTGGACTCCTTGGGGGAGACACTGTCCTGGGGTGGTGGTAGCTTCCAGCAGGCCCGTTCCTCACTGATGCTGACTGACATCAGGGTGTAAGTAGTTCCCTCTGGGAGTGAGAGGGGAGGGAGTGGGATAGGAGAGATTGGGGGATGGAAGGGGGACTTATTTCTACATGTCTCAAGTGTTTGCTCTTAGTGATTATATTAGTCACCCAAGAGGGGTGCCAGGTGCAAAGTAGCAGAAATCTGTGGTTCTTATAAAGAGTATTTGGGTGAAAGCTTACAGTCATGAGGCCCTAAAGAGTCCAACTCAAAGTAACTTCCTCACCAAACTCTATTGCCACGTATTGAAGCAAGATGTTGGGTGATATCTGTGAGGGTTCAGCCTTCCTCTTTCTCTCAAGGTTCTGTGGGTCCAGCTTCTTCGGATCTCAGCTGTAGGCTACAGGGCTCATTTCTTTCTGGGCTCAGCTGCTTTGGCCTCTTCCCAAGGTCAGCTGTAGACTGTCAGGCTCATCTCTTTTCCCGGGGCTGCAGGATCAAAGTTCATTCCTCTTCGGTGTCTGGGGTGTGCTCTCTATCCTTTGTGTGTATCTTATTCTGTGTAAGAGTCTGTTTTATTGGCCCACTAAGGAGGCAGGGACTCAACCCTGCACCCCTAATGACGTGGTCGGATCAAAGCCCTAATCTTAACAATTTAATCAAAGCCATCTCAGCTGAATCTAATACAATCAAAGGGTATCACACTTAGGAACAGACCAGTTTGCAAACAGTTTCTCTTTTTGGAATTCATAAATCTCAAACTGCCACAGTGATATTATGGCCCATCCTTACAGAATCTATGGAAGGTTATAAAGATTATAATGCTTCTGTAAATGCTTTTACTAACATGAAAGGATGTTGATGTATAATCTGAATTTTGGGGGGAAAAAGTTACAGGGAAAAATTGAGAAGTAAATATATCAAAGCATTAATGTAGTTTCTGGGAAGTAGAATTTTGGTTACCTTGTTTTTACTTTGTGTAGTAATCATGTATTTGATAATCAGAAAAAATAGACATAAAGAAAAGCTTGTGGAAGCCCAATCGTCTTTGAATCTATGCTAACTTATTTTTCATTATTTCCCATTTTGTATAAGATCATCTGCGTACGTTAGATAATTGTAACATTTCCCCATCAGAAGGAAAATTAGTTGGAAGCTGGTTTCCCCATTTAAAAATCTAATAGTAGTGAAATGGTTAGCTGTGTTTGTGGTTGTTTCCTTTCTTCCCTCATAGCTAAAGTCTAAGTTCTTAAACTTCTTACCACCGCTGCATTCACCTCCAATAAACTTAGACTGTTTCTAGCTCTGAAACTGTTTCCAGAGAGTCACTATGTTCCAACAACCCTGGACATTTCTTCATTCTACTTACGATGTTTTGGAGTTATCAGTCTGTTTCCCCCAGTGAACTATACAGAAGTCAGAAGCAATTAATTCAGTTTACTGAACATCCAGTGGGCCCCCTCTGGCAGCTACCCTGCTGGGTGCCGGGAGTCCAGCGACAAACAAGCTGGCTGCTTTCTGGACACTCTTCGTGGAACCTCTCTTTTCTTTAAGGTGGGGGGATGTGTGGTACGTAAGTCACTAACTTGGTGGGAGCCATAGCATTTGATTCAAAAGAAACCCTAGAACTGCATTAGTCCAGCCAGTGAAGGTACTTAAGCTAGGTTCCTGGGAAGTTTGTTGAACTGGAAGGGCTTTTTCAGCTCTCATCCTGGCTGGTCACTAGCTGTGATAGCTCTAATCATCAGGGTAATCTTAAGTCAGTTTTTTGGCCCTGATCCTCCTCTACCCCAAAGTCTTCCTTCACCCACTCCCCTCCCCTGCGGGATGTCTTTACCTTGTCCCTCCTTGCCTTCCCTTCCACTGGAAGGTCTTCCTCCCCACGCTCTGCCTGTGGCCACTTGATCCTTTCGTGTCCTCACATGCCACGTCCTTAGCCTGACGCCTGCCCCCCCCCTCTGGAGCAGCCACATTCCTGAGCTGTTGGTGTTACACGGGGCTCTTGAGTTGTACTTGCATGTGCATCGTGTCGTCCCCTCCAGATTGCCATTTCCCCAAGAGGAGGTGAGGGAGTCAGGATTGGAAAAAGAATTAGCATCTCTCAGATTTAAAATTCCATTTCTTGAAGCTAGCATCCCCACTGGTTGATTGGAACACTTGGTAGTGGCCGAAAAGTAGAGGGAATGCCTGTTACTGGGGAAAGGCCTGTCCGTAGCGTGAGACTATGCAGCCATTCAGCCAGCCAACTGGAGAAGCAGCAAATGCATGGGGATGTCACACGTATGATCCCATTTTGTTGTTTTAAAAGCTTTCCCTACAAAAAAAGCGTTTAAGTACGTACTTACATGTTATATAAGCATGAAGAAAGCATTAGTTAATAATGCTTATCTTAGGCAAGGCAGGAGAGAGAATAAAGAATTAAAGACAGGGAAGTGGATATGGCTTAAGTGATTGGGCTCCCGTCTACCATATAGGAGGTCCAGGGTTCGATTACTGGGGCCTCCTGGTGAAAGGCAAGCTGGCCCACGTGGAGTGCTGGCCTGGACGGAGAGCTGGTGCAGCAAGATGACACAACAAAAAGATATAGGAGATACAATAAGAGACGCAGCAGACCAGGTAGCTGAGGTGGCGCAAGAGACTGAGCACTTCTCTCCCACTCTGGAAGGTCCCAGGATCAGTTCCCGGTGCCACCTAAAGAGAAGACAAGCAGACACAGAACACGAGAGCAGACAGCCACCGCAAAATGGGTGGGGGGAATAAATAAATCTTTAAAAAAATAATTAAAGGTTAGGTATAAAATTCTGCGCCAGGGATAAAATAAGAGCTCGCCATTCAAGGCCCAGAAACTAGGAGACTGCAGCCCACATCTGGGTCACACAGAAGCGGAAACAGCCTGAGAAGTGGCGTTGAGGCGGTTCCCACTGGTTAACGCTAGTTCCTCGGGGCAGAGGAATTTGAGACTGCCGCCAGAACTGGGGCATGCCTTCCTATTTCGTGTGAACTAAATAGAGTTGTTCTTACAGGGGAGAAGGAAAGCGCTTCTTTCATCCACTTGGGTCTCCCTCTCGACTTCTGCATCGCCCACTGTTCCTCTGCCTCCCTGCCTCTTGCTGTGTACCCAGCACACCGGTCTTCCTCTATAATTCTCTCCTTTTTGTTTCTTACCTCCCAGTTTCTTCCTGCTTCTGCTTTCCTTTGCATTTTGTTACTTTTTTCTTTTCCTGTCCACCCCCCGTGTTATTCTATGTCTTTCTTCCCTCCTCCCTGCTTTGCTTACCTCCTCCCTTTTAATATCGAGTTAGTGTGTGCATTTCACATGCGTTCTATTTATCAGCTCTGACTATTTGCTATTAATAGAGCCAGCAGATGAGTTGTGCTTTGGGGCTTTTTTTCCTAGAAAAAGTCCAGCGTGTGACACTCCGCCTGTTGAGAACTAAACCAGATCTCTAGCAGACTCAAACCCAGTCTTCGTTCTTCCCCCACCACACAGTCCCAAAACCCCGGAGTTGGCCTTGCAGCCTCTCCAGTCTTCATTCTCCTCATCTGATCCACAGACAGGTCCTGGTTGCAAAATGTTTCTCCACCCCTTTGTCCACCCTCCCCTCCCAGCCAAGTCCTCAGTGCTGCAGGTGGGGGGTGGGCTCTGCCTCCGATCCAGTTCTTCTCTGCATGGCTTCCGAGAGCCTGAAAAGGTAAAGGCTGTGTTTCCCAGACTCCCCTGTAACAGGCTTTGGGCAGAAAGTAGGTTCCTTGAGTCTGATGCCCAGTTCAGAAGGCTGAAGTAGGGCATGGGCAGCCTTCCCACTGTTTTGCTTTTTGACAAGCAAGGCCAAGATGATGTGCTGCACCTGTGTCCCTGCCTTGGTTTTTCTAGGTGTTTGGGAGGCCCTTGCTGAAGCAGTGGTTGCAGTGTTTTCTGATCCCTGGACCACCGTCATGGCTGAGTGCTCTTGAACTCGGCAGTCCTGGGGGGGCTTGCCCCAGCTTCCTGATTTGGGCAGAGGTGTTACCTCCTTTGGTGGGTCAGCCATTCTTGGATCCCCAGCTAGCTCACCCATTGATTTCTTAAGCTCCCAATTCCCATTAATGCGTGTCAGTTTAAAATTCCTCGAGTAGCTTCTGTTTCGTATGTTCAACCTGACATGACACGCTCCAGTCATTTCTAGGTTGGATCGCTGAAATAGCTTCCCTGCCGGTTTCCCAGCTCCCACTGACCCCGCAGTGTCCTCTCCCTTCAGCCACAAGGGTATTTCAAAAACAGATCCCATCATGGAATTCCCTTGCTTCCAACACCCCTTCAAAAGAACAAAATGCAGACTTCTCACTAAGACTTTTGAGGCCCTGTGTGGCCTCTCCCCTAACTCCTGCTCCCACTAACTCTTCTTGTACTCTTGCTCACTCCCCACCCCCAAGGCAGGCCAGTTTTTAGTTCTTCAGACATACCAAGTTCCTTCCTTTCTCACTGCCTTAACGCACTGACTCTGCCTGGAAGACTTTCTCCCTCGCCGCCTCTGTGTGCTCCGCCAGTTCCTTCTCTCACCTCAGAGCTGAGCTGAACTATCCCCACCACAGAGGCCTGCCCTCACCATCCTCCTCAAGCCGCACCACCCCTCCCCATCCTTCCTTATCCTCCTCCCTTAGCTCTATCTGTGTTTTTCATAGGATGGGTGAAGCTTATGGTTACACACTGGTTAGACACTGGCTGATGAGCTCTCCCCATTGGACTGTACGTTCCTGGAACGCAGGCACCTTGGACTGGTGGCCACTCTATCCCAGTGCCTCTCCCCTTGCTGAGTCAACTGAGGCCACATCTGTTGACAGCAGCACTTTGGGCTGTCATTTTTAGCAAAGAGCAAGTACCCCCAAGCCTTGTACAGGTAGGTACTTGGTATTTTCTGAACTGGATTGAAAGTTATTTCCCCTCTATCAGCCTCCAACTTCCCAGTTCCCAATGCAAAATGGCCCTCAGCATTAGGAAGGCATGTAGATCTAATTAATTCATTATTGCCACTTAGTGCTTATAAATTTAGCCTGTGGTTTACACATTACATATGCCTAGGGTTTGTTTAAGCTGACCCAGCCTCCTGCTTTATACCAACAAGCAGGTCGGTTTTACCAGGCAGCCCCGAGCTGTGGCTTCTGATTGCACAAAAAACCTGAGCCCGTAAACCCAGTTCCATCCAGGACTCAAGGGACACTTGCTTGGCCTCCATGATGAATGTAACTTTCTCTGTCCTTACAGGGCAGATTTATGGACCTACCTCAGGGGCATAGAAACAGCTCGGCCTGAAAAGAGGCTGGAATCTAAATGGGCTGAAAGTTGTAAAGCAAGTAAGTTCTGTTTCTGGTTAGGAAGAAGTGTCTGAAGCTAAATGGGGAGGCAAGAAAGCCATCTGGACTTGCTAAAGAGGTAAATGGGGACAAAGGTGCAATGGCGGCAACTTCCTAGGGAATTCCTGTGAGGCAGTTGTGTCCAGTGTGACTCTGACCTATGCCTGGCTTTGAAATGACCTTAAAGTCTGTGATAAAGACATGGGGAGTTAACTGGGCCGAAGGCAGGATGAAGAAAAGGAAATTGTCACCAGAAAGAGGCAGAGCAGCCTGTGCTTTTGTTTGCTTAAGGGCTTGCTTTGGACCCTGCACCTACAGCCTGACTGTTTGACCTTGCGGTGGAGGGTGCCATGTGTGGGGAGATCCAGAGCCGGGGTCTGTGGCACTTGACACCAGCGAGCTGGCAGCGTTGGTGGTCCTGACTCCTCTGGCACGTGTCCCCTCCAGCTCTCAAATTCTTTGTTTCTACTGGCGCTGCATAAACTCCAAGCTGGAGCCTGACTAGAAAGAACGCAGGACAGCTCCTGTCCAGTGCTTACTACCCATTGCTGAGTGCCCTTGGGCAGTGCCCTCGCCTCTCAGCACCAACAGGCACGCAGGCCTGGCTCTCCAGGCGATGGTGAGAGTGAAGTGAGATCACACGCAGAACACTGAGCCTTGCTGCTGGCACCGCGTGTGTTCCTGGGAAGACGTGCTTTTCTGGGGGGCAGGGGCACTGGCAAACAGGAGACCTGAATTCAGCTATCTCTGCTGCCTACTCAGTGTGACCTTGGGCAAATCCCCTCTGGGTTGAAAAGATTTATTTTATGCTATCTATGGAAAGTACAAAGAAAAGAGCCCCTACCTGGCCCATTTCTGCTTCACTTTCACGTGGACTTTGACCTCTAACAGCAGCATCCAGGGGCTCGCCAGGCATGCTCCCTCCAGAGCCAGGGCAGGGAGGCTGCACGCCACGCAGGGGCTCTGGAAGGCGTCCTCATGAGGGCATTAGTCAGGAGGCTGGCTGGCCACCGAGAGCCAGGGGACTGGTCAGCAGGCTTCGCACAGCCGGGCCCTACCCCGGGCCCTGCAGGTTGTGTGACAGGTGCTGCCACCTGCTCTGCCGAGCCGGGACAGCTGGTGTCAAGGGCTTTGCTGGGCAGTGACAGTGGCCCTGGCTGGGGCCCACTCACCAGGGCGGGAAGGGAGCGGGTTGGCTGACAGCTCCACCACCGAGCTGGGGAGACAGGAACCCTGGGGGCTGGCGGGTGGGTTCACCTCCATGAAGGCTCTCTCCAGGAGGCCTGGGGAAGCCAAGGAGATTCAACCTCAGTTGGTCTCCACCCCTCCTCAGTCCAGAAAGGCCCTTCGGGGCTGTTAGCTAGGCGCCAGGTGCCTTAGCCCAGCCCTGAGGGCCCAGGCGGCAACTCCTCCATCTCACACAGGAGGAAGCTCAAACCCAGCGAAGTGAAGAGACTTGCCTGCTGTCGGGCAGCTAGCAAGTGTCACGGCCAGAATACAGACCCCACTGCTGGACACTGAGGGTTGATTTTGTTTTTGTTTTTATTGTGACTGTCATATGTATTCCCCTCCCACACACAAAGGTTTCAGTGTTACAAATGACAGGGCAATATCTTGCATTTCTCTTTTGGATTATTTTCTGTAGACCAATTATTGGGTCAAAGCATAGGAGCATTTTCAAATCTTTTGATACATAATTGTCTAATTTTGCCCCCAGAGTTGTGTTCAGTATAAATTTGTGCATAGCCAGCCGCAGTGCACAGGTGGACCATTTTCACCTGGAAATATTCTTCTTGCCGTGCATGCCACCCTTGATTGCAGGTGGAATGGCATAAAGAGGCTCTATCATCCAATTATCTTTGACTCCTCAACACCCCCCCTTACTCTCACGATGAGTCACCAAGTCCTGTCCTTTTATAGATTCTCTTTGCATTTTGTTCCTTTGCTTTGATTTTGGTATGAGGATGTACATACAGAAGAGTGTGGAAAATGGGTGTAGCATTTTATGGCAAGCACCCATGTGACACCACCCAGGTCACCACATACAACCAGTACCCCAGAAACCTGTGGCCCTCCCTGGCCCTGACACCACTTTCTCTCATAGGTAATCACAGTGCTCAGTTGCCCCATTGGGGTTTTAATTGGGATTGCAATGAACTTGCTTCACATTGAGTGGTCCTTTCTATAATGTCCATGAACATGGTCTCTCTCTCTGTGTACTGAGGCTTCACTCTGTAGTAGTCACAATAAAGCTGTATGATCTCGCCCCTTAGAGGTCTTGTATATGTTTTACCAATAAGTCTGTTTTATCCTAATGTAAATAATGGACGGAAGATAGAACTCTTTTAATAATCTTTCATCAGTTGTAACAAAGGTAACAACTGTTTAAAAAAATTAGTACAGTTATATATTTTTTAAAAAGTGCTATCACCAATAGTAGCAAATGTTCCACACCAGTGCAAGATGGTGGTGGTGGGGTGGTGTGTGTGAATCCTGTATTGTATCCATGACTGCTTTGTAAACTCTCAACGTCTCCCAAAAAAGAAAGAAAAAGAAGCCTGTTTGATGGTTCCTATGTTTGATGCTATTGTAAATGGCTGTTCTCATTTCATTTTCTGTTATAACTGCAATATAAAAATGCAGTGATTTTTTTGCATATTGATTTTTGTGTCCAGCAGTCCTGCTAAACTCTCATATTGTAGTAAGTTATCTATTGATTCTTTGACTTTTGTATTATCTCTAAATAATGACAGTTTTGTTTCTTCCCTTCAAGTCTTTGTACTCCTGTTTTTATCTTGCCTTACTGACTATTCAGGACCTCCAGTACAATTTGAGCCATACTGGAAGTGGTGACAAGGGACATCTTTGTTGTATTTCCATTCTCAAAGGGAAAGCTTTCAGTGTTTTGCCATAATGTATGATGTTTCTTATGGGTTTTTCTAGCTACCCTTTATCAGGGCAAGGAAGTCCCCTTCTATTCCTTGTTTGCTATGAGTTTTTCTCATGAATGGATCCTGAA
Source organism: Tolypeutes matacus (assembly GCA_026826555.1). Lineage (NCBI taxonomy): Eukaryota > Metazoa > Chordata > Mammalia > Cingulata > Chlamyphoridae > Tolypeutes > Tolypeutes matacus. The sequence goes on along the minus strand of JAKSZT010054523.1, from coordinate 6,361,353 downwards.
TTTTTTCTGCAACCAGAGAGGATAGTATGACTTCTCTTTTTTTCCCATTAAAGTGGTAGATTGCTGAGTTTAAAAAAAAAAAAGAACAATCTCACTTCTGAGAAACGCAGCTCAAATGTATTGTAGTAGCCTGTTTCCGTATTACTGGATTCTGTTTATTATTCATATGATTTTTGCATCTTTCATGAGTGAGACTGGCCTGTAGTTTCTCTTTTTCATATTTCTCTTATCAGGTTTTGTTGTCAAGGTTTTGACTGCCTCACAGAATGAATTGGGCAGTTCCCTCTTTTCCTTAGGTTCTAAGTTTGGGTAAGTATAGAATTCTTTGTTCTTGAATGCTTATTAGAATTCACAGGGAAAGCCAACTGTGCCTGGAGGTTTTGTGTGTGTGAAGGTTGATGCCTGATCACCTCCTCCTCTTTAATAAATTTCAGTGCCTTCCCTTCCTTCCCACCACACCACCTTCCAACTGCACCATCCTGGGTCCCCAAGGGGCCCCTGCCTTCTGCCTCCTCCCCCTTTAGTCTTACCAAAGCTCCATCCCCATCTACTGGTCCCTGCTGCCCTCCAGATAGAATCCAGATATATGGCAAGACATTCGAGCCCTTACCTGTGACCCAGCCTACCTGGATAACGTGGTGATCCTTCTGACTATAAAACCTTCTGGGGGAAGTGGATGTGGCTCAAGCGATTGAGCCCCCCCCCTACCACATGGGAGGCCCGGGTTCAGTTCCCAGTGCCTCCTAAAGAAGACAAGCAAGATAGCGAGCTGACGCAACAAGAGATACAGGAGGAAAACATAATGAGAGATACAGCAAAGCAGGGAGCAGAGGTGGCTCATGTGATTAGGCGCCACCCTCTCACATGGGAGGTCCCAGGTTCAGTTCCCAGTGCCTCCTAAAAAAGGAAGACAAGCACACAACGAACAGACACAGCAAATGCTGGGGAGCAGTTGAGCACCTGCTTCCCACATGGGCGGTTCCAGGTTTGGTCCCTGGTTCCTTCTAAAAACAAACAAACAAACAAAAAACAAGCAAACAAATGAAAAAACCAACTCAGGGGAGCCGATATGGCTTAGTGGTTGAGCATCTGCTTCTCATATATGAGGTCCAGGGTTCAATCCCCAGCCCCGATACCTCAAAAAAAAACACAAAACCTTCTGACAGCACCTGTACACCCTTCTGCTGTGCCCTGCTGAAGTGGCAGTACAGCACACAGTGCCCCTTGTGTCAGAGCCTCTGTCCATGTGGATCACTACAGAAGGCTGTCAAGAGTCTGACTCCTGCAGCCACTAAGGCCACCTCTTCCAAGAAGCCTGCCCCAGTCTTTAGGCTTCAGGTCCCCTCCCTCATAGCTTGCTCTCACTGCCCATTATCAAAACTGCAATGGAGGAGAATTCTCCTACTCAAGGAGTGCTCCAAGAGGACAAGTACACATTTATATCTGCTGACTTATTCAGTCAACAGGTACATCCAGTGCCTCGGGTGCACCAGGCATCTGGCTAAGTGCTGGAATACCCAAAAACCGAGGCAGTGGGGTTCCAGCCATGACAGCTTTCTCTGCACAGCTGAGCGTGAAGAACCAAATGTAAGTCTCTCAGAATCCCACTGTTAGCATATTGGAGCACTTCGCCCCCCGTTTAAAAATAGATAGACCCTACCCTATTGGGTAAGTACTATCTTGTTTCACAGGTGAGGAAACTGAGGCACAGGACGCTTAAGCCAAAGGTCACATGACTAAGGAATGAGGCAGCTTGGCTCAGAAACACTTCCTCCCCTCCCTGCTCCCCTCCCCCGCTTTTTTATTTTTTATTTTATTTTTTTAATTTAGCAGGTCAAGCTGTGGGTCCCCTGTTGGGGAGCCCTAATTTTTCACTTGCCATATTGGTACATAGGTCTTACTCTGGGGGCACACAAAGGTGCATTCAGACCCTTGCCTGGGCACGCCACCCCCTCTGCTAACGGGGTCCGATGGCCTAGGCTGCCCTGGGCCTGCCACCAGCTCCCGGTGTGACCTCTCCTGGCCGCAGTTTCCACCCCTCTAAGAGAGAACTGGGGTTCGGGTCTTGAAGACCCGGCGGCCGGAAAGGCGACGCCCTTGTGCACCCCGCCCGAGCCGCTGGGGCCTCGGCGCCCCTTGGCCCCTCCCGGGGGGCGCGTCCCAGCGCTTCCGGAGGCCCGGCCGGCCCCGGCGGGAGGCTGGAAAGGCGCCGCCCCGAGCCGCGCCTCGCTCGCTCGCGCCCCAGGGCTCCCGCGCTGCCGGGCTGTGGGTGGGGGGCGCCGGCAGGCCGCCCCGGGGCCTCTGCCGTACGGAGGTGCGAGGATCCCGGCGGCTGCGCCCCGGCCTGGCCCCCCGCAGGCTCCCGCGACGTGGCCCCGAGGCCGCGAGGGCTCGGGGTTGCGTGGGGTGAACACGCGGGGGGCCGCGCTGGCGTGCCGGGCGCCCCCTGCCCCCAGGCCCGGCCGGGTCTGCGTCCTCCGCCCCTTCGCAGGCACTTCCGACGGCCCGGCCCCGGCGCGCCCCTGCGCCTCCCTGCGGGCCCCCACCCCACCCCACAGCCAGCCCCCGCGACTTGCCTCCTCACTGGACTTTTCATGCTATGGGCCCCCGAGGCAGTCTGCGGAAGCCTACGGACCCCTTCCCAAAATACTGTTTTTAAATAGAGTAAGAGGATCAGGCAGGGAACCAGGCAGATAGAAATACAGTGAGCAGAATTCCACAAGCACGTGCCTGACTAGTGGTGTGTTTTACTGACTATCACATTAAACAAGAGCAAGCAGCAAGTCTGATAGTCACCATTACTTGGAAGGAGCAAAGAGCGGGGACAATATTTAGATTTCTTTAACAGTCAAAATGTGGTATGAAAATATCTGGATTTCTACTGGTGCCACTACAGAGGGAAATGAAAGTACCAGTTAGACGGGAGTGAAATTAAGATGTATTTTTTCCTATCCAACTTCACAGACCAGCCAAATTCCTCGGAACTCCCCACACCCCATACACACCGGTGCCCTCTCCCCGGGTCCCCAGTTCTCTCCATGGACCCCAGGTTAGGAACCCTGGCTCTGGCTGATAGGACTGCACAAGCTGGATAAAGATAGAAGTGGGAGGGGGTGAGGAGCGGAGAAAAGCAGAAGAGGAAGGAAAGGAAACCAAGATCTGGTAGGTCGGTAGGTAGGTCGTTGAAAAGGGAAGCCCAGGGCCTTTGCACATGCTTTTCCCTCTCCTAGGCCTTCCCATCCCCCTACCCCATCAGCCACCCCAGCTAGGGGATCTCCTCAGGAGCCCCACCCCTGGCATGAGGTTCCCAGCTCTTACTTCCTTGTTTCTTACTGGCTCTGCTCAGTGAACTGTTCATCTCAGGTGTTTGTGTTCAGGCTTGTCTCTCCTGATGGACTGACCCGGACAAGGCCTGCACCAGGACAGCTCCATCTTATTCTCTAGGGCCCAGCCCAAAGCTGGTGCTCAGTGGGTGTTTGTAGAATGGAGGAATGAATGAATGATTGAATGAATGAATGGATGAAAGAGTGAATGTCAAAGACTGCCCTACTGTGTTCTCTAAGGCCCCTGTAGGCAGCAGTCACTCACCTTTGGGCCCCTCGCCTTGCACCTACCCCCTCCTGCCCCAGGAGACTGGGATGGAAGGAGGGGCAGGGACTGACATTGGCTGACCACCTCCTGTGGCGCAGGCTTCTGCTGGACCCTCCTACACACCTTCTGGCAGGTAATTCTTCCAAGAGCTCCGTTTTCCTGGTGGGGAAGCTGGGGACTGAGAGGTGAAGGCTCCCTCCCTATGTCCCAAGGCAGGCAAGAAGTGAGGGAGGCAGGGTTCAGACCCAGGCCAGGAAACCTTGGCCAAGATGATGTGGGTGGCCATGTGGGAAAACAAGCTGTCCCCTTCAGAGGGGACAGCTTTGACCAAAGACACTTTTTTAGATGGTTACATCATCATTAATTAAAAACAACCCAAAAAAGTCCTCCTCGGGAGTGGGTGTAGCTGAGTGATTGAGCGCCTGCCTCCCTTGTACCTCCTTTAAAAAAAAAAAAAAAAAGCCCCCTGGTTTTTTTTTCCGGCCTGGGCTGCTGCGATGCAGACAGGGTGGGGAGGCAGCGTCTGCTCCACAGAGCTCCCAGCCTCGTGGGGTGGGGGTGGGGGCTGCAAACCTGCAACACCTGGAGCTTTGAGCCGGAGGGGGCCGGAAGGGCGAGTGGAAGGATCACTGGAGCAGGCAGGCTGGGAGGGCTGCGCGGAATAAGCGCGGCGGAGTGGATCAGTAAGAATTCCCTCCGCGTGGGAGAGGGTGGACAGGAGGAGAAGGAAACAGCAGGGGCTAAGGCCCACGGGTGAAAGTGCGCGCCTCTCGGGCAACCGCAAGGAGGTCAGTGGGGGGACCTGGCCCTCCGGGACCTCCAGCGTAGCCGGTGAACTGGGTCCCAAACCAGTCGGCCTCAAAGCCAGGAAGCGGCGTTCAGCGTCTCCTTCCCACACGGGGGCACAGAGGGGCGGGGTGGAGTCGGGGCCGCCAGGGGGTGTAGGGCAGGGAGGGCTTCCCAGCAGGGGGCCCGGCCGGAACCGAGGGCTGCGGACCAGAGCGGGAGTGGACCGGGCAGGCCGGCCGGGGCCTGGGCTTGGAGGAAGCTGGGGCCGGAGCCGACTGGCTGGGCCCGGTGGAAGCGCGAAGGGCCTAGAATGCCGGGCGGAGGCGGGCGGGGCTGGGGATCAGGAGGCTTTGGGGGCTTGGAAGGGAGGCAGGGAAGGGCTGGGGCTGGGCCGCGGGGTGGGGGGTGGGGGAGGCTCTCGGCACGTGGGCAAGCCCCTCAAACCCAGCAGCATCCTGTGAAGAAGGCAGATCTATTCACTCATTCACTCCTTCACTCCTTCAAAAAACGTGTAGGGAGGACAGAAGTTTCACATTCTGTATTATATATTTCTGAACGGTTTGATTTTTTTTTTTTTTTTTTTTTTAATAATGAGCATGTATTTACCGCTGCATTCAGAAAACAAAGATTCAAAAAAAAACATGGATGAGGAAGGAAGTCACAGGTAAGTGACCATTAGCTCTATTTTTCAAATGTCCAAACATCAATGTGCACCCCTCCACTCACACAGGCCCCATTCTGGGGACCCACAACAGAAATTTCCCTGAGGTCATGAGGCCAGGAAAGTATGTCTCCCTCAGTAATTGATAAGAGACCTACCCCATGGATCCCAGTCATGACCTTTCATCCTGTTTCTCTTTTTGTACTGGCCACCGGGAAGCTCCATGTTAAATTTCCCTGTGATCTTTGGTATTTGTGCAGGACATTGTACTCACGTTTTTGGACACTGATTTACCTTGTCTGGCTCATCCACCCTAATTTATTTGTTTGCATGTTGTGTAAGCTGCCTCAAATTCTTTTTGGATTGAGGCAGGACACAAATAGATTTTCTTTTCTGAAAAGCCATAGGAAGCAACTGAAGAAAGAAAACGGACTAAGGGAAAGAAAAAACAAATGATTGAGCTGAGATGGAGAAGAGATTTTGGTTTTTTTTTTCTTCTCTTTTTCCTCTGACAGGCAGCCTCTGGCTGTGTGCCTCTGGGCATTTCCCAGAACCTCTCTGGGCCTCATTTAGTCCCTCTGGGAGATGGGAGATAAAGGCCATGACCTTGCCAGACTGTCTTAAGGATGAAGGCTAGTGCATGTACCTTCTTGTTTTCTACTGAAAAGACCTTTCCCTGTCGAGGCAGTGGCTGGACATGTGGCACCTTTTCTGGTGACCTGGACTTTTCCAGGGCCCATTCATTCACCCATTCAGTCATCTTTGGATTTGTTCAAGCCACACTAGGTCCTGGGGAGCCACAGGGAAGGAAGCCAGGAGCTCACACTGGCCCCTCATGGACCAAGTGACCGAGATTCTCCGAGAGCCACTAACCTTGAGACCCACAGATCAGGCAGGAAGAGGGAGGTCAAACAAAGGACAACCCATCATGGCCAGCGTTGGGGTGTGAGGATGGACGTGCAGCCCTGGGGGCATTGCCAGGGCTCCCAGCAGGCCTGGGGCCAGGATGGCCTCCCTGCAGAACTGGCTTTACAGCAGAGGCCCAAGGAAGAGTGGGTCCTGGTTAGGAGACCTGGTATGATGTTAAAGGCTGGGCCAAAAACAGTGTCAAACCATTTCCTTAAGAATAAATAAAAAATAAATAAATAGGGAAGCAGATGTGGCTCAAGTGATTGGGCTCCTGTCTACCATAGGGGAGGCCCCAGGTTCGATTCCTGGGGCCTCCTGGTGAAGGCGAGCCGGCCCACGCGGCGCAGTGAGCTGACAGCCCCCATGGTGCAGTGAGCTGGCGCAGCAAGATGACACAGCAAAAGGGAGACAAGCAGACAGAAAAACGCACAGCAAATGGACACAGCGAGGACAACAGCACGAGGGGGATAAATAAATAAAATAAAAAATATGGTGATGCATTCTCATGGTACAAAAATGTTAAAGGTACAAAAGTGTCATCAGTGAAAAGCCAGTCTTTTCCCCACCCTTGTCCCCCAGTCACCCAGCTCACCTCTCCACAATTGACCACTCTTAGCAGTTTCTTGGGTATTCCTTCCAGAGACAGTCTACACAAATACAAGAAAATACACACTTGGGCACTGCTCTGTACTTTGCTCTTCTCACTCAGCACTCTACCTGGGAGAGTGCTCACTCTTTTTCCTGGCTGCATAGTATTCCCGTGGTTGGTGGGCCATCTTGGAATAGCCAGGCTCCCAGTGATGGGCGTCTAGATAGCTTCCAATTTTGCCATCGTTAAACAATGCTGTCATGAGCAAACATCCTTGTCTGTACGTCACATGTGTGTGTATCTGTCTATCTGGAAGAATCCATCTCTTTTACAAAGCTCCTATAAAGAGAGCTGGTAGGACCCATGCTCCTGCAATGATGTATGATGCAGGGATGTTTCTAAAAGCTTACCTAGGGAAACAGATGTGGCTCAAGAGGTTCGGCGTCCGTCTACCATATGGAGAGACCAGGGTTCGATCCCCAGTACCTCCCGGTAAAAAAAAATAAAATAAAATAAAAATAAAAATAAAAGCTTACCTGTTGGAGGGTGTCTTTTATTTTCAGGAACTATTTTTCATGGAGTTTAACTACCTGATGCTGAGTTGTCATCAAAAACTTATTGCCAGGGGGCGGATGTGGCTCAAATGGTTGGGCGTCTGTCTGCCATATGGAGGGACCTGGGTTCGATCCCTGGGACCTCCTGGTAAAATTAAAAAAAAAAAAAATATATATATATATATATATATATATATAGAAGGCGCATGGGCTGCCAGGCTCTGTGTGCTGGTGAGCCGCCATGTCCCGGGAGCCATGAAGCAAGATGATGACGTAACAGGGGAGAGACAAGACGAGATGTTGCGAAAGCTCTGAAAGCCAGGGACTGAGGTGGCGCAGATGGCAAAACACCTCTCTCCTACATCGGAGGTCTCCAGGATCAAATCCTGGTGAAGACTGGAGGAGGAGGATGAGAAGAGATGGCAGGAAACAGACACAGAGAATTGCCCAGTGAATGGACACAAAACAGCAAATGGGGAAGGGGGTTAAAATGGATAAAGTAAATAAATAAATCTTTAAAAAAAAACAAAAAAACAAAACTTATTGTCAGCCAAGAATTCTGTATCCAGCAAAACTGTCCTTCAAAAATGAGGGTGAAGTGGGAAGTAGCTACAGAAGAATGACCGTTGCCCTTCAGTGTCCTCTTAAGAGTGAGGGTATAAACTCTCTGTGGGGGGAGGGGAGGCAGGTTAGTATAGTGAAAGGCGGTAGGCAGCTGAGGCCCAGCAGACAACATGGCTGGCAGGCCACATGGCTGTGAAACCCTGCCCAGAAACCTCCTGAGGTATCCCATAAGACCCTGGCCATGAAAATCCCATTTGGAACGAGAATCCCATTTGGGGTCAAGGGAAAGACCTGGATACCCTCAAAAGGCCTCACCATGGCCCCCTGAGAACTGACAGCTGGGGCAACCAATCAGAACAGCAAACAGCTGGGGCCCCGCCCCAACATTATGAAGGGGGAGGCGGAAAGACTTTTAAAAAGGCCGGACCTGGGGGCCCACGTTCGCATCTCACTCTGCAGAACGCCTGCAGTCCACGCCTCAGGCCATTTACTTTCTCGTTTTCTTTTTTTTTTTTTTTAACAATTTATTGAAGCATATCATTCATACATGAACATACATAAACTCTCAGTGTTCAGTAAACATCGTGAACTTACAAAACAAACATACATAACATCATACAGGGCTCCCACACATCACCCCACCACAAACACCCTGCATCGTTGTGAAACATTTGTTAACAAATCATGAAAGGGCATCCTCAAAGTGTTACTACTAACTGTAGTCTGTATCTTCCTCCCCTATACTTTTTTTTTTTTTAAGGTTTTTTAAATTTATTTATTTACTCTTCATCCATTTTTACTCTCCCGCCCCGGTTTTTGCTGTTTCTGTGTCCATTCACTGGGCAACTCTCTGTGTCCGTTTCCTGCCCTCTCTTCTCATCCTTTTCCTCCTGTCTTCACTGGGATTCAATCCTCGGAATCTCCGATGTGGGAGAGAGGCATCCTACCGCCTGTGCCACCTTAGTTCCTGGTTTTTCGTGTGTCTCGTCTTGGTTCTCCTTTGTGTCACTCTCCTGTTATGTCATCATCTTGCTGCGTGGCTCGCAGGGCCTGATGGCGCACCCATGCATGGGGCCTAGCCGCGCACCTGCTTGCGGGGCCTGGGTCGTTTTCTTAATAAACTCTACTTCTTTACCTACCCTGAAAAAAAAAAAAAAAAAAAAGGAGTGAATTCAAAGTCTTCACAGACAAAAAAAAAACTGATAGACTTATGTTATCAAAAGACCAGATTTGCAAGAGATACTAAAGGGGGTGATGCAGCCTGAAAGGAAAAAACAAGGGCGAGAGATTTGGAGAAGAGTTTAGAAACGAAGGTTATTAGGAAGGGTAAACTAAAGAATAAGAAGACAGACAATAGAATGATATGACAACAGAGAGCCGAAGGACAAAATGGATGAAGTAATGCCTTTACAGTAATAACACTGAATGTTAATGGATTGAATTCCCCCCCAAAAAGACATAGACTGATAGAATGGATAAAAAAAATATATAAGTCGTCTATATATTGTCTACAAGAGACCCACCTCAGAAGGAAGGACACAACCAGGTTAAAAGTGAAAGTTTGGAAAAAGGTATTCCATGCAAATAGTAACCAAAAAAGAGCTGGAGTAGACCAGATAAGTGTAAAATAACAACATTATAGTATATAAACAATAATTACGCAATGCTACTGGCAAATTTTTCCTGTGATCATTATTCTGTAATTTTTTTCATGCAAAATAAACACTTGCTTTTAATTGAGGGCTGGAGAAGAGATATATTTTGGGGTACTTCATTTTTCTTTAAGTCTTTCTTAGTCATACTCTTTAATTGAAATAATCTATCTGGAGTAATAATGATTTAGCATGACTACCATTGAACAAGATTTTGAATTTTTCTGCCTCATAAAATTATTAGTTGGCAAATTGTTATCTGCTGTAATTCATTCCAATAAGATGTGAAGAATTCCCAAACAGGAATTTGATTATATGGAAAGAATTATGGCCTAAATGGAAATTAAATAAGTAAACCAATAATTTATTTCATTCTTAGAGATTATTATGTCCAATAGTTAGAGCTGTAATATTAAAATTAGAATTACATTATAATTGATTTCTATTATATTTGAATTATTATACATTTATAAATGTTTAATGCTATGTTATCTATTTTTTATAATTGATTATATGGAGCCGATGTGGCTCAGTGGTTGAGCATTGGCCTTCCACATACAAGATCCCAGGTTCAGTCCCCAGCCCTGGTACTTCAAATAAACAAATAAAAAAAAATAATAATAATATTGATTATATTAAATCTATCCTGGCCTTGTACTCTCTCTTAAAATTTGTAATTTCTTTCAATCTATTTTTCTATTTATTTTACAATTTTACAATAAAGGACTTCTTCACAGCTAAAAAAAAAAAAAGCTATTGATTATACACTTTGGATAGATCATATGGTATGTGAATATATCTCAATAAAACTGTTTAGTAAACAAATAAATAATTGTGCAAGACTAGCCAGAAACAGCAGCTATGTACAGCAAGGCAAATGGAGAGATTGAGAGGTGAAGAATTTTCTTGTTTGTCTGTTTTTTGTTTATTATTATTATTGTTGTTGAAATAATGAAAATACTTTAATATGATTGAAGTGATGAATGCATAACTTTGTGATTACATCACATAGCATTGATTATACACTTTGGATAAATTGTATGCTTTATTAAAATGTATTAATAAAATTGATTTAAGAAAAAAAATAACATGATCCTCTGAGCAATGGCCACAGCTTTGGGCAGTGGGATTCTAGGGGGCAGGGGGCATGGATCTATTTTCCAGATTTTCTCTAATACACACATGCTACATTTGTAATCAGTATATATTTTTTAAAGTCCATCTAAAAAACATTTGATTCTTGCACGTATTTTGTTATCATTTATCTAAAAAGAAGTAGGGAAACACAAGTGTCTACATTTTTACTTACATTAGAAAGAGTGGAAGGATGAACTGCAGTAGAAATGAAATGGTCGCCCAGAGGCCGGTGAGTTGGTGATTGCGGATGGGGGGGTGACGGGTCCCTGGGGGCCTCACCAGACTGTTAATTCTCTCTACTTTTGTGTATGTGCAAAAACTGCATAATAAAACAAATACCCGGGAAGCGGCTGTGGCTCAATCAGTAGGGCTCCCGTTTACCATATGGGAGGCCCCGGGTTCGGTTCCCGGGGCCTCCTGGTGAAGGCAGGCCCGCCCGCACGGCGTGGTTAGCTGACCCAGCGAGCACAAGCAGCAAGGGGGGATAAATGAATAAATAAATAAAATCTTTAAAAAAAAAAACAAACAAACAAAAAAAAAACAAATACCCGAGGTACTCAGTGGACATTTCTCACTGAACAGCTACGTCTTTTGAGTGCCTGCTGTGTGCCAGGCCCTGTGTGTCCCGGATGTCCCTGCTCCAGGTGGGAAAGAACAAGAGGGCGGTGACCACACTGGGAGCACAGGGCAGGCGTGTGTGTGCGTGTGTGTGTGTGTGTGCGCGCGCATGAAGGCTGAACAGAGCTAAACCTCACCTTCCAGCACTAGACAATCATTGGATAATTTCTAAAAGTGAAAAATCACCAGCTCTTAGTATAAGGCTGTTACACATATGGAAGTGAGAACTGGAAGGAACATCTAGAAGGGTACAAAGTGGCTGCCTCTGGGGGGAGTGGGCCAGGGGACTGCCGTGTTTCATTATAAGCCATGTAGCTGCATTTGTCTTTTAGCTTCTGGATCTGTTATTCATTTTACTGAAAATAAAAGTTAAAGTGAAAAAGAAGAGAGAAAGAACACAGAGGACCAGAGAGGTAAAGTAACTTGCCCGAGGTCACACAGGATTCAGAGCTAAGCCTGTCTGAGTCCACACTGGAGATGGTGACCCTGCAGCCCTGCCTTGCAGGACAGGCTGGGGTGGTCCTGAAGACCGATTCTTTTCCGCTGTCAGACGGTGCGGAAGTGAAAGCGGGGAGGTAACTTCAACAAGGCCTTAATGAACCTGAAAAGGCCCTTTCACATGTCTGACTTCACAGCCTGGGTTTGGGGATGGCGTGTCCACCAAAGCCCCAGTGCGATGCCAGCAAATTAGCTGAGTGTCCTAGGGAGACTGCCTTGTTTCTCAAGCCCTTGGAGGAGCTGTTCTCTGGGCTACAGGCCACGTGTGAATTTGGGTCTCGGGATCTGACCCACGGTCCACATGGCAGCAGTGGGGCCACGGTTGAGCAGGTCATGGAGTTCAGAAAAGTAAGGGATGGGGCGGGGTGGAGTGGGGCCAGGAAGCAGCAGCACGTGCAAAGGCCCAGGAGAGCTGACGTGTTAGCTGGAGCATGTCACGGGGGTGTGTTGGGGGTGCAGCCCAGGAGGACTAATGCGGCTAAGGAGAGGGCAGGGCTGGAAGGGCTTTCTGGGCCCCTTTGTCCAGGGGGTCCCCATGCCTTCCTGGTTCTTGGCCTGGCGAGGATTACCAGTGGCACCCTTTCACTCTCAAAGAATCCCGGTTCAGACAAGAAACACTGGTCCTCGCTTCGAGGCAGGTCCAGCAGTTTGAACCTGGTCCTGAGAAAAATGAGGTGGTTTGGCTGGAGGAGGGATTCATTCAGAAGGTTGCTTGTTCCATGTGCAGAATGGCTCCGAGGAGCCATCCTGGAGGCCAGGATGGGTCAGGGCTGTTGAGGTGTCCAGGGAGAATGGCAGTGACCTTGCCATGGCAGCCACAGGGAAGGAGAGGCCAGAGGGATCCCGGCAGTGTTGGGAGGGAGAATCAATGCACCCCGGAGACGGGTGGGCTGTAGGGCAGTCAGAGTCGGGGGTCTTTGGCTTGGACGACCCCATGGAGGGTGGCCCACCCACTGAGTCTGGGAGCGGCTGAGGGCTGGGGTTGGGTGAGGGGAGGGGAGATGTTGAGTCCAGGTTGCGGAACCTTGAGTCAGAAGCTTTCGTGCCTTTCCAGATATGTCCCAGAAGCAGAGGGAATCTGGGCGTGGCTGGAGAGCAGACCTGGGAGCTGCCACCGAGCAGGGAGCATAGGAGAGGTCCCCAGGCTGCAGTGGGGAGCAGGAGGCTGGGGGGCAGTAGGAGCCGAGAGGAGGCCATCTTTGGGACTAAAGAGGGGTTCTGCCAGGAAGAGGAGAGCTCAGAGGTCAGGGAGACAAGCTGGACAAGGACAAGGGGCTTCCGGGGTTAGTAGCCTCAGGCAGGACAGAGATTTGATGGGGGAGGGGCAGCAAAGCCAGTCCTGCGGGGGGTGGGCAGCCGAAGGTGGGGGTGCCTCTGAGAGCAGGAGGCTGCAGGAGTGGGGAGACGCGAGGCGCCTGGGGAGGGTTTCTTCTGAAGGCTGCAGGGAGGTCTGGGGAACAGGCAGAGGTGGGGGGCTGAAGAGGGTGAGGGGCAGAAGGGTCAGACTGGGAGGGAAGGTGGAAGAGAGGGCGCAGGGGGCTGGGGGTGGGGCCAGGGGTGTGTGCCTCTGTGATAAAGGGGGCGGTGGCACCCGGAGTTATTGAGCTCTGTCCTGGGCCAGGGTCTCCCATCGGGGCAGGGGGGTGCTGGAGAGGGGTGGACTCGGGCCGGCTCAGTCCTGGGGACTTGATCAGGTCCCAGCTCACCCAGCAGCTGCTCTGTTCCCTGGCGCAGCGTCATTGCTGGGAGGGGGGCCCTTGGGAGGCCGCTCTCCATCAGATAACCAGTGAGGTCAGATAACCAGTGGGCAGCTGGTGTTCACACCAGAGGCAGACCCTGCACGGAGACCCCCTCCGCCACCACCCGGGACTGCCCCAGGAGCCCCCCGCCCCAACTCCAGGACATCCCTTCCCCTCAGAGGCAAAGTATGGCCCCACATATTTCAAGGGCAAGTGGCCTCTTCTTCCAATGGTCAGCTCCATCCAGCTGGCAGAATAGTCCCTCAGGTGCTGTGCTTTTGTTCATCATTTGCTGACTGCCAGATGCTGGGCCCTGTGCTTTGATGGGGAGACACAGGCTCAGGGCAGGCCCTGGCTCCCCCAAAGGCTTCCTGGAAGAGGGTGAGGGCGATTGAGCGCTGAGCCCCTAGGAATGGCCCACCTGGAGGGGAGACAGGTGGGAAGGCCGGCTGGATTCACATCCACCTCCAGGAACTTCCCAGGGTCCCAGGTAGGCCATTTTGGAAAGATGCAGCAGCAGCAGGTGGCACAGATTTTCTGCCACCTCAGGGACACAGGGACACCAGCAGCCTCCTGGGTGGGGGAATGTCAGGGACCTCCCAATCTGGGATCAGGGGGAGGTGGGGGTCAGGGGAGGAACCGGTGCTAGGGATTCACCAGTAAGCTATCAGCTGGGCAAGTGGGCCACTGTGAGAAGAATCGTGTGCTCCGTTACAAATTGAGAGAAAAGACCCCAAGCTGTGGTTCTCCAGTTTCTTAGTTTCAGGACCCCTTGTGGCTCAAAAATTATTTAGGGCCCCCAAAAGCTTTCATTTATGTGTATTATAGTTATTGCTATTTACCATAAGAAACCTTTTAATATTTTAAAATTAATTTATGTTAAAGCACCCATTAATTAAACTCATGCATTATATGTTAACATAAATAACATCATTTTTATGAATATTTTTCCAAAGCAAAGAAACTTACTGAAAAGAGTGGCACTGTTGTCCATTGTTCTGCAGCTAACATCTGGCTTAATAGAAGCAGCTGGGTTCACGTGTCTGCTTCTGCATGCGATCTGCTGTGATATACAGCTTTGGTGGCAAAGTCTGGCCTCACAGAATACGTGGTTGGAAAAGGGAGGCCCACAAGGGCTCCTGAAAGGGTCTGGGGGAGACCCTTTGAGAAGGGAGGATGGTCAGGGAGGACCTCGGGTCCTGATGCTGGGCTGAGTAACTGGGGTGGAATTGTAGAGTGGGGTCCCAGCCTGGTCCCTGGGATGTCAGGGTGAGGGCTGTGACTGTCCCAGGGGCACGCCTGCACCCCCCCACCCGTTTCCTTCTCAACGTGCCCCAGGCCCTGACTCCGTGGGAGGGGAGCTACCCAGCAGGTTTCCCCAGCAGAGCAGGGGAGGGGGGAGCCCCAGGGCCCCAAGTCCTGCCTCGGATCAGTCCAGCCAAGGGACCCAGGCTCTCGGAGCCTCCGTGGCCTCCTTCCCAGGCCTGCACCCGGCCTGAGCATCCGTACCTGCACGGGACCCGGTACGGGACGCCGCCGGCGGGTGTTAGCTCCTTAGCCATCACCCCTCTCCTCTGCTCACATCAACGCACGGGTATTAAGCATGTACAGCCCAGGCCTTCTGCTTGGTTCAGGGCTGTGGTCAGCGGGTGTAGACGGGCAGGCGGCAGCCCAGGGTAGGGTGGGCAGTGCCAGCGTAAGATGCACAGGGTCTGAAGAAGCCCCCGAGGACATTTTTGTTGTTGTTGTTCTTTTTCATTTAAAAAAAAAAAAAAAGCTTCATTTCTAGACTTATTTACTTGTTTACCCCGCCCCTCGTTGTTAGCTCGCTGTGTGCTCTCTGCGTCTTCTCCTTAGGAGGCACCAGACCTAACAGGGACCTCCATGTGCCAGGCGGGAGCTTCCCCGCACCCCAGGGCCTTACCCCAAGCCCAGAGTGGGCAGGGCAAGTGGTGTGAAAAATAAAGATGATTTCTGAAACGGCGTTCTGGGCAGAGTGCGGGCCTGGTGCGTGTCCCGCGTGAGTGGGGGGCAGAGGGGTGGCAGGGGCGGGAGAGCCGGCAGGAGAGGGCGGCTGGGGCTGGGAGGAGCCGCCTCAGAGCGCAGGGCCTCGGGGCCCGGCGAGGACT
>JAKSZT010054523.1:6316236-6345523 GCA_026826555.1 Tolypeutes matacus | reverse complement strand
CGTCCCCGGGGCCGCGCCGCGCGCCGCGGAGGGAGGAGTGGGCAGGGGCGGCGGGGGCGCGCCCAGGCGGGCCCGCGGCGGCGGGCCGAGGAGCAGCAATTCCCGCGGCGTCCGCCAGGCGGCGGTTCCCCTAGACGTGCGCTGACGCCGGGGCCGCCGCGCTCTGCCGAGCCCCGGCTCCCCGGCCCCGCCTCTGTGAAGTCCCGACCTCCAAGTCGCGGCGCGAACGCCGCCTCCTCCAGGAAGCCCTCCCTGGAGCCCCGACGGCGGGACCCCGGCCCCCGGGCTCCGCCCTCGGCCGGGGAGCTTCGTCGTTTGGGCTGCTTCTCGGCGCGCAGGGCCTGGGCGGGGCGGCTCCCAGGCGGCTTCGTCCGGCGCCCCCTCCGCCGTCGGGGAGGAGGTGCAGACCCCAGCGGCGCCTCTGGTCCCCTGGCTGCCCCGACCTGCCACCCCTTGCCCGTCCCCGCCTGGCCGATGACGTCCCCCGACCCCTTCAGAGTGTCCGCCGGTGCAAGGGGTGTCCCTTAGAAAGCATCCAGGAGGCAGGCAACCGTGAGAAGGGCGTGGAGAGGGAAGAACCGCCCAGAAGCGGGCGGCGTCAAGGGGCGGGTGGTGCTGGGGAGGCCACTCACCTCCTGTGGCTTTGCCAAAAACACCGGGCACGAAATTGGTCCCTACTGGGTGGTTGTGGGCATGGCCTCTCGCGGCCTCTGGAAGGTCAGCCCTAAAATATTCCAAAGGGTATGCAGTGAAAAGCCCCCTCCCCATACCGTTTAATTTAGTGTATTTGTCTTCATGGTGAGGTCAACTATTTATTTTTGGATTTGATGTATTGATTAGTTCTGTTTTCCTCACTTCTGAATCTTTGTTTTACACTTTTATCTTTATTATTTCTTTCCATCTGTTTGTATTGCTTTTTTGTTGTTGTCTTTTTCTTTCCTTCCTTCCTTTTTTTTTTTTTTTTTTTTTTTTGAGGTGCCCGGCCAGGAATTGAACCCTGGACCCAATGTGGGAAGCCGGAGCCGGCACTCAACCACTGAGCTACACCAGCTCCCTGTAGTGTTTGTGTTCCTGTTTTTCACCCCTGCCTTCTTGAGTTAGATCCTTAGTTCATTAATTTCCGTTCATCCTTATTAATGTAAGTACTTAAAGCTATAGTTTCCCTTTGAGTACTACTTTAGCTGTGTACCTTAGGTTCTGAAATTTCAAATCGATATCCTTTCTGACCCAAGAGCCATTTAGGAGAGTTTTAAAATTTGCAAACAGTAAGGTCTTTTTGTTTTCTAGTTTTGGTATTAATTTCTGGTTTGATTTGCGTTGTGACTGTGGAATGGTGTCTGTTCTTTATCTACTTTTTGGAGTAGATCAGTGCTTGAAAATGGTTTCATATGTGATTGATATTTGTGAATGTTCAAGTACCTATCTGCAAAGGTGTAGTCTGTTTTGGGGATGGAGAGTTTTATATAAATTAATCAAATCTATCTCAAAAATTATATTGTTTAGGTCTTCTCTAACTTCTTTTTTTTTTTTGTACACATGAACTGTGAGAGGTGAATTAAAGTTTCCTACTACTGATAGGTCTTTTAACTCTTTATCCTGTATTTCTCTTGGTGTATGAATGCAGATGCTGTGTTAGTTGGGGCATAAATACTAATGCATGCTATTTGATACTTTGTAAATGTGTTAAACCTTCATTGTGACTTGCATTCCTTATCATTATAAAATGCTTTTCTTCACCAGGAGGCCCCGGGAATTGAACCTGGGGCTCCCCATATGGTAAAAAAGCGGCCCGTGCGGCGTGGTGAGCTGGCGCAGCAAGATGACGCAACAAAGGGAGACAAACAGACACAGAAAAATGCAAAGCAAATGGACATAGTGAGGACAAGCAGCAAGGGGGGATAAATAAATAAAATAAGAAAAAACATTTTAAAAAATAACAAGGATACCTTAGTGGCTTAAAAAAAATTTTTTTTTTTAAATAAAAAAAAAATAAATAAATAAAATGCTTTTCTTGGTCTCACCTAATATCTTTGTCTTGAATTTCACTCCTGTTTTCTGTTTGTTTGTATCTTCCTGTTACCTCTTGGGCCATCCTTTTATTTTCATTGTTTCTGAGCCATATGGGTTGGGGAAGTATCTCTTGCTTCCAGTTTAGAGTTGAATGGTACTTTGTGAAATATCTGATAGGCATTTCCCTTTAAAGAAGAGCTTAGGGGGGACGGATGTGGCTCAAATTGTTGGGCATCCATCTCCCATATGGAGGGACCTGGGTTCGATCCCCAGGACCTCCTGGTAAAAATTTAAAAAAGAAGAATATAGAAGGTGCGTGGGCCACCAGGCCCCGTGCACGGGTGAGCTGCCAGGCCATGCAAGCCATGCAGCAAAATGATGACATAACAGGAGAGTGACACAAGGGACAGCCAAGGTGAGACGCACCGAAAAAACAGGAACCAAGGTGGCGCAGGTGGTAGGATGCCTCTTTCCCACATCGAAGATCCCGAGGATCGAATCCCAATGAAGACAGGAGGAGAAAGATGAGGAAGAGAGGGCAGGAAACGGATACAGAGAGCTGCCGAGTGAATGGACACAAAAAACGAGGGGGGGAGGGTAAAAATGGATAAAAGTAAATAAATAAATAATAACAATAAAAAAGAAGAACTTAGCCCATTTACACGTATCTATGTGACAAATCTTAGCCTCAATGACGTCATCTTATTTTATGCGTTCTACTTCTGCAGGTTATAAAATAAATGCTTAATTTGCATGCGTGTGTTTCTTCCAACAGTTTGTTAAAGTTTGTGCTCTGTACTTGCGGCTACCTTTGTAATTCTATATAACACACTCAATCGTTTCCTTCTCTAAAGAGTGCCTTTTGGCTCTCAGCCAGGGACCTTGTATGTGGGAAGGGGGCCAGCACTCAGCCACCGAGCTCACCAGCCTCTCCATTAACCAGTTTTAGCAGATTATGAGCATGATTTTAAATGAAAATGTCAGGCGAAAATACGTTACTTTGATGTCCACACTACACACACACACACACACACACACACGTGTGCCGCGTGGAAGGCGTCAGGTGCCTCCCTCATTTAGAAAGAGCTTTTGGGGTGAAATGGAGCTCGGCCGCGCCCCGCGCTGCCTGCAGGGGGAGCCAGAGGCTGCGGGAGTTCCTCGCCCCTGCGGCTCCGCCGCGTCATTCCCCGCGCGTGGGGCGCCCTCCAAGCCCCTCCTGCCCACTTCAAGGCCGTGTCCCGTGTCACAGCAGGAGCCACGTGGGGGGAGCCAGGCGGGGTCGCCTGCATCCCAGGCGGCCTGCGAATCTACGCGAAGCCTTTCTCCAGCCTCTCGCGTGGGTCTGGGCGCGGCTAACGCCAGCTCAAAACCAAGTCGCCTGAAGTCATCTGAGGAAGGCCTTCGGCGTGCCAGGGCCCTGCAGCCCCCGGAAGAGCCCAGCACGGCCTGGTGCCGACCCAGGGGGGCCCTGGGGGGCGGGCGAGGCTCGGCGCGCCCCGGGGCTGGGTGGCGTCGCCGAGCGGCCTCCGGCGCCCCGGCCCCGGGCACACCTCGTCCTTCCTCCGGGCTTGCTTTCGCCGTCTCCTCTCGGCAGCGCCTGCCTCCCTCCGGCCCTGGCATCCTGCTGGAGAACATTCGGCCCTCCCCCCAGCCGGCCCGTCGCAGCTGCCACGGTGCCACCTACCCTGAGTCACGTCCCGGCTTCCTTTTCCGGACAGTGGGCCGGGGCAGAGCTGGGACGGCCAGAGCTTCCTGGCACGTCGGACAAGACCTGGGTCCCGATGAAGTGCAGTTCCCGTGGCTGTAAGATAGACGCTGATGGCTGTTCCCGGCTGTGAGGTCGACGAGAGAGCCCCCGCTCGAGCTGGGCACCCACCACGCTGCCCTGTGCTCAGAGCTTGGCCACCGCCCTGCCTGCGCCCGTGGAAGGGGCTCGGACACGGCGAGCGCTGAGCCCCAGCGCGCTGTTATCCTCCTTTTATTGGCGGGTTTGTAGTAAAGCACACAAATCCTAAGTATGCAACCTTATGAAATGTTCCTGGGTCAAGGATTAGCACATTTCCAGCACCCCAGGAACCCTCACCTACTATTTCAACTTTGGCCACCATAGATGGGCTTTGCCTGCATTTTGTTTGTTTGTTTTTGTTTTTGATTTATTGAAGTATATCACTCATACTTGAACATACATAAACAATAAGCGTACAGCAATAGTTACGAGCTTACAAAGCAAACATGCGTAACGTCATCCAGGGCTCTCAGACCTCATCCCACCATCAATGCCTTGCACTGTTGTGAAACATTTTTAACTAATGATTAAAGAGCTTCCTCAAAATATTACTACTAACCAAAGTATTTTCCCCCAACCCACCCTTTATTATTATTTATATCATTTATACATGAACATACCTAAACAATAAGTACATAGTAAAAGTTGTGAACTTACAGAGCAAACATGCATAACATCGTACAGGGGTCCCATACATCAACCCTCCACCAACACTTTGCATTGTTGTGAGACATTTGTTACAAATTATGAAAGAATACTGTCAAAATCTTACTATAGTCCTTATCTTACATTTGCTGTATTTCCCCCCCCAACCCACCCTATTATTACTTTGTAAATATATTTTTATGACAGAAGTCATAAACTTACAAAACAATTATGCACATGTACAGAATTCCCAAACAACAGCCTTCTATCAACATACCACACCCTGGTGGAATATTTCTTACAGATTATGAGATAATATCATCCAATCATTACCAGGTCCCCAGCATACATTTGGCACACATTTTCCACACTCCCCCATTATCAACACAGCACATCTTTGGCATAGATGCAAGAATATTACATTATCACTGTTAACCACAGTCCGTAGTTCACTCCAGTTGTATTTTCCCATGCTTCTCCACATTCCCACCACCCTGCAGTACTGATGAACATCTGCTCTAGCTCACAAAGGACACTCTTGCATCTGTACCATCAACTGCTATTCTCATCCACCTCTGGGTTGACTGTGCTATTCAGTCCCTAGATTATTCTCTAGCTTTCTGTCAAATGGCATTTACATCCCTAGACTACCATTTTCAGCCACATTCCCATTTATAAACCAGCTGTTACTATAATGTGTTACCATCAACTCTATTTCCACACTTTTACAGTAAAGCTAATTAAAACTTCTACATACATTAAACAACAGTAGTCCATCTCATTCCTCCTCTTTTCTCCTTTAAGAATCTACAACCCACCACCAGGTCTTAAAGATATTTTCCTACATTTTCTTCTAGAAGCTTTATTGTTCTTGCTTTTATATTTAGGTTTTTGATCCATTTTGAGTTAATTTTTGTATGAGGTGTGAGATAGGGGTCCTCTTTCCTTCTGTTGGCTATGGATATCCAGTTCTCTCAGCACCATTTGTTGAATGGACTGTTCTGCCTGAGCTGGGTGGGTTTGACAGGCTTGTCAAAAATCACTTGACCAAAGATGTGAGGGTCTGTTTCTGAACCATCAATTTGGTTCCATTGGTCTGTGTGTCTGTCTTTATGCCAGTACCATGCTGTTTTTACCACTATAGCTAGATAATATGATTTAAAGTCCGGAAACGAGAGTCCTCCAACTTTGCTTTTTCTTTCTAAGATGTTTCTGGCTATTCAGGACCCCTTACACTTCCAAATAAATTTGATAATTGTTTTCCACTTGTTGAAAAAATGCTGGTGGAATTTTTTTGGGGATTGCATTGAATCTGTATATAAATTTGAGTAGAATTGGTATCTTAATGATATTTAGTCTTCCAATCCATGAGCATGGAATATTCTTCCAATTATTTATGTCTTTTAAAATTTCTCTTAACAATGAGTTGTAGTTTTCTAAATACAAGTGCTTTACATCATTGGTTTATTCCTGAATATTTGGGTTTTATCCATCATATTTTATTTTCAACACTCTTTTGACACTTTTAGTTTCTTTTTTTTTTTTTTTTTAAGATTTTATTTATTTATTCATTTATCCCCCCCCTGCTGCCTGCACTTGCCGGGCCAGCCAACCACGCCGTACGGGTGGGCCTGCCCCCACCAGGAGGCCCCGGGAACCGAACCCGGGGCCTCCCACATGGTAAACGGGAGCCCCACTGATTGAGCCACAGCCGCCCCCCTTTTAGTTTCTTTTATTGATATAATCTTCATTTCTAGACTCTCTTCCAGGCCTCTCTCTCCTGTCTTTTCTTTTCGGGCTGTAGCACACCCTTTTTAGTATTTCCTGCAAAGTCGGTCTCTTGGTTACAAACTCTCTCAGTTTCTGTTTATCTGTGAATATTCTAAGCTAGTCCTCATTTTTGAAAGATAATCTTGCCGGATATAAGTTTCTTGGCTGGAAGTTTTTCTCTTGCAGTATCTTAAATATATCATACCACTGCCTTCTTGCCTTCATGGTTTCTGATGAGAAATTGGCACTTAATCTTATTGTGTATCCCTTATATGTTATGCATTGTTTTTCTCTTGCTGCTCTCAGAATTCTCTTTGTCTTTGGCATTTGACATTCCAATTAGCATGTGTCTTGGAGTTGGTCTATTCAGGTTTATTCATATGGGAGTATGTTGTGCTTCTTGGACATGGATATTGATGTCCTTCAATAGGGTTGGGAAATTTTCTACCATTATTTCTTCAAATATTCCTTCTGACCCTTTTCCCTTCTCTTTTCTCTCTGGGACACCCATGACATGTGTGTTTGCACTCTCTTGTTGTTGTATAGTTCCCTGAGACCTTGTTCAATTTTTTCCATTCTTTTCTTCATCTGTTCTTTTGTATGTTCACTTTCAGAGGCCATTTCTTCAAGCTCACCAACCCTTTCTTCTGCCTCCTCAAATCTGCTATTGTATGATTCCAGTGTATTTTTATTTTCATTTATTGCACCTTTCATTCCCATAATATCTGCTATTTTTCTATGTATGCTTTCAAATTCTTCTTTGTGCTCATCCAATGTCTTCTTAATATCCTTAATCTCTTTAGCCATCTCATTGGATTTTTAAGGAGATTTGTTTGAATATCTATGATTAGTTGTCTCAACCCCTTTAAGTCATCTGGAGGCTTATTTTGTTACTTTAACTGGGCCATATCTTTCTGTTTTTAGTGTGGATTGTAATTTTTTATTGGTGTCTTGGCATCTGGCTTACTAGAGTATTTATTCTGGGTGAGTTTCTCTCTTTAGTTGAGGGCTTTCTTGCCCTTTCTCCCTTGCTGGTTGTGTAGTAGGAGCCAAGGATATAGTTGGTGCTGTAAACTGTGGAGGCTCAAGCTGCCCTCATTGCCCCAGGGACCAATGAAGCTTCTCCCACCTTTCTCCTTTGCCAGGGGTAGGGACAGAGCCACAGCTGTGTGGACTAATCTAACTCATGCAGGCCTAGACTGTAGTTGCCTGGAGAGATTGATGAAGCTTTACGTCCCTTTCTCCCCTGACCAGGGCAGGGATGGAGCTGCAGGAGTGGGCAGCAGTCTCTGCAGTGCAGGTCCAAGATGACCAGTTGCCCCAGTAGACTTCCGATTATTCAGTCTGTGCCAGCCAAATGTACCCGCAGTTACCCAGAGAAGCTGGTGCAGGGCCTGCCAGCTTCCTCCCTGCTAGAGGTGGGGGCTGCAGGCTGATCTGGATGAAAGAAGCTGGTCCCTACCATCACTGTGATTTTCTTTCAGCCCAGCTTCCCCTCATGCTGGGAGTGCAGGCAAAATGGCAGCTACTGGCCTCTTTCTGACTTGGACAGGTCCAAACTTTAGCTGTTCTTAGGGTTATACTTTAGCCGCCAAATTTACTAATCAGTAGCTGAAGTCGGTGCCTAACTGTCTCTTCCCCATTTTTGGGAAGTGGAGCTTCCAATTCCAGGCGCGGAACAGCTCCAGAGGCGGCTTGTGCCTCCACTGGAGGATGGGCACCGGCCTCCACGGCGTGGAGTGCTCCTCTTAAGAATCTTCTCTGCAGATGGGCAGACTCCTCCTTCCATTCTTTCAAGGATGTTGCAGGATGCTCTTCTGGTCTCCTGGAGCCCCCAAACAGGTACTAACTGCTCTGTAGCAAGAGCTGACCCTAGGAGCACCTTACTCTGCCTCCATCTTGCTGGTTGTCTCTTTGCCTGCTTTTTGTGCTGCATGTAAATGGAATCATGCAGTTTGTACTCTTTAGGTTCTGCCTTCTTTCACTCAGCATTATTTTATGTCATTTGCTTATATGTCGTATGTTGTTTTTTATAAGAACCATACTTGTATCTTCACCACCCTCCTCCCACCTCTCCCCTCCTCCCCCCACCCTTTTAGCTCTTCATACCACAACATGACTTGACTTTAACTTTTCATCCACTATTAAAAAAAAAAAAAAAAAAGAATCGTGGCGGAAGGAAGGACAACCAAGGCTCTGGCTCTCCTGGACGTTTTGACCAGGAATTTGGTTTGGCCCGGCTGTTCATAAATGCCCCTGGTGGCAGCCTGAGGCCTCCACGCAGCCCCCTGGCACTTCCCTGGCTCCAGCCTGGCACGCCCCAGGCACCTGCTGCGCGGCTTCTCCACCTGACAACTGGGCTGGCGCTGTGGGCCTCTGCGGTCTGGGTGCCGGTTCCCGAGGTGAGGGACAGCCTGGCAAAGACAGCAGTGTGAACGTGTCCAAGGGACAGTACCTGGGCTGTGCTGGACAGGTGAGAGTATTCAGGAGCAAGGTATGTAAGCCGGGTCAAAAACCCTCCTGGGGGTGACACCGGTGAGTCCTGAGCCTCCCGGTTCTAGGCCTGCCCCTCCACCAGCTGAGTGAACCTGTGCTGGCTGCCTGGCCCCCCAGGCAGGTGCCCACTAACCCCCTCCTGGGTGGCAGATGGATGAATGGGGGATGGGGGTAGAGAGTCATCGAATGAAGTCTTCAGACTGCAAGTTAAGAACAAGGAGGCAGGGTAGAAAAAGTGGTTCTATTAGCTGTGCCCTTTGTTTTCACCACCTGGAGCAGGCCATACCTGCACTCCAGCCTCCAAGGCCCCTCTGGAACAACCTCAGTTCCCTGGCAGGGACCCCCAGTTGCCCTGGTTCAACCCGTGTCCAGTTGGCTAGATTTACTGGTCTTTCAAGGTCTCAGGGGAGGCCTCCAGTTTGCCCTTGCTCTTGGTGTGGAGGGGTCACTGTCCCAGCCTTGGCAGTGTCGGCTCCCCTCCCCGTGGCCAGGGAAGAATATGTTTAGGGAGGGTTTATTCTTAAATGTATTCTCTACATGCACTTTTTAACAGTCCTCCCTGGTGGCAGCCCCGCACCCATCATCTTCCCCTAATGCCTGAGCCCCTTCCTCAAAGCCAGGGCGTCCCTCCCTGATCTGGGACCTCCCTGGCTCCTCAGGGCCTGTCGGTGAGTGACCAAGCTCCTTGGCCGGCCTCTGAGCCCCTTCTGGTCATCCTGCCCCAGCTGCGGCCCCAGAACGCCTGGCCGTGCCCCCCGGGATTCTCTTCCCGCTCAGGAGCCCAGTCGCTCCTCCCTGTCTTTGAGGCGCGAACCCACATCCCCCGGCCTCCCCGCACCCGGCCTCTCCCCCCGGCCTCCAGTGGCACCGCCCGGGCCGTCAGTCCATCAACACTCCGCGCGGCCCACGGGCAGCACCCGGCCGCGGCCCCCACCCGTTTCGCGCCCGCTCCTGGGGCTCGGGCATGCGTGGCGCCGGCGGTGGGCACCGAGCTCGGGCCCGGGGCCCACGGAGGGGCCGCCAGAAAAGGGGTTACAATAAGAATTTCAGATGCACATTTCCACGTCGCCGCCTTCGGCCCCCCGCGCGGCGCCGGCAGAGGGGTGTGGGGGGGTCTCCGCGGGCTGGGCTGGGCGGGCGCGGGGGGCCCTGCGGGACCCGGGGACGGCGCAGGCGCGGAGCAGGCTGGGGGGCCGCCGGCCGGCAGGGGGCGCGGGGGCGCGGAGCGGGCGGCCGAGGACGGCGAGCCCCGGGGACGCTCGCGGGGAGGGTTCACGATTTGAATAAAAGGAAAAAATTAAAGGAGGCACCTTTTGTTCTTTGAAGTGACCCCCGCTTGAAAAACCCAAACATGGCAGAAGTCTAAAAAGCAATCCTCGCCCCCAGCCCCCCCAGAGGTGGCCCCTGCCTCCCGGGAGGGAGCGTTCACCCGCAGACACACACACACACACACACCCGCACACACACCCGCGCGCACACACACACACACACACACACCCGGAAACGTGCTCACGCAGTGAGGCTGGGCAGAGCACTGGGGACGGGGCTATTTATTCAGGCATCTCCGGTCCAGTGGCCAAGCTGCGGCCGTTTTGCTGTCACAGCTGCTGCCACAGCAGATGCTCCAGTGACCCACGCCCTGGTTCCCGGACCCCCTCCTGCCACCCCCTCCCCAGACAGCCCAAGGCTCCCGTCGCCGCCCCCACGGTGCTGAGGCTGAGCGCGTCCCTGCCGCTTAGAGGCGCCTGTGCCCCCTTCCTCTGTGGACTGCCCGGTCCTGGCCCCTCCTGGCATCCTTCCTAGTTGCGGCACAGTGGTCCACAGCTCACGTGCCCCTCCTCCCCATGGGGGGCACCTCGAGTCCTGGCGTTTCCAGGGACATCCTTGCATGGCGGTTTTTGCTCTCAGGTATGAACTGCTTCACTAATGATCAAAGTGCCTGGAACACAACCTGGCACAGAGAAGGCACTCAATTTGTGCACAGTGGGATGAATGAATGAGTGAGTGAGTGAATGAATGAATCCGGCGACTTCTACTGAGAACCCGCCATGGCTGGGGACACCTTGCCAAGGCTTTTTGGGTGGTGGTGATGGGGAACCCAGGGTTCAGGAAGATGAGCGGGAAGTGCAGAGCAAGAAGTCAGGGGTGCACAGCTGGACTGGGGCTGCCCCTGGAGGGACAGGTCTGAGGCCTTTGGGGCCTCCAGATTTGTGTCCACCCGAGCACTCATCATGCCCTGAAAATACAGTCCCCCTGAGCTGAAAAGTCACTTAAGGAGAACGTTGCCCCCTCCCTAAGGCTCGGCGGTTGCTGGGCTGTCATGGGCTTCCCGCACCAGCTCGGAGACGCCCTCTCCCATGCCTGGGTGTTTGGAATATCTGAGCACGCAGGGCCCGTCACGCTGCCTGCAGTTCTACCATTGCTGCTCCCAGTTGTTTAGTGCTAGGGTGTCCTAATCTTTAAATCCACCTACACCCCAAATGAATGGGGTGACTCCTGCCCCTGTCAGCCATCCAAGCCCCCGGGGAGCCCATTGCTTGAGACTGACTTCCAGAGCCCAGCCCCTCTGGAGGAGGACGGGACGGGGCTTAGGAACGTGTGCCCTTGTCCCACAATGAACTCTGCCAGGTGAGTGTCAGGCTCTGAGCAGGTGCACTCCAGGGCCTGCACTTGGCTGGTCAATAAATGCCATGAAATGGGTTGGGTTAAACAATGGGAATTTATTCCCTCACCGTTCTGAGCTTAGGAGAGAGTCCAAATCAAGGCATCAATCAAGGTGATACTTCCTCCCTGAAGACCGAGGCGCTCAGGGGGCTGGCTGCCGGCAATCCTTGATCCATAGCTTGGAAAGGCACATGGAGGCATCTCCTGGCCTCTCCCCTCTCTTCCAGGGTTCAGCTTCTGGCTGCTCCCTCTGTGGCTTTCTCTCTCTGGTCTGAATTTCATTCTGCTTATAAAGGACGGCAGCGACAGGCTTAAGGCTCATCCTGATTGAGGTGCCTGATTGAGGCGCTAGAGGGGGGCTGATGCAGTGTACCAGAAAGCTCTTGGCTTTTTACAGTTCCAAGGCCAAATCAAGGCCTCAGCAGAGCTGCTTTCTCACCGAAGCCAGCTGCTGTTGACCCTGGGGTGTGGCCACGTGGCAAAGCAAGACGGCCGCTGATCTCTGCGAGGTCTCAGCCTTCCCCTCTGGGCTTCCTCTTTCGGGCCCAGCTGCTCTGCTTTCTTCTCGACTTCAGCTGCAAGCTGGCATAGAGCTTGTCTCTCAGGGCTTCCTCTCTCTCCTAGCATAGGGCTTGTTTCTTTCCCGGCCTTCTAGATCAGTCTCGGCCGTCCTGCCCTCTCCCGGATTTTGCCTGTGAGCTCTCAGGCAAAATGGCTCATCTCTCCCTTAGGGCCTCAGCTGTTTGAGCCTTCTCCTTTCTGTCCCATGGCAGGATCAAAAATGACAGAGCTCTCTCTTCCTGTGTGTCTTTGTGAGTATCCCTTTATGGGGTGGGGACTGAACTTGAGTCACATCTTACTGACATAGTAGAATCAAAAGCCCTAAAAGCCTAATCTTAACAGGTAATCTAATCAAAGTTTCCGCAACTGCATTTAATACAATTAAAGGGTATCACATCCAGAGGAATAGATTAGTTTACAAACATAATCCTTCTCTTTTTGGGAGTCATAAAATGATCTCAAACTGCCACAGAGGGGCCATGCCTTAACTGACATAACCTCACCAAAATGTCCTCCTTACCATGGGGTTACACCCACAGGAATGGGTTCAATTTAAAAACATGTTTTCTATGGTACATACAGCTCCAAACACACTCAACCTTCTGGACCCCAAAAAGACAGGTTCTTTCTACATGCAAAATGCATTCCTTCCATCACAACAGCCCAAAATCCTTAAGAAATTTCAGGAACAATGCTAAATACATAGTCTCATCAGAATCAGTGGTGGGTGTGGTCTGTCCTGGGCACAACTCCTCTGTCTGTGCACCTGTGAACCTGGAGAACAAATTATCTGCTTCCAATATACAAGGGAGGGACAGGCACAGGGTAAACTTTCCCATTCCAACAAATTGGAAGGAAAATAGGGGTCATGGGTCCTAAACAATTCTGAGACCCAGCAGGGAAAACTCCATTAGATTTCCAGGCCTGAGACTCACCTTTGGATGGCTGGTTTGGCCTCTGGTCTGATGGAGCCGCAGCCTCAGCCCTTCCAAGTGCTTGCACAGTGGCCATGCTCTCCTGCTCTCCAAGCAGCGGGATGGCCGCACTCTCCCTGAACAATGGGCTGGAAGGCTGGCCCCCTCCAAGTGCAGGGGCAGACCCCTCCTTTCCAGGCATGTGGGTGGTCCTATTCTCTTGGCCTGGGGGGATCTCTTTGGTCCAGATCATGGCTTCCAAGGTTCTGCCCTTGCGGTGATACTTCCTTCAATTTGTTTCTTTTCTGTCCCTTTTAGTCCAGGCTGGCCATGCGTCCACGCATACAAATTTTGCCAAAAACTTGTTGGCTTTGCATGTAGTCCACAGGAATCCAATTTATCAGACAGAACAACTTTCCATAGATCCTTCCGGGATAACTGCATTTCCAATCCTGATTTCCCTGAAATGGCTGACTGGTTCCATATTCAGTTAAACTCGCACATGGAATCCTATTCTCCAGGGACTCACTTTCTGGAAGCTCAGAGAGTTCCCTGACAGAGCTGCTTCTGGCCCTGGTATCAGAATACACTTTCTGGAGAGCCTCAGAATTCTCCAACCCATCAACTTCTAGTTTCTCTGGGCCCAGGAGTTCAGTTCTCAGCTTTTCCCTTTCCGCTCTCATTTTATTATAAGCTGCAAGGAGAAACAAGGCTGTAGCTTCTACACTTAGATTGGAAATCTCCTCAGCCAAATATCCAAGTCATCATTTCAAGTTCTGCCTTCCACCTGACATCTGAACTCAATTTTGCTAACTCCTCTGCCACTTGAATACAAGGATTGCCTTTCCTCCAGTTTCCAGTCACACTCTCAGGATTTCCTTCTAAGACCTCAGCAGAAGCACCTTCAGCATCCATACTTCTATCAACAGTCTCTTCAATGCATTCTAGGCTTTTTCTATCAAGCACCTCACAATTCTCCCAGCCTCTAACCATCTCCACATTTTTTGGTATTTGTAATAGCATCACCCCATTCTGCTGGTACAAAATTCTCTTTCTATTTCCTTGGCTGCTCAAGCAAATACCATGAAATGGGTTGGGTTAAACAATGGGAATTTATTCACTCATGGTTTCGAGGCTAAAAGAAAGTCCAAATCAAAGTGTCATCAAGGTGATGTTTTCTTCTCGAAGACTGGCCTTCTCAGGCAATCGATCTTTGGTCCTTGGCTCCCCTGCCACATGGCAATTAAAATGGCGGCCTCTCCTGGCATCTCCATTCTCTTCTGGGTTCCACTGAATTTTAGCTTCTTGCTTCTGTGGCTTTCTATCTTCCTGAATTTCATTCTGCTTCTAAAGGACTCTAGTAATAGAATAAAGACCCATTTTGATTGAAATAGGCCATCCCTTAACTAAAACAACCTCATGAAAAAGTCCTACTTCTAATGGATTCACATCCACGGGAATGGATTCAGTTTAAAGACATGTTTTTCTGGGGTACACACAGCTCCAACCACTGCAGCAGGTAATTTCTTTTCCGTTTCTTCTTTTTGCTTCTGGGATTTTCCTCTTCATTTTGGGTGATCAGAAATTTCTCTACAGCATGCTTCTATAGGTAGTGATCTTTTTTTCTGGTTCTTATTTTTGTTGTTTTGTTTAGTGTTTGCTTTCCAAAGTATAACATACTTCAAGTGCACACATCTAAGAACACAGCCTGAAGAATTTTTACATTTTTCTAGGCCTGTGTAGCCACCTCCCAGATTCAGATGAAGATCACTAACGTCCAGCCCCCAGCAGGCTCTCTTTTATCCCCAAAGGAAGCCACTCTTCTGGTCTCTAACACCATGGATTAGTTTTGCTTATTCTTGAACTTCTTATATATGGAACACACGTTGTATACACTTTTGTGTACTTTTAAAAATAAACTTTAATTGTAGAACAGTTTTAGATTTACAGAATTATTGGGAAAATAATATAGTACAGAATTCCAATATATCCCACACCCAGTTTCCCCTATTAGTAACATTTGTTACAACTCATGAACCAATAACGGTACATCATTATTAACTAGAGCCCAGCCTATATTTAGATTTCCTCGGTTTTTCCCTAAAGTCTTTTTTCTGTTCCCTTTTGATTAGATTCAGTTAAAGGACCTTTGATTAGATCACTTGATTAGATTGCTTTAGGGCCTTTGATTGGACTACATTGTGAGGTGTGACCCAGGTTGGGTCCCTGCCCTCTTGCTGGAATCTTATGTAAACTGAGAACTGGAAGCAGAAACACACAGGGAGGAGACAGCTGCCATTTTGACCATGTGAAAGAGGCGCCAGGATCAGCTACAGCTGAGAGGCCAGAGGCTGGAATCAACGGAGAAGCTGAAAGAGACAGGCCTGGGAAGAGAGGAGCCATATGCCTGATCGCCCACAGCTGAGCTCAAGGAGAAGTTGAGCTGGAAGGGGAAGGCAGGGACCCTGGCAGAGATTGCCACCATCTTGCCTGGCCACGTGGCAGGACTCCAGGATCTGCTGGCAGCTGACCTTTGGTGAGAAAACATCTCTGATGGTGCCTTGATTTGGACAATTCCTGGCCTCGAAACCGTACTCTCTTACCCCAAATAAATTCCCTTTACAAAAGCCAACCTGTTTCTGGTATTTTGCATCGGCAGCCCTTTCGTAAACTAAGACAACACATATCAAGAAAAGCGTCTCTATCTAACCATCTGTATTTGTATGAAGCGAAACGTGAGTTTATACTGATGTTTCCAACTCTAACCATCACTGCACAGATCATTCTAGCCTTCTCCCTTGCTTAGCCACCTGTTACCTCCCACTCCAGCAGTGAGCAACCTGGCTCCCATCATCTGTCCCCTGTTTACTTACCTGTTCGATTCCAGCATACATGGATAGTGGTTTCAGAGTTGATAACCCATTCCCCATTGGAAATCTCATCATCAGCCAGAGTCCAGTGCCTATGTGCAGTTCATTTTGCCTTTAATCTTACAGGCTCCACTCATTTCCAGGTTACTTAGGTCAGTACCTTATTCTTTCATCCCCTTCGGTGAGGTTGTTTCATGCATCTGTAATACATTTAGATTCTTTTGTCACATCATGCATTCTATTCTGGGATCCCCTGATCTCCTAAATGATTTTTTAAAAATTTTCATACACTAAGTTTCACTCTTTGTGCTGTAAATTTCTGTGGGTTTTGACAAATGCTAATGTCTTGTATTCACCATTATAGTACCATATAGAATAGTTTTCTTTTATAAAAAAAAAGTCCCTCATGCGTCACTGGTTCAACCCCTCCCCCAGCACCCCTACACCACTGTTCTGTCTACAGTCTACACAGTTTTGTCTTTTTCTAGAATGTCCTATAATTGGAATCATACAGTATGTGGCTTTTTCAGACTGGAGCCCTTCACTTAGTAACATGCGTTTATGATTCATTCGTGTCTTTTCATGGCATGATAGCTCATTGCCTTTTATTGCGGAATCATATTCCATTGTATAGATGTACCATCATCCATACATGATCCATATCCTATTGGTTATGTTTCTCCAGACAAACACCACGCACAAATACACAAATATTAGGAGATTTATTATAGGAATTGGCTCATGTGACCATGGAGATTGGCAAGTCCGAATTCTGTAGGGCGGGATGCAAGCTGGGGACTCCAATGAAGGTTTCAATGCATTCCCCAGGACAAGCTGGCTGAAGTAGAGATAGAAGTTCTTCTTTTTTGGCTGTAAAAGTCCTCAGTTCTCCCTTTCAGGCCTCCACCTGATTGGATGAGGAGATGCCTCTCATTGCTGAAGGCAATCTTCATTATTGATTACAGTGGCAATCAACTATAATTTGATCAATTAATGACTTAAATCCATCTAAGAAATACCCTCATGCTAGTAACACTCAGACCAGGGCTTAGTTGGCCAAACAATTAGAGACCGTAATCTAGCCAACTTGGCGCATGAAAGTGGCCATCACACTGCTCTAGACATTCCTATGCAGATTTTAGTGTAGACATGAGTTTTCAGGTCAGTTGGGTAAATACTTAGGAGAGCAACTGCTGGACTGTCTGGTAAGACTATACTTCTTTTCCATCTATTTCTCTTCTTTGGTAAGGTGTCTGTTTAGACCTTTTGCCCATTTTTTAAATTGGTTTTTTTGTTTCTTATTGTTGAGCTTTAAGGTTTCTTTGAATGTTTTGGATACAAATCCATTCTCAGATAAGTGCTTTCCAAATATTTTCTCCCAGTCTGTGGCTTGTCCTTTCATGATTTCAACAGTGTCTTTCACAG
Organism: Tolypeutes matacus; assembly: GCA_026826555.1. Classification (NCBI taxonomy): domain Eukaryota; kingdom Metazoa; phylum Chordata; class Mammalia; order Cingulata; family Chlamyphoridae; genus Tolypeutes; species Tolypeutes matacus. The sequence goes on along the minus strand of JAKSZT010054523.1, from coordinate 6,328,382 downwards.
AGAAAAAGTTTTTCTTAATTGTAATAAAGTCCAACTTATTTTTTTTGCCATGGAGTGTACTTTTGATATTGTATTTAAAACTATGAACTAAATATATTGTGAAATCTCATGGAGTTACTAACTTGAATATGGGTCACCAGAAAATAGAACGAAGTTAGAGAATGGAGAGCTGAGGGTTACTTTGCGCAGAACTGGTAAAAAGATGTGTGTTCATCTTTGGAAATGAATAGAAAAGGTGAAAGCCCAAATTAATATTTGTAACTAGCCGTACTATTATGTGGGTGTAAAAGTGGTTGAAAGGGAAAGTCTAAGGTCATGTATATTACTAAAAGGAAAGCTAAAAAATGTAACATGGGACTGTTAGTATAGTAAAAATGCATGTTGAAATATGAATACAGGTAAAATTGCATATATAAGACAGTTTTTCTTTGAAGATAAACAAATGTATGTTAATACTACAAAATGTTAATATCAGACCAAAAAAACATGCTAAGTGAAAGAAACTAGACACAAAGTACTGCATATTGTATGAGTCCATTTATATAAAATGTAAATATAAATCAATTTATAAAGATGAAATTAGATTAGTGGTTATGTAGGGCTGGAGAAGGAATGCTAAGGGGTGTGGAGTTTTTCTTTTGGGAGCAATGCAATTTTTCTAAAATTTTTTGTGCTGATGAATCCACAACATTGTGATTATACTAAAAGACACTGATTATACACTTTGGATAGATTGTACTGTATGTGACTATATCTCAATAAAACTGCTTAATAAAAATAATAATAATTGGGTGGGTTGGGGGAAAAATACGCCAAATGTAAGATAGAGACTATAGTTAGTAATATTCTAATGATGCTCTTTCATAGTTTGTAACAAATGTTTCACAACAATGCAAAGTGTTGGTGGTGTGGAGATGTCTGGGAGCTTTGTATGACGATATGCAGGTTTGTCTTGTAAATTCACCAATTTTACAATACTTATTGTTTATGTATGTTCAAGCATGAATGATACACTTCAATGAAATTTTGTTTAAAAAAAACTTCATTACCAAACCCAAGTTCATGTAAATATTTCTCCTGTTTTCTTCAAGTTCTATAACTTAGCATTTTACATTTAGGTCTATGACCCATTTTGGGGTAATTTTTGTGTAAGGCATATTAGTGTCAGTATTACTATTATTTTGCACATCGGCGTCCAACTGTTCCAGCACCGTTTGCTGAAAATACAAAAGACCATCTTTTCTCCATTAAGCTGTCTTTGTGCCTCTATCAAAGGTGAGTTGACGGGCTTTGTGTGAGTCTGGTTTTGTTCTCCCTTACTGCTCCATTGACCTATGCCTCTTCTTTCACCAGTACCTGTCTTGATTACGGTAAGTCTTTTTTTTTTTTTTTAAAGATTTTTTATTTATTTATTCATTCATCCCCCCCTTGCTGCTTGTGCTCGCTGGGTCAGCCAACCACGCCGTGCGGGCGGGCCTGCCCTCACCAGGAGGCCCTGGGAACCGAACCCGGGGCCTCCCATATGGTAAACGGGAGCCCCACTGATTGAGCCACAGCCGCTTCCCTGATTACGGTAAGTCTTGAAATCGGCTGGTGTAAGTCCACCACTTCCTTCTTCAGTTTTGTTGGCTAGTCTAAGTCTCTTAGCTTCCCACATAAACTTTAGAATCAGGCTGTCAATATCTACACAATAGCTTGCTGGGATTTGGGATTGGGATTGTGTTGACTCTGCAGCTCAACCTGGGTGCATATTTGTGTGAAACAGTGTTAGGTCTAGGAGATCCCTCCATGCTGGTGTGTGCATTAGGAATTTGTTTTTTATTGCTGCACAGTATCCCAGGGTCTGGATATACCACAAGTAGTTTATCCATTCCCCTGTTGTTGGACATTGGGGTTTTCTACAGGTTTTGGTTCTAGTGAATAAAGATGCTATGAATATTTTCATGCATGTCTTTTGGTGGATATATATTTTCATTTCTCTTGAACATATGCTCAGGAGTGAAATTCCTGGATCATAAAGTAGATGTATGTGTAACTTTAGTAGACACTGATAAAGAGTTTTTCAAAGAGGCTAAACCCAGTTTTAATCTTGTTGACACCCTTGATCCTTTTCCAATCTGAAGTCTCATGTTTTTCTTCTGTTCTGGGGAATCTCATTTATTACTTTAACATGATTAACATGTTAAATCATGCATTTAACATGATTCATGCATTATTTCATTCAACAAATAGCTATTAAGGGAATCTGTGCCAGAAACTGTTCTATGCATTGGAGATAACAGGGGCAGACAGAGAGGACAAGATGTTCCAGTGGAGGGAAAACAATAAAACAAATAAATACATGCTATGACGATTTAGATAGGGATCACCAAAATTACATATAATTAAATTATAATTATAATTTCAGTGATCATGATGTCTATGAAGAAAATAAAGCAGGGTAGGGATAAATGGTGCGTCTCCTCTGTTCTTTCCTCTCCTTCTAGAACCTTCATTAGACCAATGCTGGGAATCTGACCCTGTTCTCCGTGTCTCCTCTTTCATGAACTCCATTTCATCAGAGGGATTTTTTTTTTTTTTAGCAAGCAATTTTTAAATGTCCATCTCTGGTTTATTGTATATATTTTAAGTAGCTTTTCGTGCCTTTTGAGAGATATTATTCTTATTCCTAAATCCAGCTCTGCCTTCTCCACTTGCTCTGTTTTCTCGGGCGTTAAATTCTTCCGCTTCTTGTGCTGCTCAGCCTTCGTGCATGGCATGGGCATCCCTTAGATGCTGGCTGATTCTGTGGCATGGGACGTGGACCTCTGCTGGCTTTGGGGAGGGCTGGGAGCGGTGGTGTGGAATGCAGAGGGGAGCAGAACTGGGCTTTCTTTGGGTACCACAAAGCCCTGCAGTTAAGACTTCTGGGTGCAGGCACTCCCTGCCCTGCCAGGCAGCTCCAGACACCAGGGCCCTCTGGCCAAGGGGCTACAACCAGCACCCTCCTGAGACTCAGGAGAACCCCAGGCTGCTGCCCAGCGCAGGGGAGACGGGGCGTGGGGGAACCGAGGAGTCAGAAGCAGGTAAGAGTGCCTGCTGTCCGTGCTGCTGAGGATTTAACAACCATATGCAAATGTGTACGCATATGTGAAATAAGCTTAATTTTTGGAACAATTTTAGATACACAGAAAAGTTGCTAAGAAAGTATAGAGTTTTCATACAGCCTGCACCCAATTTCCCCTACTAGTAATATCTCACCCTAGTAAGGGAATATGTTATAATGAATGAACCAAAACAGTTGAATTATTGTTAACTAAAGTCCAAACTCTGTTTTGATTTCCTTAGTTTTCACCTAGTGTCCTTTTTTCTGTTCCAGAGTCCCCATCCAGGACCCTGCATGACAAATGTCTTTTTTTGTTGGTTTCTAGGAATCTGGGGTGGAATGGGGAGGTGATAGCACACACTCAGGCCAAACTCATGCCTCAAGTTAATTTTCTCTGGTCCAAGCAGACCTCTGGGGCCTGGCAGTTCCTTGGCAAGGGCACTGGTGGGGGCCGTGCCTCTCAGGCCTTGATTCTGTCCCCAGGTCTGGCTGTGGTGTGTCTTCCAACTCGTCCCTCCTTGGTCTGGGTTCCTGCATCTCCAAACTGAGGGCACTGGGCTCACTTCACCTGGGTGTGAAGGAGGGCGCCTGGAGCCTGTGCTGGGGTAGCGGGGGCCGGCTGGCTTGGGGGTGCTCCAGAGAACAGAGCTGGGGCCCAGGGCTGAGTTTCAGGGGAGCAAGTCTCCCCGGGCTCGACACGGGGGTGAGCACCCTGATATTGGAGGCTTTTAAGGTGAAAGGTCAGGGACCGGGGCTCTGACCCAGCTTTGCAGCTTCTGTCCACGTACTTAGGTGAGTCCTCATTTCTGGGTCTTGGTTTCCCCATCTGTAAAGTGGCAGTTGGCGTGAGGACCTCTGAAGGCCCTGTGGCTCAGAAAGGAGCAAGGCCAGGTGACTCTGGTGGGTGCTGGCTGCTGCAAGGGGTGGGAGCGGTGCTGGGCTCTGGGGGGGCTCCCTGTTGGGTGGTGATCAGGCCTGCATGTCTGCCCACCTCCCCACAGCCTGACTTGGAGGCAGGTGCTGGCAGCCCCAGAGGCTGGCTGCCTCCTCGCCAGCTTCATGCCAGGATAGCCTTTGACCCTGTGCTGCGGAGGCCTGCCAACTGTGCCACACCCCAGGGAGGCAGCTTCCTCCAGGGCGGAGGGGAGCGTCTCATAACCTCTGGCTGGTCAACCTGGGTGTCTCTGGCTACTGAGCCAGTGTGCTGCCAGGCAGCTCCGGGCAGAGGAGGGGCTCCAGGCACACCACCAAGGCCCCTGGAGGGGGAGGGAGAGAAGCCCTGAGAAGGGGAAGACGGGGAGCTCTGTACCCCTGTGTGAGGGTTAAAACCTGGGCAGGAGCCCAGCTGCTAGATTAACTATTAACCTGGGCTCAGTTTCTTGTGTTCCCCAGATTAGGCATGCCTTATATCCAATGCATAAGGTCCTCCGCCCAGCACACATCTTTCCTGAGCACAGCAGAAATGATTCCGGAGGATTGCATTCTGTGTTCCTTTTGTATAACTCTGAATGATAACTGTAATGTATGAATAACCCTGCAGCTAAAGAAGGGCCATGCTTGCTTGCCTGTTGTCTGGAGCAGACTGCGGCTGTGCCAGTATGAACAAACTTCCCTCTCCACCTAAGCTTTCCTTCTGCCTACCTTCCTCGCGGGCTCCCGAGGTGAGCGCAGTGCACAAATGGCATAGTCGGCAGGATTTGACGTGTTCTCCCACTGCTCCCCTGGCTGAGGAGGTAGGGAGTACGGACCCTGGGTGGTCCCTGCCGTGTGTGTGGGCTGGTGTAGCCGAGTGGCTATCTCAGTGGTGTGTGTGTCCAGATGTGACGCCCGCCCGTGACCCCGCAGGGCTGCTAGGTGTCCTGCAGCCGGCCTTGCCAGCCACGGTGAAATGAAGCCCACGCGGCTGCTGCGTGGGTGGGATGGGTGTTCCTGGCTTTGTTACGAGACACCTCCCAAGAGACGTTGAAACAGGAGAGGGAAATTCACCAGTTGCGTGAGCAACTGCAGCCGTTGCATGTGTGGCTGGAGTGCCCAGCCGTGTCGGTTGGTAGTAGTTCGGATGAGGAAGAAGAAATGGGACCCATCCGACAAGCTGGTCCACTCGTGACGCAAAAAGTGAAACACGATCAGGACATGGGGCAAGGGGGACACCCCATTGGGCAACTGCACGTGGTGCAACACCCCGTGTACCATCCCTATAAGCAGGCAGAACTGGTGGAATTGGGCGGCAATTTTGGCAGAAGCTGGGAGAGCCCATAGCTGCACGGCTGTTGCACCTGTGGGATGTGGGCATGGGTGGCATCGTGGGCTCCGGGACCGAGATAGAGAAGTTAGCACCGCTTACGGGCACCCTCTGCTGTGCCAGAGTCTCTCAAATGTGCGGCGGCCTGCTGGGGGAAACCCCGAGCACACGTTGATGGAGTGGCTCCAGACAGCCGTTCGTAGGGTCTGGAATGACGCAGGGGGGTTATCAGACTCGGTGAGCTGGTGAACTACATACGCTGACCTTGTACAAGTAGTTCAGAAAATGGGCCTGTGCTGTCTTTGGCCCTAATAACCAGGGACCTGATGCCAAGAGGTTCACGAGTCGGACGAGGGACTTGCTTGTGCAACATGCTGCTGCTCCCTCGTTTGGGTCCCTGATGGCTATCTTGACCCTGTGTGCAGGGCACCCAATCCTGAAGTGACAACCTTGATGTCTCGGCGAGGCGGACAGCCAGCGGACCAAGGTCTTCTGGTGGCAACAAGAAAAGATATGCCCCCGTGTCGTGAAACAGCCAAGTCCGCAGGCCAGGACTAAGCGAGGTCCTGTGAAGGTCACCGGAAGCACATGTGGAATGATCTGGTAATCGCCGGAGTAGACCCAACTCAGATAAATGGGCAACCGGACGTGGTCTCGTTAGACCTTTGGAGACAGTGAGAGCCTGCTCAGCGGCAAGCAGGAAGAGCCCAGAAACCTCAGCAGGTCAGGGAAACCTCGCAACTCCGTGACGACCTGCTAGAGGACCCCGAGCGCTCCACAGAGCCGGCGTTGACCTTCACATAGGATGAAAGCCGAGGCCTTTGAGAGGGGGACCCTTGGAGAGACCGGAGGCCCTCCGAGGAGCTGGCAATCCGCTGGTCCCCACAGAATGTGCAGCATGTCTTGGCCCTTGAGGATACGGGTGCAGAATGCACCCTTCTTTATGGGCAACCGGATAAATTCGCAGGCACCTATGCCTCTGTGGACAGTTATGGTTATACTGGACAAGGCACCTTGCACGTCGTCCAGACAAAGGTGATGTTGGGAATTGGACGGCTGCCCCTGCAAATGTACACTGTGTGCATTTCCACTGTCCCAGAGCATATACTGGATGTAGATGTGTTGAGAAACTTGACCCTGCAAACCAGTACTGGTGAATTCCGTCTACGAGTACGGGCAGTGAAACCCGTGGTGCAGGGATGTGCTAGCCACGCCCCCGCTGTGTTGCCTGAACCCCACAGGACAGTGATCATGAAGCAGAACCGTTTGCCAGGAGGGCATGAAGAAATATCAGCAACTAGTAAAGAACTGGTTAAGGTTCAGTCCTCCGTGAGGACAAAGGTGTGGCCTGTCCACAAGCCCGATGGGACGTGGCGGGTGACTGTCGACCATCGAGAGCTGAACCAGGTGGCTCCTCCTTCACATGCAGCTGAGCCCTCTGTTCTTAACCTAGTGGACACTTTGACACTGGGAACTTACTTGGTTCTGAACTTGGCGAATGCCTTTTCCTCCATCGCCTTTGCTGAGGAGGCACAGGATCAGCCCGCCTTCCCGTGGGGAGGCCGACAGTGGACTTTTACTGTATTGCCCACGGGCTGAGCTCACAGCCCACCGTTTGCCATGGTTTAGTGGCTAAAGTCCTAGAAAAGTGCAACATGCTGATACTGTTTGGGTGTGTCATCATATTGATGATGTAATGCTGACCTCTGATTCTCTTGTGGATTTGGAGGCTGCTGTTCCCACTCTGGTCGTCCACCTCGAAAGTCAAGGATGGGCGATAAGTCAGGACAATGGCAAGGGCCTGGGCTGCCTGTCAAACTCTCGGGTATCGTGTGGCCAGGTAAGACAGAAGTAATCCCTGAAGCAGTGATTGATGAGATTCAAGCTTCCCCACGGCCCACAGCAGTGAGACAGCTGCAGACCTTTTGGGGTCTCCTGGGTTACTGGCGGGTGTTTATTCCCCAATTGGCACTGGTCCTAAAGCCTTTATATAAGTTAACAAAAAAAGGAGTGAATGGGACTGGACTGGCGAGGCCAAGCAGGCCTTCGTCCAAGCCAAGAGGGCTCTTAAACAAGCCCCAAGTTTGTCAGTGGCCGACCCCAGCTGCCCGTGTGGATTAGATGTGCATGTTATAGAAGAAGGCTATGGTTGGGGCTTATGGCAATGGACTGAGTGGCTGTGACAGCCAATAGGATTTTGGAGCCAGCTCTAGACAAGCGGAGAAGTGCTGTAGTCTCATAGAGAAGCAATTGCCAGCTGTGGGCTGCCGCACAGAGTACTGAAGCCATAACCCGGGAAGCCCCGGTAAAGATATTCACCACCCACCCTATAAAGGATGGGTGCAGAACTGGATCGCCTGGCCACGAAGTGGAGTGGCCCAGACGGCGACCCTGGCCTAGTGGGGGCCCTATTGGAACAGAGAAGCACGTTTGCTTCCAGTCCACTGAGCAAAGAGTTGCAACAAGTTTTAGGTCCTTTGGCATATGCTGGGACACTGGACCCAGAGAGCCCCTTGCAACTCCCCACGAGGGAAGTTTCCCCGTCCAAAGCTGGGCTAGGGACCGTGCCAGAGCAGGCATGGTTTACTGATGGGGCCGGCCGGGCACAGGAGGCTCGATGGACTGCCGTGGCGGTGTGCCCAGCCGGGCGGTATTTAGAGGTCTTACCCTGTGGCTGCCGGAAAGGAAGCGCATGGATTGGTCAGTAGCCCATCGGCCCCTGTGGGGATGTTCCACGTGGGAAGACCTATGGGGATGGGGCTTGTCTGAAGAAGTGACAGGGTCCCAAGCAGCTGCCCACTGCCCCCTTCTGCATCCAGGCAATGGTGAAGCAGATCAGCTGGCTGAGCTTACCCTGCGGGTAAACAGTGCTCAGGACGCAGCCTTGTGGCTGCACCGAAAACTCCTACATGCCCGAGTCCCCACGATGATGAGGGCTGCCCGCCTTTGGGGGGTGGCTGTGGACGCGGAGGCCGCTTGGGCAGTGTACCGTGAGTGCCCCAATGTCCCCTGCTACATCGAAACCGCTGCCCAGGACCACGGGTCAAATTGAGCGAGGCCGTGTCCCGCTCACGAGATGGCAGGTAGATGTTCCCGGGCCATTACCTTTGAGCCGGCAGTGCCGATATGCTCTTAGGGCCGTTGTCACGGCCACGGGTCTCCTCTGTGTGTATCCTGCCCCCCAGGAAACCTGAGCTGTGATGTGCAAGCGTTCCAACAGCTCTGTGCCGTGTATGGCCGGCCACCGACTACAGAAAGTGACAGCGGGCCCCCCTTCAATGGGCAAATAGTGCAGCCATGGGCCCTCCGACAGGGCATACAGGGGGTATGGCCCGTGCCCCTTTAGCAGCTGGCGCGATTGAACGTTATAATGGTCTCTTAAAACGGGCCTGCGGGCAACAGCCCAAGGGACTCCAGCCTCGCGGGGGTGGCGTGATCGCCTCTGGTTGGTGGCACAGCGTTGAATGAAGGACCCCGGTAGGGAGGAGGACCCCGATAGAAGCCCTGCTGCAGCGGGCAGCTGCCCCCATCCAACCACAGGCCACTACGAGGGATCCCTAGTTTTTGTTTGTTTTTGTTTTTGGCTGTCAAATGATCATTTATTGAAATATTTTCCTTTGAGTTCTTAACTAGCTGGGCACTCCACTGCGCCACTGTCGATGTCATCTATGATGTCATGAGGGTGGCGGCCGTCCACATTGCAGCCCACAGACTGGGCCGTCCCCACAATCTCTTTAATGGTTCCAGAGAGTTCTCTGGCTAAAGATCGGTGCCGCATCTGTCGGGCAATGCTGACGATCTCATGGAAAGTGATATTTCCTCTGTGCTGAATGTTTTTCTGCTTCTTCCTGTCTCTGGGTGGTTCCTTAAAGACTTTGACGATCAAGGCCTCGATCTGGGCCTGTCTGTTCTGAATGGTCAGTTTCACCGTAATCCTTAGACCTTTACAGTCACCAGTTGCCTTGGCAATGTCATCACCAACCTTTTTTGGAGACAGACCGAGGGGGCCGATCTTGGGGGCCAGGGCAGACGTGGCACCGACTTCCCCACCGGTGCACCTCAGGTACACGACTTTGATCTCGTTGGGGTCGAACTTGGGCGGCATGGCGGAGGTGGCTGGTGTCGGATGAACCCGGATGCGGGACGACCGAAGAAAGTTGCACCCTGGCCTCCTCCAAGGCGAAACCGCAAGTGTGGAGAGGGCGAGTACTGCTGCCAGCGCCCTCCGTAATTCACGGAGGAGAAACAGTCTCTGTGCCATGGTCCTGGACTTTAAAGGCTCCCCATGTTCGATGGGTGGCTTTGGTAACACCCTGGGGAAACGAGGCACAACGTCAATGAACTGTAACTGCTTGGATTACTGATATATAACCACTGAGGTTTACGGTGACCACGACTGCCACTGCGGCCACCATACTAAAAGGTACGTTTGTTCTGGCATTATGGCCCGTCATGAGCTCCCCCATCCTGTTACAGGTTGAAAAGAGTGTGTGCCGGAAGGCCCGAGGGTATGGTGTACTCGCCCTGGGCGCACACCGCGAAGTGGCACTTTGCCACCTAAGGCCGCCCGGCTGGGATGTGTCCTGTTAGATGGGCAGGGTCTGCCGCTCCTAGTCACACGCATTTGTCTTACCACCCACAGGAGTCCTGCCAACAGCTTGCTGGCTTGCCACCCATGCTCAGGTGTACGTGTCCCGCTGCTGGGTGTGCACCGACCTGCTGGTCAATTCGGCTGATAATTTAGCCTAAAACATCGCCCCGCCACACAGGACAATAGAACGTGATTAAAAACGGCCGACCGAACGACAGCAAAATAAGCAGCAGTTTGGCGGCATGTTGAGAAACTTCTCCACCGGGACCTGGGCCCGCGTCCTCCGTGGTTTGGCCATGCCCCGTATGATGGATGGGGCTGGCTCCCTGCTGAGCATGGTGAACTGAGGATGGCCCCAAAGCGTATAGAACAAAAGGGGGGTCCCAAAAGACTAGCAGGGGCGGGACCTCTGAATTTATGCAACACTACGCAAGTAGTGGTGGGCGGTTCCCGCTGGTGGGATGGACAGTCGGATGTCGGAACCAAACTCACCGACAGGCTGCCGGCTGGGTCCTCGTGGGTCTGTGAGTGAGCTTTGCACTTGAGGACGCCCCTTCATTCCAGGTTGCGTTATTTCCACTCTAAATCAGAAACCCCAAAATTGGAACGCAGTAAATCATAGCACAAAACCAAACGGACACCCTGGTGGTTTTCCCCATTAGCTATTCTCCTTCCTGGGGGAGGGGCCATTAAAGCTAATTAGATGTAAAAGCCTTGGCACATGGTACTTCCCAAGCCTTCAATGCTTCAGAATATGCAATTGCCCAGTTAACAAAAAAAAAAAACGATCAAATCCGCCACATTATGTTCCAAAACCGCATGGCGCTGGATTTACTTACTGCAGCACAAGGAGGCACGTGTGCATTAGTACACACTGAATGCTGTGTATATATTCCTTATAATGAAAAATCCACTCAAGGAGCCCTGCAAAAAATGAGCCATAAAATATAAAATATCCAGAAATCACAGGTAAACCCTGTACAAAACGGGTGGGAGTCCCTAGGTCCTTAAAAATGAGCTCGTGGAGAAAGCCTAAGCGCTTAGGGTGCATGCTTCCAGGCTGCTGCTGTCTGTGTATGGCTGTGGGGTTTGGTTGTGATGCACCCGCACAGCTGCTAGGCCGCTGTCCTCGGGGGTGGAGTGTGTAAGAGGTAAAGCTCAGGCAGCGGCCTTGTAGGGGTTAAAACCTGGGCAGCAGCTCAGCTGCCAAATTAACTATTAACCTGGGCTCAGTTTCTTGCGTTCCCGGATTAGGCATGCCTTGGACCCAATGCCTAGGTCCTCAGCCCAGCACACATATTTCCTGAGCACAGCAGAAATGATTCTGGAGAATTGCATTCTGTGTTCCTTCTGTATAACTTTAATTGATAACCGTAATGTATAAATATCCCTGCAAATAAAGAACAGCCATGCTTGTGTGCCTGTTTGTCTGGGGCAGACCGTGGCTATCTGGTATGAACAAACTTTCCTCTGCACCTAAGTTTTCTTCCACCTACCTCCCTCGTCAGCTCCCGGGGTGAACGCAGTGCACAGCCCCCACCCCAGAAAATCCAGCTCTCCATATGGAGAACGGCTGGCTTCTTCCATGCCTATGAAGCTTTGCCTTCTACCATCAATGCTGTCTCCTCTTCTCTACTTGGTGAACTCCTACTCATCCTTCAAGGCCCAATTCAAAAGTCTGTTCTACTGGACTGCGACTGCCCCAGGGTCTACCTGTGTCATGGCATGTATCACTCAGAGTCACTTGGGTGCCTGTGGCTCCATCGTGACCTTGACTTCCCTGAAGGCAGGGGTGGACCAGACTAATCCCTCCTGATTCAGACTTAGGCATGGTTGCCATCACCTGCCCAATGAAAGGAAGGCAGAGGGGAAACAGGGCAGGCAGGCAGGGGGAGGAAGAGCAGGGGCGGTGAGCTCTGCCCGAGCATCCATGCAATCCCCCTTCTGGCCCTTTCTGCTCTTCCCGGCTTGTCCGTGCGCGGGGCTGGGCCGCGGAGAAAACTGGCGCTGCCTCCGGGACTCTGGCGGGTCGCGCGCGGCCCCCGCAGCCCCTCCGGGCGCACCCTTCGCCCCACCTTTCAACCGAGGCGACTGGGGTTGGAAGGAGGGGCGGCGAGCAGCCCCAGCGCAGGACGGCGCCCAGGCCCCGCGGCTTCCACGGGCGCCAGGCGGCCCCTCCCCGGCCCCCGGCCCCCCGGCCCCCCGGCCCCCCCGGCCCCCCGGCTCCC
>JAKSZT010054523.1:6021579-6315836 GCA_026826555.1 Tolypeutes matacus | reverse complement strand
ACCTGGCCCCGCCCCGCCGCCAGGCCCCGCCCCGGAGCCCCGACTTTAAGGGGCGCGGCGCGCACGGCAGAGGCAGGTGGAGCGGAGCCGGGGAGCCGAGCCCCGCAGCGCCCCGCGCCCTCTGCCCCGCCATGGGGAACAGCGCGGGCCGCAGCGACTTCGAGTGGGTCTACACCGACCAGCCGCACACGCAGCGGCGCAAGGAGATGCTGGGTGAGTCGGCGCCCCGCGGCGGGGCGGGGCGGGGCGGGGGTCCCGGGCGGCCTGAGCGCGGGGGTCGCGCCCGCCCCAGGGAGGGTGGCAGCGGCGTCTGCGCAGCGCTCGGGCCCGGGGTCCGCGAGGGTCCCCCTGGCCGACCCGAAACCCCCCTTCTCCGGCTCGGTTCTGGGCCCGAGGACCCGAGGACGCGGGCCCCTGGCCGGGCTGCGGCGGGGCCCCGACGGCGCCGGGGGACGCGGCGTTGGTGCGGATCGCGCCGCCCCTGCCCTCGAAGGCAGCTCCCGGCCCTGTGCAGAGCCCCTGCTCGTGGCCGTAGCGTACACCCCGAAATTTGGGGTTCCAGACAAAATGAGCACCGAGAAGGAAGCAAACGCGGGACCAGGGGGACACTTTTTTAAAACAGAGATGGTACCAAAGGATCCAGTTACTCTGTCCCGTGCCGCCCACCTGCCCCCGTCGTTGAATGTCCTTCTGAGCGGTCATGTCTACGTGTGACCTCCCGCGGAGCCCCCCGCGTGCATTCCAGGGGCCCGTGTGAGGCTCCCGCAGGCTCGTCCTCCGGGATCTGCTCGGGATTTACAGTCCTTATCCCGGATTGCTGGGCTAAAGGCTCCGGGTGGACAGCAGGATTTCCTAGGTGCCCGCAAATCCTCCCCCTGGCAGAGGGCTATGCCCCGCAGCCTCGGACACACACACGACTCGGCATTGGCAAACCCCTTACCCTTTACCCACCTGACTGGCAGAACAATATTTCATTGTGGGTTTGGTTTACGTTTATTTCATGATTGGTTTCAGATGTTAATCGGCCATTTTCATGTCTTCTCTTTTTAACTCGGCATCATCATTTAGCTTGTTAATTTGTTAGAGCTTTTTGTATAGGAGGGCTCTTAACCCTTTGTCCGTCACAAATGTTGCAAATATTTTCGCCTTTGAGAATGTGTCTCTTGCTATTGCAGAAGCTTTTCCTTATTTATTTTTAAGCAGTCGAAATGATTGGCCTATTTCTTTCAAGTTTTTTTGCTTTGGTGTCTTCTTGCTCCACCCCAAGACGATGGAAATATTCCTTGTATTTGTTAAATCTTCCAGACACAGGGTGCTTTGGTGGTCAGCAGGAAACAAACCAGATGTAGATGGGTATTCGGGAACTGGAAATTTTCTCCCGGGTGGTGAGCAGAGCCCAGCTCTCTTTAGGGTCCCCCCACACCTGTGAACTTCCCTGAGCCTGACGAGAGGGCCCTCGGTGGTTACTGCCCTTCCTTCCTTCCACTCATTACCCCTGGGCTTCCCCCTTAGGACTTGTTGGGCCTCTGGCACCAGGGAGCAAGGCTGGGAGAGATGTTGAGGCCAGAGTCCTGGCCCAGGAGGTTGTGGTCACAGAGCAGGAGCCTCGGCCTAACCCAGAGCCGCCTTGAGGGTTTGAGACATCTCAGCTGCAGCCTCGTGTTCCCAATCTGCAAAATGGGCTCTTGCAGTCTTCCTGGCAGAGTGGGTGAGAAGATGGAGTGAGGCCTCAGATGGGAATGTGCCCTGTGTGGTGCCTGGCCCTCCAGGACACGGGAGAGGATCTCTTTAAAGAGAGAAGCCATGGGCTCTGGAGCAATCCAGGAGGCTTCCTGGAGGGGGTGGCCAGGAAGGTTGGATGATTTGGAGGAGAGGGAGGCGCTCGGGCCAGGGCTGCTCTCCAGGAAGTTTTCATCATGCCCTGTTCCCATTGGGCACTGCGGCTTCTCTCCACCAGTCCAGTCTTGAATGAACGAACTTGGAATGTGCCCTCGCCACCTCTCCCATGAATTTATGCAAGCTATTTCCCCATCCGAATGTCCTTCCCTCTTGCTCTGCCTGGCTCACTCTTGCTTATCCTTGCCAAACTTCATTCAGTTCCACCTCCTGCAGTCAGCGCCGCTTCCCTCCCCCTCACCCCCGGCTGTCCTCTGGGTTTCCCCTCCAGGACTCAGCTCCCTGGGCTCTAGGCTTCCTGGGGCAGGCTGCTGCTCAGGCCCACCCTGCCCGAGGATGTGGTCCAGTCCAGGGGGCCGCTGCAGCCCACATCATGCTCTTGGGGACCAATGGATGTTCAATAAAGACCCCAATCTCCAAGTCAGAACACGGAAGTCCTTGCAGAGAGGTGGCTGCAGGTGCTCAGTGGATGGGGCCAAAGTCCACCTCCAGGTTCTGCCTGGGCTGCAGCTCTGCTCCCCAGGGCCCCGTGGGAGCGGGGCTCCCCCTGCAGCTCCTGAGAACCATGCGTGCCGGGCTGGGGCTGAGGTGCCCTGTCCTGGGAGGGCAGGGACAGAGCCAGCCTCCAGAGCCAGTAGCTAGTGGAACAAGAAGCAGGCTTTGCTTTTGTCTTTTTAAAGACAACTAGCTTTGTGATTTTGGTTTTTGTTTTTAAACCACGAAAGCAGGATGTGCACATGGTACAAGAATTCAAATAAAGAGAAACAAAAGAGGAAAACAAGGAATTAAGACTCTCTTGGCAGTTGTTGGATTATTTGCTCAGGAAAGGCCCCAGCCGGGACTCTTTAGGTGACAACGGGGATCTCTGAGGACTTTGCAGCACTGCAGGGGGAACTGCTTGCGGGTTCTCCCGACTGTGGAGATGCTCAGCTCCAGGACCCTGCCACCCTCCCTGTCCCTGCTGCTGTCTTCATACAGGGCCTCGTCCTCCTCTGCCAAGTGGGCTGCAGGCGGCTCTAGGCTTGTGTCCACCCAGCTCCAAGGGGGCAGGACAAAGAGAGGGGTCTCCCTGCCCTTGTGTGGGGGAAAGTGCTTGCAATGGCCAGGCTAGAGTCCTGTCCCCCACCCCCAGCCAGTGACCCTCTGGCCAGAGCTCTGAGTCCTGTCATGGCTGGGTTTGGATTGGGCACGCCAGCCCCTGTGGGCAGGGGGCATGGAGGCGGGCAGGCCCCACGGTACTGCAGGGTTCGAGCAGAGACTCTGAGGAAAGGAAGGGGCACTGTGATCTGGGGTCGGAGGGATGGAGGGGTGCTGGGCACGCAGCACCGAGAGCAGTTGATCCCCATGGGCTTGCCCCCGTCCCGGCCTTGATCTGCTCCAGTCCTCCCCCACTCACATTCTCCAAGGGCCTCCACTGCTGAAATCCCCAGCCTGGCTCCCGGCCCATGCCCCGGCCCCACCCCTGCTCCTGACTTTTTGCCCTCTAGTCCCTATTTCCCTATTTCCTGCCTTTTTCAAAGGCCATTCCCTCTGCTGGAATTCTTTACCCCTACCCTTCATCTACCAAACTCCTATGCATCCTTCAGAACCTCCAGGTTTCAGGTTACATGTCCTTTTCTCAGAAACACTCTCTGACAATGCACACACACACACACACACACACACACCAGTGGTATGCTGGCAATGGGTAACAGTTGCTTTTCTGGCGGGAGTAAAAAGTCCTGAACTGTAGTAGCATTTGTCAAATTCTGTGGTGTAACCACTTCTGTCCCGGCTGATTTCAAATGACTGATGTGTGTCCCTGAGCACGGACTGAGGGATACGCACAGTGAGGTCCTTGCAGACCAGTGTGCCCTGATGCCACATGCTCCTGCTCGCCCCCTTTCGAAGCGACACCCCCTTTCTCTTCCCTGAGGATGACGTGTACTTTGACCTCACGGCGTCTGTCCCCATCTGTAAGTCTCAGTATATTGAGCTGCGTGGTGATGGCTTTAATTGCCCGATCCTTCCCCCCACAACGCTGAGCTTTCTGAGGGCAGGGGCAGATTCACCTGAACTGATTACATTTCCTTGGGAACTGACAGACAGTGGACCTCGGGCACTGACAGATGCCACTCCTCAGGGAAGAATCCTGGCCCGGCTGGTTAGGCCGGGTGACCTGGGACCAGTGCCTCCACCCAGCTCTTGCCAGCACCAGCCAAATGCCAGCCAGACACGCTGTGGGCACCTCTCACCAGCAGAGCCTGGGCCTGCCAGGCTGGTGCCAGGTGGTTTAACCCCATAGGTTGGAAACATCTGTTTTAATTGGCCCTTGGAAGCTGATGAGTGGGGCTGAGTATGTCTTCCTTTATTTCACCATCTTTCTTCTTTGGGGAATTTCCTATTTGTGTCCTTGGCTCACTTTTCTTGTAGGAATTTTCCTTTTTCTTGATTTGCAAGTTTGTTTTTTTTTTTAAAGATTTTATTTATTTATTCATTTATCCCCCCCTTGCTGCTTGTGCTCGCTGGGTCAGCTAACCACGCTGTGCGGGCGGGCTTGCCTTCACCAGGAGGCCCTGGGAACCGAACCCGGGGCCTCCCATATGGTAAACGGGAGCCCTACTGATCGAGCCACAGCCACTTCCCTGTTTTTTGTTTTTAATGTATTGCTTATAAGAACCCTGTTTGCTACATGGAACAAATATCTACCCTTGTTTGCTTGTTTGTCCTTTATCTTTTTAAAATTTTTATTTATTTTATTTTTAAAAAATTTATTGAAGTATATCACTCATACTTGAACATACATAAACAATAAGCGTACAGCAATAGTTATGAGCTTACAAAGCAAACATGCGTAACCTCATCCAGGGCTCTCAGACCTCATCCCACCATCAATGCCTTGCATTGTTGTGAAACATTTTTAACTAATGATTAAAGAGCTTCCTCAAAATATTACTACTAACCAAAGTATTTTCCCCCAACTCACCCTATTATTACTATTATTTTTTATATCATTTATACATGAACATACCTAAACAATAAGTACATAGTAAAAGTTGTGAACTTACAGAGCAAACATGCATAACATCATACAGGGGTCCCATACATCAACCCTCCACCAACACTTTGCATGGTTGTGAGACATTTGTTACAAATTACTACTAATTATAGTCCTTATCTTACATTTGGTGTACTTTTTCCCCAACCATTATTATTTTTTAAATATATTTTTATCACAGAAGTTGTAAACTTACAAAACAATCATGCACATGTGCAGAATTCCCAAACAACACCTCTCCATCAACATACCACACCCTGGTGGAATATTTCTTACAGATTATGAGATAATATCATCCAATCATTACCAGGTCCACAGCATACATTTGGCACACATTTTCCACACTCCCCCATTATCAACACAGCACATCTTTGGCATAGATGCAAGAATATTACATTATCACTGTTAACCACAGTCCGTAGTTCACTCCAGTTGTATTTTCCCATGCTTCTCCACATTCCCACCACCCTGCAGTACTGATGAACATCTGCTCTAGCTCACAAAGGACACTTTTGCATCTGTACCATCAACTGCTATTCTCATCCACCTCTGGGTTGACTGTGCTATTCAGTCCCTAGATTATTCTCTAGCTTTCTGTCAGTTGACATTTACATCCCTAGACTACCATTTTCAGCCACATTCCCATTTATAAACCAGCTGTTACTATAATGTGTTACCATCAACTCTATTTCCACACTTTTACAGTAAAGCTAATTAAAACTTCTACATACATTAAGCATCATTAGTCCATCTCAGTCCTCCTCTTATCTCCTTTGAGAATCTACCACTTACCACCAGGTCTTGAAGATATTTTCCTACATTTTCCCTCTTGAAGTCTTATGGTTCTTGCTTTTACATTTAAGTTTTTTATTCATTTTGAGTTAGTTTTTGTATAGGGTGTGAGACAGGGGTCCTCATTCCTTCCTTTGCCGTGGATATCCAGTTTTCTTAGCATCATTTGTTGAATGGACTGTTCTGCCTGAGCTGGGTGGGTTTGACAAAAATCACTTGACCAAAGATGTGAGGGTCTGTTTCTGAACCATCAATTTGGTTCCATTGGTCTATGTGTCTGTCTTTAGGCCAGTACCATGCTGTTTTTATCACTGTAGCTAGGTAATATGACTTAAAGTCTGGAGATGAGAGTCTTCCAACTTTGCTTTTCCTTTTTAAGATGTTTCTGGCTATTCAGGACCCCTTACACTTCCAAATAAATTTGATAATCATGTTTCCATTTATTTAAAAAAATGCTGGTGGAATTTTTATTGGGATTGCATTGAATCTATCAATTTGAGTAGAATTGACATCTTAATGATATTTAGTCTTCCAATCCATGAGCATGGAATGTTCTTCCAATTAATTAGGTCCTTTTTTGATTTCTTTTAACAATGAGTTGTAGTTTTCTGAATACAAGTGCTTTAAATCATTGGTTAAGTTTATTCTTGAATATTTGGGTTTTATCTGTCATATTTTATTTTCACCACTCTTTTGACACTTTTAGTTACTTTTATTGATATAATTTACATTTCTAGACTCTCTTCCAGGACTCTCTCTCCTGTCTTTTCTTTTTAGGCTGTAGCACACCCTTTAGTATTTCCTGCAAATCAGGTCTCTTAGTTACAAACTCTCTCAGTTTCTGTTTATCTGTGAATATTCTAAACTCACCCTCATTTTTGAAAGACAGTCTTGTCGGATATAAGATTCTTGGCTGGAAGTTTTTCTCTTGCAGCATCTTAAATATATCATACTACTGTCTTCTTGCCTCCATGGTTTCTGGTGAGAAATCAGCACTTAATCTTATTGGGTATCTCATACATTATGCATTGCTTTTCTCTTGCTGCTCTCAGAATTCTCTCTTTGCCTTTGGCATTTGAGATTCTGATTAGTATGTGTCTCGAGGTTTGTCTATTAGGATTTTTTCGGATGGGAGTATGTCATGCATCTTGGACATGGATATCTATGTCCTTCAATAGGGTTAGGGAATTTTCTCCCACTATTTCTTCAAATATTCCTTCTGCCCCTTCTCCCTTCTCTTCTCCTTATGGGACACTGTTGCAGCTGAGCAGTTTGATGTAATTATGAATTCCAAAAATATAATTGGATCATGTTTGTAAACTGCTCTGTTAATCTGGGCATGATTAAGTTATGATTAGGGTGTTGAGCCCCACCCCTTGGTGGGTGGGGAATCGAATATAAAAGGCAAGGCAAAGAATGGACTTGAAGCAATTTTTTTAGAAGTAGTTTTTTTTTTTTATTTTTTATTTTATTTATTTATTCATTTATCCCTCCCCTTGCTGCTTGTGCTCGCTGGGTCAGCTAACCACGCTGTGCAGGCGGGCTTGCCTTCACCAGGAGGCCCCGGGAATCGAACCCAGGGCCTCCCATATGGTAAAAGGGAGCCCTACTGATTGAGCCACCGCCGCTTCCCGAGAAGTAGTTTTGATGTTGGAAAGAAGGCCCCAGGAGAAGAGAAGCAAGCTGTTCACCTGATTGTCTACAGCTGACCTTGTTGAGGAAACAGGAGCTAAGCCTGGAGAGAAACGCAGCCCCGGGAAGAGAGGAACCCCAGAAGCCTGAACCCTGGCAAACGCCGGCAACTGTCTTGCTCTAACACGTGGCAATGGACTGTGGTGAGAGAAGAAACTTAACGCTTTGTGGCCTGGTATCTGTGGACTTCTACCCCAATAAATACCCTTTATAAAAACCAACCCATTTTTGGTATTTCACATCAGCACCCCTTTGGCTGACTAATACAGACATCCATGACATGTATGTTTGCATGTCTCTTTGCTGTCGTTTAGTTCCCTGAAAACTTGTTCAAGTTTTTCCAATCTTTTCTTCATCTGTTCTTTTCTGTGTTCACTTTCAGAGGCCATTTCTTCAAGCTCACCAACCCTTTCTTCTGCCTCCTCAAATCTGCTATTATATGATTGCAGTATATTTTTCATTTCATTTATTATACCTTTCATTCCCATAAGATCTGCTGTTTTTCTATGTATACTTTCAAATTCTTCTTTGTGCTCATCCAGTGTCTTCTTAATATCCTTAATCTCTTTAGCCATCTCATTGAATTTATTAAGGAGATTTGTTTGAACATCTATGATTAGTTGTCTCAACTCCTTTATGTCATCTTTATATATCTTGTCCCTTTAAGTGGGCCATATCTTCCTGTTTCTTGGTGTGGATTGTAATTTTTTGATGGTGTCTTGGCATCTGCCTTACTAGAGTATTTATTCTGGGTGCAATTTTTCTCTTTAGTTTAGGGCTTTCCTGCCCTTTCTCCCTTGCTGATTGTGTAATAGAAGTCGAGGATGTAGTTGGTGCTATAAGCTGTGGAGGCTCAAGCTACCCTCATTGCCCCAAGGACCAATGAAGCTTCTCCCACCTTTCTCCTTTGCCAGGGGTAGGGACAGAGCCACAGCCGTGTGGAATAATCCAACTCATGCAGGCCTAGACTGTAGTTTCCCAGAGAGAGAGATTGATGAAGCTTCACATCCTTTTCTCCCCTGCCAGGGGCAGGGATGGAGCTGCAGGTGTGGGCAGCAGTCTCTGCAGTGCAGGTCCAAGATGACCAGTTGCCCCAGTAGACTTCCGATAATTCAGTCTGTGCCAACCGAATGTACCTGCAGTTACCTGGATAGGGCCTGCCAGCTTCCTCCCTGCTAGAGGTGGGGCTAAAGCCTAGGCCAGGGCTGCAGACCCGTCTGGGTGAAGGAAACCGGTCTCTACCATCACTGTGATTTTCAGTCAGCCTGGCTTCCCCGCATGCTGGGGGTGGAGTCAAAATGGAGCTACTGGCCTCCTCCTGACTTGGACAGGCTCAAACTTTAGCTGTTCTTAGGGTTATACTTTAGCCAGACGAATTTACTAATCAGTAGCTGAAATTGGTAGCCAACCGTCTCATCCTCCCCTGGTTTCAGGGAATGAAGCTTCCAATTCCTGTCACAAAATAGCTCCTGGGATGGCTTGCGCTGCCAAAGTAGGTTGATCACTGGCCTCCGTGGCGTGGCCTGTAGTTTCTCGGAGAGGCTGGCACAGCTCCCCCCAGCTTCCTCCCTGCCCGAGGTGGGTCTGGGGCTTAGGCTAGATCTGCAATCTGATCTAGATGGAGAGAAGCCGGTCCCTGCCAGCACTGTGATTTTCAGTCAGCCCCGCTTCCCCTCGTGTCAGGCGTGGAGTTAAGATGGCGGCCACTGGCCTCTTTCTGACTTGGACAACTTCAAACTTTAGCTATTCTTAGGTCATACTTTAGCCAGTCGAATTTACTAATCAGTAGCTGAAGTTGGTGCCCAACCGCCCCTTCCTCCCCGGTTCTGAGAAGTGGAGCTTCCAATTCCAGCTGTGGACCAGCTCCCAAGGCGGCTGGTGCCTCCAGTGGAGGATGGGCACTGGCCTCCACGGTGTGGAGGGCTCTACTTATGAATCTTCTCAGCAAATGGGCATCTCCTCCTTCCATTCTTTCAAGGATTTTACAGGATGCTCTTCTGGTCTCCTGGAGCCCCCAAACAAGTGCTCTAGACAGCTCTGGGTGATCACCAACTGCCCCGTAGCAGGAGCTGATTCTCGGAGCTCTTTACTGTGCCGCCGTCTTGCTGGTTGTCTCTGACATTTACCTTTCAATTTTGAGTACTGTTTTTTTTGCCTTATAGATTTTTTTTTTTTTTTAAAGGAGGTACCAGGTATTGAACCCGGGACCTTGTGCATGGGAGGCAGGTGCTCAACCACTGAGCTATATCCACTCCCCAGCCTCATAGACATTTTACATTTTGATGTGTATTAGGCACTTAGGGAATGAGGCCACTTGTCCAAGTTGGTCAGCTGGTCAGTAGCAGAGCTGGGACTCTAACCTCAGGCCCACACCAGGGCCCCCAGCCCACTGCCAGCCCCTGCCCCAGGCCTTGTGTGCAGTTGGCAGCAGGCTAGGTCCCCTTTTATCTTATTCTTTCTCACCTGCTTGTGGCTGTTGGTGCTGTTTCTTCCACCCAGTAGTCACTGACCTGTTCTTTAAAATGTTAAAACATTAAAAAAATTGTGGCCAACACATCATTTCCCACTTTAACCATTTATGTTTTCAGTGACATCAACTTGCTCACCCCAAACAAAAACTCTGCCCCCGTTAAGCATTACTCTCCCATCCTCACCTAACCCCAACCCTGGTAATCTCGAATCCACTCTCTCCGAGTTTGTTTATTGTAAGTATTTCTTATAAGTGAAATTGTACATTATTTGTCTTTTTGTGCCTGGCTTATTTCACTCAACATGATGTCCTCGAGGTTCATCTACATTGTAGCATAGATCAGAATGGCATTCCTTTTATTTATTTATTTTTGTGAGGTACCGGGGGCCGGGGGTTGAACCTGGGACCTCGTATGTGGGAAACTGGCATGCAACCACTGAGCCACATCGGCTTCCCTGAGTTGGTTTTTTAAAAAAGATATATTTATTTTATTTATTTATTTCACCCCACTCCCTTGTTGTTTGCATTTGCTGTGCGTTTGTTGTGTGCTCATCGTCTTATTAGGAGGCACCAGGAACCGAACCCGTGACCTCCGATGTGGGAGGGAGGCGACTAATCACTTGAGCCATCTGCGCTCCTTGCTTTGTTGTATCTCTCATTATGTTTTCCTCGTGTCTCTTGTTGCACCACCTTGTTGCATCAGCTCACTGTCTTGCTGGTCTTCGTTAGGAGGCACCGGGAACCAAACCTGGGACCTCCCATGTTGTAGATGGGAGCCCAATCGCTTAAGCACATCGGCTTCCCTGAGTTGGTTTTATCATTTGTTTTGCTTGTTGCTTGTTTTTGTTTTTTTCAGGAGGCACCAGGAACTGAACCCGGGACCTCCTATGTGGGAGGCAGGTGCTCAACTGCTTGAGCCACATCTGCTCCCGGCTTTCCTTTTTATAGCTGAAAAATATACTATTGTATGGCTAGACCGCCTTTTGTTTCTCCATCCATCTGTTGATGGATTCCACCCTTGGGCTGTTGTGAATAATGCTGCGATGAACACTGGCGTGCAAATACCTGTGTGAGTCCCTGTTTGCAATTCTTTGGGGGTACATACCTAATCTTTAAGTCTTTAACTGCTCTCTTGTACATATAGAGAGAGATGCAAAATTTACATCACAAAATTCACTCATTTTAAGGGTACAGTTCAATGAGTTTTAGTAAATTTACAGAGTTTTGAAACCATAATTCAATTTTAGAACATTGCCAGCACCTCAGAAATACCCCATGACCCCTTGCCACCACCGCCCACTGCCACCCAGTTACCCCGTGTTCTAAAAGCCTAGCTTTTCCCCCAAGTTTCAGCTCATGTGCCACAGGGCTTTATTTTGTGGGTGTCCCTCTTTGGCTCTGGGTCCTTTCCACCTGGACCCCCTGTGTCTATGCCCCTGCACCTGGGGCACCCCTCCCTGCCTCTACCTCAGCCCTTGAGCCCCTCCCACCTCTGCCATCTGGGGCCTGGATATTGACAGACCTTCAGCAAATATTTGTCAGTGGAGTGAAAAGCAGGTTTAGCAAAAGGCAGGTGAGGGGTGGGGTACTGTATTAGTCAGCCAGGGCTGCTGATGCAAAACACCAGGAATCAGGTTTTTTGTTTGTTTGTTTGTTTGTTTAAAGATTTGTTTATTTATTTATTTGCTTTTATCCATTTTTACCCCTCCCCCCCCCGTTTTTCCTGTTTTCTGTCCATTCGCTGGGCAATTCTCTGTGTCTGTTTCCTGCCCTCTCTTCTCATCCTTCTCTTCCTGTCTTTACCGGGTTTTGATCCTGGGAAGCTCTGATGTGGGAGAGAAGCATCCCACCGCCTGCGCCACCTTAGTTCCTGGTTTTTCTGTGCGTCTCGTCTTGGCTCTCCCTTGTGTCCCTCTCCTGTTAGGTCATCATCTTGCTGCGTGGCTCGGTGGGGCCTGGCGGCTCACCCGTGCCCGGGGCCTGGGGGGTTCACCTGCTCGCGGGCCCTGGCAGGGCACCACCTATATTTCTCTTTTTTTAATTTTTACCAGGAGGTCCCGGGGATCGAACCCAGGTCCTTCCCTATGGGAGACGGACGCCCAACCGTTTGAGCCACATCCACCCCCTTGGTTGTTTTTTATACAGGGTATTTCTTTGGGGTAGAAGCTTACAGCCACCAGGCCACAAAGCATAAGTTACTTCCCTCACCAGTCTGTTGCCACATGTTGGAGCAGGATGGCTGCCATCTGTGCAAGAATTTAGGCTCCCTGGGCTCCTCTCTTCCCAGGGCTCGGTTTCTCTCCGGGTTCAGCTCCTCTGCTAGCCCTACAAGGCCAGCTGTAGACTGTCAGGTGAATGGCTCCGTCTCTCTCCCCGGGGCCTCTGCCGTGTCTAAGGAGCCGTCTCTATTCCTCTGTGTTCTTCTCCTGTGTGTTCACTTCCTGGGCTCCAGCTCAAAACTCCAACTCTGCCCTTTGCCATGTCTTTTATCCGTGAGACCCCACCCACCACAGGGACGGGGACTCAGTGCCCTACTCACTTGGCCCAATCAAAGCCCTAATCATTACTTAATCATGCCCAGGTACAGACCAGTTTACAAACATAATCCAATATCTATTTTTGGAATTCATAAAAATGCCAAACTGCCACACGTGCCGTGACTCCTGTAGGCACTTTGGGCCACTTTCCACCTTTTCTGTCAAACTGGGTCCCCGCAGTGCCTCCCTCCGCCCTGACCAGGCGCCGC
This sequence comes from Tolypeutes matacus, assembly GCA_026826555.1. Classification (NCBI taxonomy): domain Eukaryota; kingdom Metazoa; phylum Chordata; class Mammalia; order Cingulata; family Chlamyphoridae; genus Tolypeutes; species Tolypeutes matacus. The sequence goes on along the minus strand of JAKSZT010054523.1, from coordinate 6,303,203 downwards.
GGTGGAGTCTTTTGGCCCCAGCCTGGGAGTGTGAGCAGGGCAAGGTGGGCTACGGAGCACTGGGGCTGGGGAAGAAAGGCGTTGAGGGCGGAGGGCGGCTTTGGAAGTTGAGGCCGGTCAGAGGCGAAGGTACTTGGTGGTGAGTGGGGCAAGTGGGGGCAGAGGCACTGGACACCTGTCCAGGTGGGAACGAGTGCCATGCCCGCATTCCTGCTTGGGCTATCAGGCGGCATCATCGACTCGGAGCCGCTTTGTGGCCGAGCAGGGTCACTTGGGAGCTGGGAAGCGGTGGTCGCAGAGGTGACCAGCCATCGGGGACCTGGGGGGTGCGTTTGAGACTTGGGGCGCACTTGGGTGGGAAGAGGGAGTGACCGCGACCACCTCCCTCCCCTGTAGCCCGTGTGTGACTGTCATTTGCTGGCTTCTGGCCTTCCTGGGAAGGGGTACGGGGGCCCAGTCGTAGCCGGTGTCCGGGCCAGGGCGGCGGGTTGGCAGTGGGCTCTGGGGAGCCCTGTGGAGACAAGAGGGGAGGGACAGTCGCCCACCGGTGAGGCTGGGGCTGGGTGGGATGGACCTGCAGCTGGGGGTAGCCTCTTCTGGGACCCTTCTTCTCCCTACAGAAGGTGCAGGCCCAGCAGCCGCCCTTGCCCAGCTGCCCGTTTCTGCCATCCTAACTCACCCTTGTTGGCGCAGCAGAATTTGTCAGGAGACTTTCTGAGCAAAAACCAAGTGTCTGTCGAGCTAGAAGATCTCCGGAAGGTCCAGTGGGATGGGGTGCGGTCGGGGTCAGGCCAGCCGCCCTTCCGGAAGCCCGGCTGTGCCCTCCGGGTCCTTATGCAAACGCTCTGCTCAGCACCTGCTGCACCTGCGGCCTCCTCCAGCCCCCACCCGCGGCCAGGTCAGGCCCTGGGCTTGCAGCCGCCAGGGGAGGCTCTGAGGGGGCAGGGCCCTGGAGATGGAGAAGGGGGAAGGGTGGGGGGGGGCCCGACTTCCCCTGTGGGGTGCTCCCCCGCCCACCCCCCTGCGCTGGAGGAACCAGTGGAATTTAGGCAGTCTGCTTCACCGTCATCTCTAAAATGGGGGTGCAGCCCCCTTCTGGCAGGGGGACGAGGTCTGGAGAGTAAGAGTGCCAGTGGCCAGGTTGGGGGCGCCTGGTGGTCAGGCCCCCCCTGGACCCCACCCCAGTGTGCTGCAGGCCTGGAGTCGGGGTCCTGCGTCCCAGTTCTGGCCCCGTTGGCCTCTGTGTGGCCGGGAGCCCTCCCTTGACCTCACTGGACCCCAGGGTCCCCCTTTCTGTGTCATACCTGGACAGGGTGGCTTCTAGTGATTGGCCACGGCCAGCTTCCCACTGCTGAGAAGCCACCTGTGTGGCTCTCTGACTCGGGTTCCAGCGGGCGCCCCCGAGGAGTAGGGGGCCCTCGGGACGTGCTTGCCGTAGCCCGCCTACTCTTGTCCCTGGACACGCAAGGCCATACCCGAGGTGGGCAGAGGCCTGGCTGGGCCGGATTTGGGTGTCCAGAGCCCTGAGCCCAGCCTGCACCGGCCTGCAGCTTGGGACCCCTCCAACAGGCTGCGGGGAGCATGGGCTTCTCTCCCTCCTCCCCGCCCTCCTCCTCCGTCTCCTCCTTGGGTCCTCTCGCCCCTGTGGTCCAGGGGAGATGGAGCCCAAGGTCATGAGCCCAGAGACTCTCCCTGCCCAGGCCCCCCGAGCACCGGGAGGAAGCTACCCTCCTGGGGGCTCCCGCCTCCTCCACGGCCGCCTCTGGCATCTCCATCCTTGCTGGAAGCCCTGGAATCAGGAAGGTTCCATAGCTGTGGTTTCCTTGAGGGAGGGCTGAGCTCTCTAGGGAAGGCAGCCCTTGATCCTGTTGCAAGTTTTGTTAGGGTGGATCCAGGGCAGCCCTTACTCCTGGGTGAGAGGAGGTCACACTCCCAGGACTCCCAGGTCACACTCCTCTGCCCACTGGGGGAGCTCGGCCGGCCTCGGGCATGGCCTTGACCCCATGCCTCCGCGTGCCCAGGTGACAGGAGGGGGTGGGCTACAAGCACGCCCTGCGGCCTCCCTGCCCGCTGGAACTGGGGCCCGAGGGGCCTGCGCCGTTTTCCAGAGCTCCCGCTGGCGCCCTGCCCCCACGCCCTCCACTGCGTTGTGCCTCTTTTCGGGGGTCGGAGCCCCGGACAGTTGCCTTCTGCACCTGGTCCTGTTTCACAGCCGCTGCCAGCGGGACGCTGGGCCGGGCCCGTGCGGGCCTCCTGCCTAAACCAAGGTGCAAGGGCAGCTCTGCAGGACGCACCCATGACCTGAAGGTCAGAAACCAGACACGCGACGGAGCTTCGTTTAGTAATCCCTGGACCAGCAGCTCGTGTCCTCTGTACCCCAGGGCTTCCGGCCGTCACCTAAGGGTTCCTCCCCGCTGACCTCATGGCCCCGGAGGAGGGGCAGGGAGAGGCTCCCCTGGGTTCCGCAAGGTGCCAGGAAAGCCCCTGCACCCTGCCCGGCCACAGGGCACCACGCGGGCCCACGGCTGCTGGGTTCAGCTGTCTGGGAAACTGGCAAAGCTGGGAATGGCCCGGTGTCCGCCAGGAGGTCCGTGAGGGGCTTTTCTGTCGGATGGCCGGCCCTGCGGCCACCCCGAGGTTGCAGCGGCTCTGTGGACCTGCCGTGGCCCCGGAGGCCGTGGCGGCCTGTCTGGACAGTCTCAGAGCAGTGGGAAGGTGTGAGTCCGTCCCTGCGGGAGAGGCCTCCGGGCGCCCCACCCCCCACGCCTGGGCTGGGGTGAGTGCTGGGGGTTCTTTCCTTCCAAGCCACATAGTCCTCTCTTGGGTCCACGGTGGAGCCCCGAGGGGGCGAGGGCAGTAGCCAGAGAGAAGGCTGGGACCGCTGAGTCCTGGGGTAACTGCTAGCAAGGGGAATGGGCCAGGGAGGGGAGGGCACTGTGCACTCGGCCCCCCAAGTGCATTTTCATCTGCTTCCCCCACACCGTACCCACAGGGGACTTATCCTTGTGAGACAGATGGGGAAACCGAGGCCCACCGTCCAACGTCGGAGCTGCCAGGCTCTGCCACTGCCCTTGTCTGCATGTGCTGGCTGGGATCCAAGAACTAGAAACCTGTTCCCACCACTCCAGACCTCACCTGCCTTTCACCTGGCACAGGTGTGGCCTGGCCTGGCTTCTTCCGTTCCTGAGGCTTGGCCTCCTTCCGAGGGGAGGTGGCTAAGAGGGTCAGCTCCCAGGCCAGGCCAGGGCTTGGCCACTGCCGGGGGGCATCTGAGGGGGGAGGCTGAGCCCAGAGGCCGCCCCTTGGGGAGAAGGAGGCTGTCCACCTGCGGTCCCAGGCCAACGCCCAGCAGGCAAAGGATTGGGGACTTTGCATGTGATTTCCCTGACGCCGTGCTGCGGGTCAGTGTGGTCCTGCTCGCTGAGGTTGCCAGCACGTTCTTTCTTGTCCTGGCCACCTTAAAGACATTTCTTCTTTCCCCCAGTCCACCTCGCTGCTGGTGGGCTAGTGGCACTCATCTCTCGGGGCAGCATGGAGGCACAGTGTCCTGCCTCCCAAAGCCCCCGTTTGGGCAGGAACAGACTGGGATGAAGCCTGCCTCCTGCCCCCAACCCCCTCCACTGCCCGAGTGAAGGCTTGTGTGAAGCCCACTGTCCCCCCCCAGGTCTGTGTCCCTCTGTCTCTTGCCCAGAGTCACACTCTCTCTGAGCCTGGTAGGTGTGTGCCAGGCTGGCTTGTCCACCTCAGCCAGGCTGGTGGGCATCGGGTCCCCAGAGGGCAGGGCTGTGTCTGACTCGCCGCTGTGCCCAGCACCCAGGAGCAGCCTGGGGGGTGAAGGGAAGGAGGAACTGCCCACTGGGGTTCTGGCCCCACTCTTGGACCAGGTGCTGGATGATTTCCTGTGGTGCTTGTAACAAATGACCACAAGTTCAGTGGTTTAAAACAGCATACAGCGGAGTGGGTGTAGCTCAGGGGTTGAGCACCTGCTCTGCATGTACGAGGCCCTGGGTTCAATCCCCGGGACCTCCGAAAAACTATCTTACAGTTCGGGGGTCAGAAGGCTGATCCGGGTCTCACTGGGCTAAAATCAAGGTGCCGGCAGAGCTCCGCTTCTCCTGGAGGCTCGAGGGGAGGCCCCCACGGTCCTTGGCTCCTCCTTCAAAGCCGGCGGCGGGTCGGGTCCCTGTCCCATCGCCCCCTCCGACCCCCTCTTTGGCCTCTCCCTCCTACTGTGAAGGGCCCTTGTGAGCACATGGGGCCGCCTGGGTAATTCAGAGCTTCTCCCCATTTCACAGCTGCTGTGTGGCAGCCTCCCCCTCCTTGCCACACAGCCTAACGGATTCTGAATTAGGATGTGGATGGCTCGGGGTGGGGCACAGTTGCCAAATATCTCCTTCCCTTCCAAGAACCTGCTCTTGTGGCTTGAGGGGCCAGAACCTTCCAGAACCCACACCCCTTCCTGCCTTCCTCAGCCCTGCCTAGGCGCTGGGGGAGGGGCAGCCTCCTCCCACAGCATGGGCAGGACTGTGGGGAAACCGATGAGCTGCCCGCACCGCCCACCCCGACGCTCCACCGGGAGGGTCTCCCACGGCTTGGGCCTTGGAAGCAGGCTTGAGCCTGCCCCTGTCCCCTTGCCCTCCAGCCCGGCTGTGTTAAACCATCACCAGAGCGTGCAGTTAACGTGGGCGCTTGTCCCCGGTCTGCGGCGGCTTGGACTTTCTCAGGCCTTGTCTCGTGACTTCTCCAGTGACTTCATTTACCGCTCTGGGGTCCCCTGAGCCCCAGGACTCTGTGGGCCCCCGTGGACCCCGCCGGGGGCAGGGGGGATGTGCAGATTTTTTACCAGCCGGGCTTCCAAGCTCCTTCTGAAGTTCTGCTTGCACACGCACTGTGGCCTTCATCCTTGTGGACCTAAAGGGGTGGTTTCCGTGGCTGGTTTCCGGGCAGAGAGCTTCTGGGGTAAAGGACCCCCCAGGTTTTGCAGGGGGTGGGGCTGGGGGACTGAAGCCGGCTGAGGCGGCCCCAGGGCAGGGAGGAGGCACCAGTGGGGCTCAGCCCACCTCCGCAGTCTGCGGGGTGCAGACCCAACACGGCACCAAGATGTGGGTGCGGCCCAGTGGGCCCCCAGGAGGGGTCCTGAGGGCTGTGGGGGGCTGCTGCTCTCTTGGTTTGGAGCCCAAAACACTGTAGCTGCAAGATGGGGCCGAGGCTTGGTGGAGCCGGGTGTGCAGACAGCGGGGGGTTAAGTGCTGGCTTGCAGGGTGCAGGGCGGCCCCCCGGGGCCCCCAGGGCCCCGGGAATTGTGTTGGCTTCCTGGTCAGGCATGGCTAGGATCGGGGCCGGGACTGCTGCTGTCTTTTTACCTGTTTCCTTGCCGAGCGGGGCAGACTCCCTTTTTCACGCCTTTGCCACGCTGCGGGAACTGAGGCCCAGAGAGGGCGGGGGTGCACTGCAGACACACAGCGAGGTCTAGTAGGTCTGGCTGACCCCAAGACCCTTGCTTGTGGCTCAGGCGGGAGGGCGCTAAGCCCAGATTCTCCCTGCCCTTTGCCCCTGCCGTCGTGCCGCTGTTTGCATGCCTCCAGGCACGGGCAGCTCCTCACCTCTGAAGCAGCCTGTCCACTGCTGGGCAGCTCGGGCAGAGCATTCCTCCTCGGCCTGGCCATGGCTTGCCTCCTTCCTGGTAGTGTCCTGGGCAGGCCACCGGGTCCCCGGGGCTGGCTCTGGGTGGACCAGGCAGGCACTGTAATTGGACCGACTGGCGAGCGGGGACCTGGCCGGGTTGCCAGACCCGCGGTTTTGTCTTTGGTCCCTGGGAAGGTGTAATGGGCACCTGGCAGGTGGGCACCCCATGCGTCTCGGAGCATCTTCTCGGACAGGGCGAGGTTCGGCTGAGCCCCAGCAGTGCCCTGAGCCTTGGTGCCCTCGTCTGGGCTGGGGCGGTGGTCGCTGCTCCTGGGCTGTGAGGAGGGGAGGGCCCTGGCCTGTCTCGGCCAGTGGTGTGGTCGGCTTCCCAATTCCCTGCACCTGCGCCCGAGGAGAGCAACTTCCTGAGGGCTCCATCCTGGCGGCCCTCGTGGACTGACCTGAGAGTGCCTTGGGACAAGCCCTGCCCCGCGTGCCTGGTTTCCCTGTCTGTACATGGTGGCGCTGGCTCCAGGACAGAACAGACTGGGATAACCTGGGGGGCGGGTAACCTGAGACCTCCCCCACCCAGTCCCTCCTTACCCCTGGATGCAGCACTTTTTCCTTACCTGCCAGCCCCTTTCCACTGAGTGGCCATGGACGTTTCTAGAAGTCACAGCCGACTTACCCTGCCCTGCTTCCGGTGCTCCTAGCACTTGAGGTGTTGGCTTGAGCCTGGTCGCTGCCCCCCACCCTCTCTCCATGCCCTCTCCCCAGGGGCCCAGCATCACCCCCTCTTCTCACCTTTTCCCTTCAGTGTTTGCCTGTCCTTGGCCTGGAATGCTCCCCGCCCCCAATACACTTGTGCAACCCCCTCTCACATTGTTTTTCTCTTTTCTGTAAAACAAAATACAGAAAAGTACAAAAGCTACTATAATGGGCATCCGCCACCCAAAATAAACACCTTCAAAGTTTTATTATGTTTCCTTCAGCTCTTGTTTGTTCTAAGAACTAAAATGCTTGACACAAAGCTGGAGCCTCCCATGGTCGCCCCCCCCCGCCGTCCCTGCACACGCACACACACGCACATGTGCACACGCGTGCACAGCCCCCTCCAGGCACCTGATGCGCCTGGGGGCACCCAGGCCACGTGCCCACCCCCTGGGCAGCGACGCCCGGAGGCGTTTGCCTGCCCACCTGCTGAGGCCCCTCGGCTCCGCGACATGGTGACACCTGCCCTTTATGTAGACGAGTGGCAAGCACCCCTCCTCTGGGGGGGTCTCCCTAGGCCCCCTCCCCACAGTTGTTTCTCGGCACCAAAGCGCAGGGCCAGGTCTGGGAGTGGGGGCTTCGTCCATGCTGGGAGCCCCTCGAGGGCAGGTGGAATGTGGGCTGAGCTCTGCAGCAAGGCTGGGGCTTGGCGGATTGATGGAAGGAAGGAAGTATGTGTGGAGGGGAGGAAGGGAGCGAGGGGGAGAGGGAGCTGAAAGGACAGAACAAAGAATGAGCGAAGGAAGAGGGATGGAGGAGGAAGAAAGAATGGATGGAAAGAAGGATGGAAGGAAGGGAGGGAGGGAGGGATAGAACGAATCAAGGAAAGGGGTGAGAGGAAAGAAAGAAGGAAGGAGGGAAGGAAGGAGGGGAGGGAGGAGGGGAGGAGGGAGGGAGGGGGGGGGAGGGAGGAGGGAGGCTGGCGGCCGTCGGCCGTGCCCGTGGCCCCTGCCTCACCAGGTGCCCCCTTGCCATCCCCGCAGCCAAGTACCCAGCCATCAAGGCCCTGATGCGGCCGGACCCGCGTCTCAAGTGGAAGGTGCTGGCGCTGGTGCTGGTGCAGCTGCTGGCCTGCTACCTGGTGCGCGCGCTCGCCTGGCGCTGGCTGCTCTTCTGGGCCTACGCCCTGGGCGGCTGCGTGAACCACTCGCTCACGCTGGCCATCCACGACATCTCGCACAACGCGGCCTTCGGCACGGGCCGCGCCGCCCGCAACCGCTGGTTCGCCATCTTCGCCAACCTGCCCATAGGCCTGCCCTACGCCACGGCCTTCAAGAAGTACCACGTGGACCACCACCGCTACCTGGGCGGCCACGGGCTGGACGTGGACGTGCCCACGAGCTTCGAGGGCTGGTTCTTCTGCACGCCCGCCCGCAAGCTGCTCTGGCTCGTGCTGCAGCCCGTCTTCTACTCGCTGCGGCCCCTCTGCGTGCACCCCAAGGCCGTGACCCGCATGGAGGTGCTCAACGCCCTGGTGCAGCTGGCGGCCGACGCCGCCCTCTTCGCCCTCTGGGGCGTCAGGCCCCTGGTCTACCTGCTGGCGAGCTCGCTGCTGGGCCTGGGCCTGCACCCCATCTCGGGCCACTTCGTGGCCGAGCACTACATGTTCCTCAAGGGCCACGAGACCTACTCCTACTATGGGCCCCTCAACTGGCTCACCTTCAACGTGGGCTACCACATGGAGCACCACGACTTCCCCAGCATCCCGGGCTGCAACCTGCCCCTGGTGCGTGGCTGGGGCTGGCTGAAGCGGGGAGGGCCTCTGTCCCTTCTTGTGCTGGCCGCGGGGTGGTCACGGGGCTCTGGGCAAGGCCTCGGGCCACAGCGAGTGCCCGGGTGGAGAGAGGAGGCCCTTCGGGGAGCCCGGAAGCTGCAGGGGCATTTCACGCGCGGCTGCCCTCCCGCCCCAGCTCTGACTCCCTGTCCTGCCTCATTTCTCCGGGGGCCCCTTTCTGCCCCAGAGCCGGTGGGCGCTGGTCAGGCCTGGTCCTTTGTGACCTGAGGGCTCGGCCTCAGCTGCTCGGGAGCCAGTCTGGAGACTTTCTGGGAGGAGGGCAGGGAGAGGGAGCCCCTGGGCCACTCCCCGGCCTGGGCAGGTTCTGGCTCATCGTGCTGATAGCATCTGGCTTGTTCGAGGCGCTCCCATGACCTTGGCAGAGGGGGCGAGGAGGCAGCTGTGCGCAGTGCAGAGGTGTGTGCGGCGTCTGAGTGTGCAAGCCTCTGGGTGCGCCACGTGTTTAGGTGAGCACCTGCCTGTGCACGTGTGCCTGCCTGTGTCCGAGTGTACCCCCACGTGCACACGTGTGCGTGCCTGACCGTGTGTGCAGGCCGCGGCATGCTGGCGGGCACCCATGTGTCGGCCCCGGCCACGGTGTCCTTTCCCGCTGATGGGACTGGGGCCCGCCCTGGGCCGGTCACCTCATGCCCATCCTATAGAGGGGACGGCAGGGGCTCGAGGTGGGCGCCTCTCAGGCTGGGCAGAGCTGGAGTCTGAAGCCTAGCGCCCTGCAGAAGGCCCTGCTTCTGTCACCGTGTCTGTCTCAGCCTCCGTTTCCCACCTAGAAGTGGGGCTGAAGGGTCTCACCTGCTGGAGTCGCTGGTCATCCTAGCCTCTAGGTCGCGCCACCTGAGTGGGGCATTCCCGAAGACGGGAGGTCTGGTCTGGCTGCCCACTGTCTGGCGAGTGAGGGTAGCTGGTGGTGGCTGATGGTGGCACCTGGCAGGGTGACGAGGCCGGGAGGGCTTCCTGGAGGAGGTGAGTGGGAGGGAGGGGGGCTGCAGAAGGAGGGGCGGAGGGCTGAGGGGAGATGGCCCACACTGAGGTGGCGGCGCCCCGGGCACGACACGCCGGGCTGGGGCGTGGACGGAGGCCTGGGTGCGGCAGGACTCGGGCTGGGGAGACGCCAGGGCAGGCGCTGGCGGGTGGCCCGGGCTCCGGGGGTCTTGGCTGCATCCCTGCCCTCGGACAGCAGGGGCCCGGCTCCTGCTGGGGGCCGCCCCTGACCGCCCGCCCCCTCCGCAGGTGCGCAGGATTGCCCCCGAGTACTACGACCATCTGCCGCAGCACCACTCCTGGGTGAAGGTGCTCTGGGACTTCGTGTTGGAGGACTCCATGGGGCCCTACGCCAGGGTGAAGCGGACATACAGGCTGGCGGAGGCGCGCCCGTGAGCCCGCCGCCGCGCCCCGCCCACCGCCGAGCCGGCTGGCCCCCTTTGGCCTAGCGCCTCGGAACTGGTTTGGCTGCCTTTGTCCTTGCACCCTGGCCTTGCTGCCGGCCTCAGGTGGGGCCCCCTCCCTGGACCCTGCGTCCCGAGTGGGTGCCCGGAGCTGCCCTGCCGGATGGGGCTGGCTGCTCTGTGCCTCTGGCCTCCCGTGTTGTTTCCTCCAGTGTCCAGCCCCTAAATTAAATCGAGTGTGTGTTTTCGCAGCCCACGGAGTGCGCTTCTGTGTGGGTGGCCTCGGCTCCAGCCTGGGCCTCCGTGCAGCCCGAGGCCTTGGAATGACCCTCCTGGCCCGGCCCTGGACGGGGTGGCAGCTGCTGTGGCTCAAGGGCCCTGGCACTGCGGATGGCCGGCCTCTGGGGATGTGGGCAGCAGATAGCTCCTGCCTGCCTTGGAGGTCTGAGTGGACCCCAAGATCCTCATCACAAGCCCCTCCCCACCCCGGGCTGAGCTCTGCAGACATGGCTCCCCCAGGGCCCTGTTCCTAACACTGGGGTGCCCACCTTAACCCCTGCCTCCCATGGGGGCTACCCCTAAGCCTGGAGAGGCTTCAGGCTTCATGCCCTGGGGCCTGTCTCTGGGTGGGGCCTTGGAGGTCAGAAAGACGGAGGGGTGGACAGGCATGATAGACCTCAGTTCCGAGGGAAGCAGGTGCTGTCCTGGGTTTTGCTGCCTGGGGAGAGGGAGGCGGCTGGGGGCACAGCCGAGCCCAGGGGAGTAGGGGGATGGGGGTGGGGTAGGGACCCGGCCTCGCCGAGGCAGGCAGATGGAAGGAGGGTGCCTCTCGGGAGGAGGACCAGGGGTGGGCCCCGGTGCTGTGACCTGTGATTTGGGGCGGGGGGTGGGGGCCAAGGCCGAGGGTAGGTGGGGGTGGCAGGAAGGAAGGGGCACCGCGGGCCCAGGCCTGAGGTCTAACAGAAGCTGGGCGAGGGCTTTCTGCTGGGGTGGGAGTGGCTCTCGGTGCCAGGCACCGCTGTCCCTGAGGCAGTTCTGGCAGCAGACATGGCCCGGGCTTGCCCGTGGAGGACTTTGAGCCTGGCAGGCCGGCCCCCTGTGTCTCCACCCCCACCAGTTCCTCCAGGCCTTTTCTGCAGGGAGGGGTTGCAGGGTTGGGGGGTGCTGCTGAAGGGGCCCTGGCACAGCTCTCCTGAGGGATCAGCTGCCTGGGGAGAAGGGCTGGGGAGACCCAGGGGCTGCAGACGGGCCCTGTCCTCTGAGTGTCCCTATCGGCCTCCCCCACCCGGGTTAGCAGGCCCTGGGCCCGGCAGGCACTCAGCTGCTGGGCAGGACCCCCACCTTCCTGAGTTCAGGGCTCCACAGCGCCAGGGCTCCACAAGGCCTGCCCACCGGCCTCGGCTCTTGCTTCTGGCCCCTGGCGAGTGGGCGCCGAGCTGAGGGGCCTCCCTGGAGGCTCCAGGGGCTCTGCTGGGTGGCATGGAGGCTGTTCTGTGCTGGCCTCCGTTTCTCCATCAGTCCACTGGGTAGCTCTAGCTCTGGACCTGCTCCAGGCAGCATGCACTCGGTGTCCCTTTGGGTCCAGGTGTGGCCACACCTGGGGTCCATCTAGCTGGGGGACCTCCTGCCACCCCTCCAGCCCTCTCCCACGTCCTGGGCAGATTTTCCGAATGAGCCCCCATCTGCCCCTGGCTGCCACGGTCCTGAGTCCTTCCTGGAAAGGGGCACCCCAGCCGGGGGTGACTGAGAGCCCATCGAAAGCTGGCATGAGACAGCAAGAGGCGAGTCCCGCAGGTGTGGACAGAAAACGGTTTATTACCCATGTAGACACAGACACGCGGCGCGCGGACAGACCCTCTCAACACCATGATGGTGGCTCTGCCCTCCTGGGGGCACGCCAACGGCCCGCGCAGGCGCCAGTAGCGCCAGCTAGGAGGACACCTGGGAACCACCTAAGGAAGCGGGTGACGTGGGGCATCCTCTCTAAACCAAAGAAACGTACATTTAAATAAGCAGATATAAAATACAAAAAAGACACGCAGATCTGACAGTGTTTCTGTCAGGTGGAATCTAAAAAATCCAGGAACTGAACTTTTTCCCTCATTTTTAATATTTTATCATAGGTTGACTCTTAAACAAAGCGCATCCAAGCTAGGGCCGTCGGGGTGCTCTGCCGCGTGCCCGAGGGCCTGGGCCGGGGGCAGGTCCTCGTGTCCTTGGTCATCCAGGGCACGGTGTCCCGGCCTGGGGCTGGTGGCAGGAGCCCCCGGCGTTACGTGGTGCTGATCCCGCTCAGCTCTTGCCTGATGGCTGAGGACAGGATGGGAAGAGGCAGCTCAGAGGGGCCTGTGGCCTGCCACCCCCTCCTCAAGGCCCTTCCTGGGTGTGCTGAGTGCCCCTGGCTCCCCAAGGTCATGAGCAGAGGGCACAGAGGCCGAGCAAGACTTCCTCTGGCTGGGCCTTCCGGGTAACCAGCTCCACCATTCTCCTGCCCACGGCCCCGAGAGGACCACTGCGGACTCGCCCAGTGGTGCCGGGGACGCCAGGCTTGGGCATGTCTGGACAGGTTGGCACCCACCTGGCAGGAACCAGACTCTGCCCCCACGGCCTTGGAGCCAGGCGGCCACCCTCACCTCCCAGGCCAGGACTAGTTTGCTGTGCGACCTGGGGCAGGTCAGTGTACCTGAGTCGCATCTGTAAGTGGGGTGCTGCTGCCTGACTTCCCGAGGCTTATAGTGAGGCCCCCGTGAGCCGGGGGGTGAGCAAGGGCTTGGGGGCCCAGAGAACACAGTCGTCCTTGTCCTTCTAAAACCTGCCACGGAGTTTTTAGATAGCACACCGTGGGGAGCAGGGGCTTCTCTGGGACTTCTCCCCCGCTGCCTCCCACCCCCAGCCGAGCCGGCCTTTCCCACCTGGAGGGCAATGCCTGTTCCACCCCCAGCCCTGTGGTCTCCCCGGATTTGGCCTCTCCCACACAGTGCTCCCTCCTATGTCGGAGCCCCCTGGCCTCTGACCAGCCCTCACTCCAGACCTGTTGTTCTCCCCCACTGTCCCCAAACTCCTCCCCGCAGCGCGGTCCCTGCCTGAAGTGCCTCCCCTGCCCTGGACAGACCACCGGGCCTGGAGGCCAAGAGCTGGTTCGTGAACAAGTAAGTACCAAGGGCTCTCCCATGGCCTTCCACATGCCTCACGGCCACCTGCCAGGCAGGGCCCACCTGGGGCTGCCCTGGCACGGATGGAGAGATGGGGGCCGAGGACCTGTTTGCTACCACAAACAGCAGAGACGCTGCTGCTGGGCCCACACCAGTGACCTGTCCCTGACCTGCCTCTGGCCCTGGGCTGGCAGGGGAGCCATTCCCAGGTGGGGGCACCCAGCAATAAAGCCGAGCCAACAGCGTCTGCCCCCAGAACCAGGGCACCCGCTCTGCATATCACTGTCGTCCTTCACTAACCCAGCCCCACAGCCAGGTCTAGGGGGAGCCAGAGCAGAGTGGGGTCTACTCAGAGATGTGGCCCAGTCACCCGGCTCTGGGCAGGGGCCCGAGCTGGGGGGTCCCAGTACTGCCTCGTCCTCTCTCTCCTGAGTCCAGCCAGCCCTCTGCCCTCAGCTTCCACCCCCTTCAACTCACAGAAGCCTCGGGGGCACCTGGACCTGGTGGGGGTGGGCAAAGGCTGCACTCACTGCTGTCCCAGGGCTGAGCTAGCCCTGCTGGAACCTTCCTTATCCCTCTGGCTCTAGATCTGAGCCAGCTCATCAAAGGCCTGGTGGGAGCCGGAAGGGCGGGGGTGGCTCACGGTGGTGAGGCCCCCGCCGGGGCTGCAGTTTTCTCTCCCCTGCTGGCCCTGCTCTCTGGAGCCAGTGGCTCTTCGGGGAGCTTGGTGCCTGCTCCCCCAGCCCAGCCAATAAGGCAGTTCTGTGGCTTCTGCACCCTCCCCCCCCCATTAACCACAGAGCTAGTGGCAGAACAAGAAGGTAACTTAAACCAAGGAAAAGGAGACAAAGGACAGGGAATCCGATCGTCTCTACTGGGCTCTGGCACACTCTGGGTCACTCACACGTTTGCCATGGTTAGGCCTCCGGAAGCAGCACGGAAGTGGGGAGCTCTGACTCGGGCCATACCCTGCTGGTGTGCAGGCCACAGCCCTTCTGCGCCGGTGAACGGGGAAGGCACGTGGGGCTGCCAGGAGGGAGCATGAGGCTCCTGGCCACGGCTCCTGGGCCCTGCTGCTGTCCCCTCCAGAGGACCCTGAGTTGGCCCAGCCTGGGGTGGGGGTCCCCACTCACCATCGATGATCTCCTCCTTCACCTTGTGAAGCTCCCGGACCACCTCCTCTAGGATCTCCTGTGGGGAGAGAGCCTGAGTGAAGGAGCGAAGCCTCGTGGGGGCTGTGCACAGGGGCAGGGCAGCCTGGGCCTCCTGTGGGCGCCCCCAGACCCCAAGTGGCCCTCAGCTCCCCTCCCCATCCTGCTGCTGCCCCAGAGTGGGCAGCCTCCCGAGGGAGGCCATGCGCTTAGGCCTCCCCTTCTCCACGGGCAGCTGCTGGACTGAGCAGAGATGGCCCTAGGCTGCGGGCGCTGTCACAGCTGCGGGGAGGGATGCTCACCTGCTTCATCCGATCAAAATCTAAGGCATCCAGGGCCGCATCGTTTGCGCTACCAGCAGGCTTCATCCTGGGAAAGGAATGTGGGGTGCGGTGACACAGGCGGCGGGGCCCGGCAGGCACCGTCACACTAGGGGAGTGCGTGTGGAAGGAAAGCTGGGCGCCCCAGCGTCACCCCCCAGCCAATGCGCTGCATAGCTGCCTCTCTCCGCCTGTCTTTGTACGGCTGCCGCTCCTCAGCTCCTCAGCTCCTCGAGGGTCCTGATGCCCAGCCGCCACCTGGGGCCTCCACGGATGCCGCAACCGTGTTTCCCGACCTAAGAACCGGGGCCTGGGGCCTGCCGAGGAGTGGTCCTCTGACTTGAGGTGCCTTACACAGATGTGGCAACTCCAGGGGCAGCTTTCACGCCCCTACCACCTCTCCTGGGAGGAAGCAAGACCGCAGCTACTCCTCAGCGTGGTGAGGGCTGTTCTTGGCTAAACCGAGGCCCAGGTGGAAACAGTGGTAAAGGCATGAAATCAAATGGAAAACCACACAGTAGATGTCAGTCCTGAAGGCATCGACTTCCAAAACAAACCAGCATCTCACCGGCTCTGGCAGGTAACCCCTTCTTCAGGAAACATCCCTGGATGTGGTTTTGTTCTGCTAAGGCAGATTCTTCCTCAAAACTTTTCAGTTTCACGGACTGTACTTCTTCAAAAGCTTCTAAACCAAGCCTAACTGGTTGGAAACCTAGTGTCTCTTGCACATGTACCTTCCTTGGGAAATCTTGGCAAAATGCCCCTCTAACCGCTTGGCCTTTCCACACGTCGGCACGGTGCCGAGGGCAGTTGCTGGGCCTGCCTGCTCGTCACACGTGGAGGCAATGGCTGGGGGAGCCTGGGGCTTCAGGGAGAGGGGCCCGGCCTGGGCCTCACGAGGTCATGGCTGGGCGGGCCGGCTGATGTGGCTGGGGATGCCGTAGCGACCTAGGACTACCTCTGTACCCACGGACGCTGAGGGTGAGGATGCAGCGCTGTGCGCCCCTCCTGGGAGAGGCCTGCGCAAGCGTGTTGCTAAGCGGGTTCCTGATGGGTAACAGGTCTGGCCTGGCGCCTGGGCCTTGGTGCCCCTCCTGTAGGTTCTAGTCCTCATGCCAACAGCACTTTGCTGGGTGACCTCTCTGGGCCTCAGGTCTCGCCCACTACACGCCCTGTCAGTCACACCTGATGACAGACCCCTGCCTCCTTCCTCAGCCTGCAGCACACTGTGTGGAAGGGGCATGAGCACTGTCCACAGGCCCCCTCTGGAATCACCTGTGAGGCTAGGGAAGCACTCTGCCCACCCTGAGTGAGACTGCCCTGACACCCTTCCCGTGGTGAGGGCCCAGTGGCCGGCATGGCTGGCTCCCTCTCTCACTGCCTCTTGGGCAGTGCAGCTTGCACGTAGTGAGTCTGGGGTGCCGTCCAGCAGGCAAATGGCCATCTAGTCCGGGCTCTTGGAGGTCCTGGCCAGAGCAGAGGTTTGGGAGTGACCGCTGTGTGGCTGATAAGGAGGGAGCCTTGGTGCTCGTCTGTCAGCAGGGAGCGGCTGCCCTGCCTGTGCTGGGAGTCGCCATGCCACTGCTGCCACAGCCCCTGCCCACCCCGTGCCCTTGCTCTGCCCTGCCGGGCCTGCCTTCCACCAGGGTGAGCTTGCTCAAGTGCTAATCCACCTGGGCACCCTGAGCTTCAGGCCCTCTTCCTGGGGCCACCGCAGCTGGAAAACAATCCCAACCTGCAGCCGTTGGCGCTGCCCTGCGCCTCTCAGCTTTTTCTCCCCTTCCGCCTCCTGCCGCATGGTCCTTCTTCCAGGTCCTTGAACTTGCAGGTTGGTGCCCCAGCCTCAGCACCTGCCCTTCCTCCAGTCTGAGAGCTTCCCCACAGCCCCCAGCTCAGCTGGCAGTCTCCCCCATAGACCTCCGCTCCTGAGAAGCCGTGCCAGCCCCCCCCAGAGCCCCTCGGTCCCTGCCGCTCTGCACTGGGCCGCCCTCCTGTCTTCTGCAGAGCCCCTCCAGAGCCCACGTGTCGCCTTAGTGTTACAGGCTGTTCCAAGGGACAGCTCGGCCCTCCCTGCAGCCTCCTCGCCGCTGCTCCCGGCACCTACGAACGCCGTCCTTGCCAGGCCAGGCCTCCTGCTCGGCGCACCTTGTGCTGCTCTTCAAGACCAGGTTTCCACATCACCTGCTCTGTGGCTTGTGGGCAGCAGAGACACTTCTTGGTATGGGTCCTCCAAGCCTTCAAATCCAGGCCACGCTTGGCCTGTGGTTACTATGTGGCTCTTTGTCTTGGTTTTTTTTCTGGGTAACCTCAGTTCCAGATATCCTATCCTGTTGTCACGCCAACTTTTGGTTTGGGAAATATGGTCGGCGCATCTGTGGGTGGAACAGGCTCTGTGTGTTGTGTGCGCTGTTTGCAGAGTGGTGGTGGGAGCCGGAGGTGGACGCAGCACATGCTTTTGGGGCCTCCCGGGAGCCGGTGGTGTTCCCGCAGCATGCCCCCTTCACGGGGCGGGAAGCCTGGAGAGGTGCCCGACTGCCTGGTAGTGTCAGTTATCTAGTGCAGAGACGGGGCTCGGCTCGGGGCCCACTTCCCTGCCCTCTGGACATGCACTCCCCTCCCTGGCCTCAGTCTGCCCGGTCTAGTATAGAGGAAGCTGAACTGCACGACCCCAAGTCCCCCCAGCTCTACCTTCCCCAGGTCTGAAAGGAGAACAGACCGCCCTTTCCCAGAGCAGATGTTAATGGCAGGACATGAGGCAGGGGTTGGATGTTAGTTGTCGGGAGGGGACAAAGGAGGCCCCAGAGGGGGGCCGCGCGAGCAGAAGGGATGTTCGGTACCTAGAGTGAGGCTGCGGCTGAAGGGGGCTCTTAGCTTCGGGGCTCTTTGCCACAGACGGGGTTCTACGGCAATGGAACGAAACAGACACGTGAACGGGAGCCCAGTGCCCCCCGTGCCCCAAGACACACCTCTCCGGCCTTCCCAGGGTGCTCACCTGCACAGCAATGATGACACGGGCTTCTCTACCGAGTTGCTCCGCTCCCAGGGCTTCCGGCCAGCCTCTGCCAAGTCATGTGATGGATGGAGAGTCTCAGAGCCCAGAAGGCTCTCAGGGGCAACCTCCGACCCCACGCTGGGCAGGAAGGCCCTCGTGGAGTGCGCCTGACAGGAAGGTCTGCTCTGAGCCCCTTCCACCCAGGGCGGCCTTTTCCGGGGTAGCCCCGAGTCTTCCCTACGCCAGGACACGGCACCGCCCTTGCTGCTCCTCGCCAGAACCTGGGCCGAGTCCTGTCACCATGGCTGTGCTTCCCCCTGCCCCCATGGCATCACTTTGCCCTTTCCCCTCCTGGCCTAAAAACTGTTTTTCTCTTTTTAATTAAATGGTACTAATTGTGTTTCATTTTATTTCAAGACATGGGTTGAATCGAACTGAACTCCCCGACTCTGCAGGGCAAGCAGAGGGGCAGAAGAAAAACATCTGCGGGGTCAAAGGGAAGCCCCCGCCTCACCCATGGCCGAGCCTCTCCAGACTGGCTGTGGTGAGACTGACCCCCGGGGGCGCTGGGCCCATGGGCAAGCGCTGAGGGCCACACCCCAGGTCTGTGTGGCCTGCAGCACACACTCCGCCACAGGAGCCGCTGCTTCCCAAACCAGGAAGCGCTTCTCCCGCTGGCTGTCATGAGGAGCAAATGAGGGCGGGGACATTGTTCATGTGGTTACTCACCCCAAATCTCCCGCATCTCAGTATGCCAGGGACAGCCCCAAAAGGTGAGGGTACAGGGGTGCAGAGTCCCACCGCACGGGCCAAGCACGTGGCTAGGAAGCGGCTCCATGCCCCTGGGGCAGCCCCTCCCCACCACACTCACACTCATGTGAGCAGCGGCCTGGCCCAAAGTCGACACTGAATAAATGCTGGTCCCTGAATAGATGCTGGTCCCTGAACAAATGCTGGTCAAAAGACTGGAACCATCACCCCTGCACCTGCTTCCCCCTGCAGGGCCTCGTCGCTCTCTGCTCACATCCCACGACAGCCCAGCCTGGAACTCTAAGCAGGGCAAGGGACTGCACTTCTGGTGGAGTGAGACTTGTTGACCTGTGTGGTATCAACAGGAGCTGGCATTTCACAGGGCCCTGGACTCTGACACTAAACATTCCTCCTGAGCTAAGAGCACGGGCCCAGCCAGGGAACCAGACCCTGGACAGGCGTCTGTCACCTGACCTACGATGTCAGGTGGGCTCCTTCCCTTGTGGGGGACTTGGCGTCCCAGAGTGTGACCAGAGGGGGTACCAGGCTCTCCTTGTGAGCTGGGAGAAAGCAGGGCACCCCGCTGGAAGCCACGCACTCCGCTGCCCACTGAGGTCCGTGTCGGGGCCTCAGCTGAAGCCTGACTCGGGCTCCTCCAGGAGGCTCAGGGCTCACAGAAGCCGGGGCCTCTGCGCAAAATGGC
This sequence comes from Tolypeutes matacus, assembly GCA_026826555.1. Lineage (NCBI taxonomy): Eukaryota > Metazoa > Chordata > Mammalia > Cingulata > Chlamyphoridae > Tolypeutes > Tolypeutes matacus. The sequence continues at coordinate 6,284,562 of JAKSZT010054523.1, read as the reverse complement.
AGTAAGGTCCCCCTCCCCCAGTGTGCCTCCCCGGACGGCTTTGCTCGGCTGCACAGTGAGCTGGCTGGGTTGGATCGTCTTCTAGAGAGCGTCCTGCCCTAAGACCCCATGCCTTTTGGGGCAGGACGGCGCCCTCTTACCTGAGGAGTTAGGTGGCTGGCTGGCGGCTCGGGTCCCTGGGGAGGGAGAGGTGCTGGGGTCGTCCTAGAATGGAGAAGAAGGGCGCTTCCATTAGCATCTGCACAGGGAGGCCGGGGGCAGAACAGTAGTACACCTCGGGACCAGAGGCGTTTCTAAAGCCCATTTCCCAAGTTTCTAAATGGATATATGCTATTTTTATAACCAGCACAACAGTCCATAGTAGTGCAAAAATGAAAGCCTTGGTGGGGAGGCATCCAGACCATGGCAAAGCCAAGGAAGGCGCGGCTATGGGCAGACACAGGGGCTCTGCAAGGCCGGCAGAGCCGCCTCCTGGCTCTCATCTCCTCTGATGTTTATTGCGGGCCAGCGCCCCCTCACCGTCCCCCCACTCCTCGTGAGCGTTCTCTGGAGTGGCTCATCCCTCTGATGGATGCCGCCTGGGCCCCCGGGCATGCCCAGCACTGTGCATAACATGCCCCATCTTGGCCTCCTTGCCTCTGCCCCCAGGCCCCGGTTCACTCCTCTTGTGTGCTTGGCCAAGAGGGTGCTGGGCAGGTGGGCTGCAGGCTCTGGTCAGACCCTAAGCTCTGGCTGTGGAAGACTCCAGTCACACCTCATTCCCCGGAGCCTGTTTTCAGAGAGGAGGAGGTGGAAGAGGTTATCTGAATCCCCAACCAGCCCACAAGCTCATCAGCGCTGCTGCCCGATTGACAGCTCGAAAACCTGACCTCACTGCTGTTAAAGGGTGGAAGGCGGGACTCATAGGCAGGGCACACCCTGGACCCTGGCTGCTCTGGCTGCATGTCCAGCTGGCCTCAGCACCCGCTACCCGTGTGCCCCACACTCATGTCCCATGCCACACCCTTTCTGTGCCGTGGCCTACGCTGCACTCCCTGCTGTGCAGTCTGCCCTCATCTCAGCCCTGCGAGCTCCAGCTCATACTCTAAGTTTTGTGCTCTTGTTGCTTCTCCTGGGAGCCTCTTCTCTAGGCTAGGTTTAGGGCCTTGTCCTGCTGGGTTCCCATAGCCCCCGGCACTCCTTCCAGCTGCCCTGGTCACACTCTCTGCCCACTGCCTGTCCATGGTGCGCCTCTGCCAACGGGCCGTGAGCTCCTCAGTGGGCGCGGCGGGGCCCAGAAATGCCTGCGTGCTGAGTGCCCCTCTGCACTGCCCACGTAGTGGGGCAGTGGGGCTCCCACAGGGGAGAAGAGTCCAAGTCATAAAAGCTACCATTTATTAAGCATATGTATTTTAGAAAGTTTTCTTTTAGGAGGTACTAGGGATTGAACCCAGGGCCTCGTACGTGTGAAGCAGGTGCTGAACCACTGAGCTACACCCGTTCCCCAAGATTTTTAACCATGAAGAAAATGGCCTTTATCAAGTGAGAACAATTCATCCCTCTTTGGTGAGCAGAACACATACAGTTGCTACCTGGTGCTTCTGACCACACTGACAAGTCTGGACAGATGTAGTTCTGACCCAAAGCAAAGACTTTCCTCCCGTCACTGGTCTGGTCACATGCTCTGTCCACTGTCTGCTTTTCTTTGCCTGGTTTGGGTGAGGCTCATCGGGAGAGAAGGTCTTGGACTCCCACTACTACCCCCAAATCCTTCAAGCAAGAGCGCCCTCCAGTACGAGCCCTGGGAGAGCTCACCACTTGTCCCCACGCTGAGAACAAGCCTGGGACCTAACAAGAGGCCCCCGAATATTTGTTGGGTGAATGAGTGACTCTGGGAGCCTCTGCTCTAGAAAGTGTTGGGGGCAGGTGGAAGAGTCTCCCAGGTCTTCTAGTTTTAAAGATGCTCTACAGCTGCTCCTGCCCTGGCTCACCCGCTACCAGACAGACTCACGTGGAGTCTTTAGGAAGGAACTCATTTGAAAATAAAACCAGTCCTGATCCCGCACAGACTGACTGTCCTCACTGAGAGCGCTCTCCGACACGCTCAGGCCTGTGCCACTGCTCACACTGGCACCCTGCACATGCTCGAGGCCCCCTGGAGCCGCTGGGCAGGGTCAGTGGCCCTTCGGCTTATTCCCTGAAGCACTCCTGGAGCTGGAGCTTGATTCTCTGCTTCCACGTGAGTCCCCACCCTGGGCTGGGAGCTCCCTGAGGGCAGAGCGGGTGCCTGGGTGGGGAGGGGCCGCTCAGAGAGTGCTGGGCAGCTGCTGTGGCACCATGGAACTGCGGGGAGGAGTGTGGCAGACGCCCTCCTATCTGGCAGCTCCACAACCCAAGCAGCCAGCAAAGCCTCAACCATATGTCTGTCCAGACTAGGTGCACCCAGCGCCCTGAAGGCCTGGGTTTGGACCAGAGGGCCTTCCTGGTGTGTTCACCCGAGTGGGGGGGTGGGGGGAGGATTTGCTCACCGTTTGGCTTTCATCTTCCTTTTTATCAGCCGGCTTGTCTGTTTGGGAGGCTGCTTTTCTCCTAGACACAGGGAAGAAAGATGACACACAGCTGCTTATGGCTTTCAACCGGAACCAGAGCCACACCAGCCCAGACGGCCCCGTGAGGTGGGTGCTGTGGCTCTGCTTTACAGTGTGAAGGGGAGACGTCTCCGAGCGACTGGCCCAGACATCCCATCTGGTCAGTGGCAGAGCTGGGGCTTGTGTTCAGGCCTCTCCAACTACGTTTAGTGCCTGTCTTCCAACCCTGGGCATGCAGCTGGACAGGGCACAGAGGATGGGGCTTGGGGGCATTCTTTCTCCATTTCGTTTGGCTGGGGGCTGTCATGGCACCCGAGGGGCAGAGGAAGCAGGTTTGTGCTCTGACCAAGTGCCCAAGGGGTCTGGGCTTGACTGAGGGCACAGTTGTCCCCCAAGGATACTTGTGGCCTGGCCTCGTGGGGCAGGGAGAGGGTCTTCTCTAGGCCCCGCAGGAAGAACAGGTCAGGGTTGGCGGGAGCGTTACCTCTTGCAGGCAGGCTGCCTGGCACGGGCAAGAGGACCCACCATCTTGAGGGAGGGAAGAAGAAACCTTACCCTGTCACCCTAAAGCCCTCTCCACCCCCCATCTTGGACCTCAGTTAGTCCAGCCACTCCTTCCCCAATTGAGAATGCTACCAAGCACCTGGAAATATATAAGGAAAGACTGTGAAGGGCCCAAATCGATGGCCTTTCCTCACTGGTGCAAACTCCCTTCTCATGCTCTCTGAGAAAGCGCTCGGGTTCACTGGCCTCCTCGGCTGCCTGTGTCTAGCTAACTCTCATCTATACTAGCAGACCCGACGCTGCCCAAGGGGTACTGCTGGGCGCTCAGCTCTGTGAATGGGCCTCAGAATGACTTGTCAGCTCATGGGTGTCCTGCCCGCCTAGGACAGAGCTGACCTGGCCTGGCTGCGGCTCGCCTGTGCGCTCGGGGCCTGCCAGCCTCCTCGGTCACACCAGGGGCCATCTCTTCCAGGCTTCTCCTTTCAGGAAGGAGAGTACTAGACACTGAGTTGTTCATCCCAGAAATCCAGGAATTGTCCTTGAAGCCAATGTCTTCCTCACAACCTCAAGGCCGAATGTCTTCAAATCTGCCTTCTTTTTCTAGCCTCCACCTCCAAGCCCTTAGTGCAAGCTGCCGCCATCTCTCCCAGGCCGTGGCAGTCACCAACTGGCCTACCAACCGCCTCCGTAGCATTGTCACAGCTCCCCTATCCTGCAGCCAGAGTTAACCTTTTAAAGATTTAATAGGCCGGGTCCCCAAAAACGTCAACACAGATTACCATTTGACAGAGCAATTCCACTTTTCGGTATATGCCCCAAAGAACTGAAAACAGGGACTCAGACGCTTATGCAGTGCTCACAGCAGCATTATCCACGCAGGCACCCATCAGCAGATGAACGGAAAGCAAAGTGCAGTCTACCCAGACAAGGGAATGCTACTCAGGACAAAAGAAGTGAAGTGCTGACCCATGTGACAACACGGACAAGCCTTGGAGACATCAGGTGGAGTGAAATAAGCCAGATACAAAAGGGAAATATTGTGCAATTCCACTTAGATGTAGAGAGACAGAAAGTAGCTTAGAGGTTACAGGGCTGGAGGAGGGCAATAGGGAGTTATTACTTAGTGGGTATAGAGTTTCTGTTTGGGGTGATGAAAAAGTTTTGGAAATGGATGGTGGTGATGGTAGTACAACATTGTGCAATTAACACCACTGAATTGTACACTTAAAAGTAGTTAAAATGGGGGGTGGTGGTGGATGCGGCTCAAATGGTTGGGCATCCGTCTCCCATATGGAGGGACCTGGGTTCGATCCCTGGGACCTCCCACCAAAAAAAAAAAAAAAAAAAAAAGTGGTTAAAATGGAAAATTTTATGTTATATATATTTTACCATCATGAAATAAAAAATTTAAATAGACACAGTTGAAATAGAAAAAGAAAATATAAAGTGGTCCAAGCCATTCCTTGAAGACTGACTGAAAAGAGCATTAGCGAAAGTGCTTGGCACACAGCGGCTTCCCTTCTGCTCCCCTGCACATCCTTGGAGCAGTGGACTGCAAGTGTGCACACCGTGCTAGAGGGATTTCTGCAAGGGCGTTCCTGTGACCAGTTTCACTCAGCATCTGCCTCCAGTGTGGATTTCAAAGAACTTTCCTGATGTGCTCCGAGTTGTGCAAAGTGGGTTTGCTCTTGGGCCTTGAATATCCCACCAGTATCTTGGCATCTCCCTGGCTCTTGGCAACACTGGCCCTTTCCTGTTCTCAGAGAGAGCAACTTCCTCTCCCTCAGTCCAAACCAGCTATGCCAAGCCGTTATTGTTAACTGGTTTTGGGCTTGGGAAAAAAGCTTTACTATTTTCTTTCCTATTTTTATATAAGTGTTCTGAGATGGAATCCACACCCTTGCACAATAAGGTGATGTCTGACAGCTTTATTTTTGGTCAATTTCCCCCATGCCCGGTGCTCAAAGCACAGTGAATTTCCCAATTTCCCCAGGTATTTCATACCGCCACTTCCTTGCTGTATTTCCAGCAGAGAATCCCCTTCTGTGTCAGCCTGGAGAATCTTCCTTGTCCTTCAAGACTGGGTACACGTGGAACCTCCTCTAGGAAGTCCTCCTGGATCTCCCCCACTGTCTTGTGCTCAGTCCTCCTCCGCACACCTCTGCTTATTGTCACATGACAAGTGTGTGCTCAGTCTCATGCTGAGACCCAGGAAGGCCCCGCACTATGGATAAATCAAGTGCTACCTCCAGCACTTTCTGGCAGGTTCGCCTCTGTGCTGTCCCTTGATATGTGCTCAGAGGCCCTCAGTAGGAAATCCTGGCTCTGCCTCTGCCATGAAGTGCCAGCCAAGCTAAGCGAACGCCATGGGCCTTGACTTCCTCATTCCATCTGCACAGAGTTGTGCGGACTTAATGAGAATGTGTAGGATAGCAGATGGGCAACATCCTGGCACACCAAGAAACCTCATTCCTTATGCACTGGCTTTGAAGGCGCCAGCAGATGGAGGGAAGGCAGGAGGGGCCTTGCTCCATGTGCCCGCAGGGCCCTTCCCAGACAACAGGACGGCCCCACGGGGCAAGGCCTTGCTTCTGGGCACTCTGGTGCCACGTGGGCCACGGCGCCAGTAACCAACCTTGGTCATTCCTGTTGCCATGCCACATTAAAAAGAAAATTCAAGCATCCTTGTGGAAAAAGCGTTGTTTGATCTGTCCCCACTGCTCAAGCTTCAGTTGGGAACGACAAAGAGCTGCAGTGATGGCGGATGGCTTTGGGCAGCTGGAAGGCTGCCTGCTGGTATGGATGGTTTTCCACCCGTCTCTGAAGGCTGATGGCCTCTGGGCCCCTCGTACCTCCTCCTTCCCTTCTGTGTCCTCTGAGCCACTCTAGTACTGAAACATCTTATTTATTTTGGAATCTCAAGTACAGAGACTATTCCTCTTTTCCCTCTGTATTTACTTCTGAAATTATCCCTGAATTTATCTCTGCTCAGGACAGGGCTGGTACATCGCAGATACTTCAACAATACTTATTAAACTGAAACTGTAACGGAGAGTTAGGAATTAACAAATGATTATGATTATGGAATCATTATGCAGAGGCCTCTTTACTTTCTAGTATATTATAAAAGTAAATACCTGACATTACTGAAATTTGCTGAACTAGAGTCCAGATGCCTTGATCTCTGATAATGACTGTAAAACTATATAACCTTTATCTTGTGCTTGTAAAGACCTTGTGACTGCTCCCAATTTTGTACCCACCCCCTATCCTGTTTTACAACTTTAAAGTCTAGGATCACTAGAAAGCCCCTTAAAGTTTATTAATGAAGGAACCTGGGCCAGCCCCACAACAATTACGCATTAGCATAAACCTGCTATACCTGGATGCTGTAAATCTCTAAGAATGATTGCAGTTCAGGGAGGCAGACTTTCAGGCCTTTAGGGCCCCGACCTCCTTGCTATGCACTGGCAATAAAAACGCTTTCTCTCTTTGAACCCCAGTGTCTCAGCAATTGTTCTTAAGTGGATCGTGCAGAAAAGAACCCCAACTTTTGCTCGGTATCAAAATGAGGAAGGACTTAGATTTTAGAGGACAACCGCTTGTGGCTTGATGCCTCTCCTCTAGAGATGGGAAAACTTAATCCACAGTTTTTCCTGCTTGGCTGAACCAGGTGACAATGGATCCTGAGGCCCCCAGCAAGCAGGCTGGCTGGGGGAGGGGAACAACCCACCTCTTGGCCAGCAGTTTGTTCATTTCTTCCATGAGGCCTCCTCCACCACCCCCACTGCTTGCCCGGTTGGCATCAGTCTTGGAGGTCCCACTGGGACTGGAGCCTCCAGATGCATCTTCTGGCTAAATATAAAGGATGTGACATTTTAGACTCTGGTGTTTGTTGCAGGACAGGGAACAGCAGCTATTTGAGGGGACAAAGGGGACTGTGTGTGTGTGCATGTGAATCCTAAAACAGCAGTGCTGGAAGGGTCTATTCCAATTCCCCCAGTCTGACATGTGAGAAGACCAGAATCCAGAAAGGCAAGAGAATATGCCAGAGGCCTGCGGTGGGCACACACTCCAAGTCTGTAGGCTTATGCAGGAACAGGTGGGGAGGGGGCACAACCCTTAGGGAATGGAGACAAAATCTCAGCCTGAGCTCTGTGTCAGAGGTGCTCTCTCTGGAGCCTCATCCCAGATATTCTGCTTCGCAGGGACTTTGTAGAAGGGTTAGGGGAGAAAAACAGCCAGATGGGACTGATATCCATGACACAACTTGGTACAGTGGAAAGAGCAACGGACTTGAATTTAGGAGAGCCAGCGCTTGAATACCAACTCTGCAATTTACAAACCGGGACTTGAGCAAGTCCTTTAACCTCTCTGTGCCTCAGTTTTCTCATTTATAAAAGAGAAAATGTTTCTTGTCCTACTTTGCAAAGATAATTGTGAGGATCAATAGCAATTTATAAAACTTAAAGACCCTTATAATCTACCAAGGTCCGTCACAGACGTTTTCTCATTTAAGGACAGCTTGCAGAGAGAGGGCATGCAGGTGCAGGGAGGGCTGTGCGTTCCTCAGTGTTCCACAGCCGCCCCCGCCCCGTGCCTGAGGACTCTTACCCTCTGGACCCTTCGCAGCTTGGCCCCAGCCAGGGCAGCGGCCAGTCCGGACACGGAGCTCTCATCGTGGCTGGCCCCCGGGGCTCCTCCCGCTGGCAGTGGGGGCGGGGGAGGTGGGGTGGCTCCTGAGGGTGGAGGTGGGACAGGGGGTGGGGGTGGCGGTGGAGGCCCGCTACACGAGAGGGGGGCGCTGGCTGCAGATGAAGGATGTCCCGGTGGAAGGATGGGCCCTGCAAGGCAATGGGGGGGGCATTTCAGTCCCAGCACCTGCCTGCTGACCAAGCCTGTGGTGCTCATCTCAGGTCCTGAGAGGGATGGACAGAGGGCAGCCTGCTCCTCAGACAGACAAGGAGCAGCTCAAAATCTGCCCCCAAGAAGCCCCCCTCGGGAGGTACTTGGCCCTAATTCTGGTCTCCCTGGCACTCTGGGGCACAGCTCGATCCACAGTGTCATGTGCTAGCTTAATGGTCCTCGAGCTCAGTGAACTTTCTCTTGCTCCAATTTTGCTTTGCCACGGGGAGAAGAGGTTCTTTGGTGGCACAAATTGTGCCTTTTTCTCTTTTCTGTTCCTTCTAAGTACCTAGCAGCATCCTAGGCATCAGCAGATGTTGGTCTCTGAGATGAATTAGGACTGACCCTTGGCTTTTTGGGTTGGTGGCAGGTAACTCTGAGTCACGTGGCCAACTGGGGTACCTGCTGGGGGACAAGGTTGAGTGCTGGTGTAACGGGGCTCCTGGTGGGAGCAGCCCATTGTCTACCACCCAGCATCCAAACACACCTCCAGCCAATACATACTGAGCCTCTGTGACATGCCAGGTGCTGTGCTAGATGCTGGGGTATGGTGGCGAGGAAAAAGGCCATTGGTTTTCTGCTTATGGAGCAACTGAGCCAGTGAGAGACACTCACCTAATTACATTGATGAATGCAAAGTTACAATGGTGACAAGGTGACGCGTGCTACCGAGAGCAGGTGCAAGGGGCTATCCTGGCATACAGAGAGGGGCTCTGGAGAATGTGGCCAAAAGTCCACAGAAGACTTCGTGGAGGAAGTGACAACTGCTGGGATGGGACAGAGAGCAGGAGTTAAGTGCAGTGAAGGGGGTCAAGTGCAAGGAAAGAAGGGGAGGAGGGGGGTGTGTTTTAGGCAGGGGCAGCTGGGGCCAAGCCTGAGAGCAAAAGGAGTATGGCCTGGGAGGAGCCGGAAGGAGACACCCAGCATGGCCAGAGTGCAGGAAGGGAAGGAGGACACTGGCATGATGGCTGGTAGGTCTGCGGGGACCCATGCTGAGGAGCTGTGGGGAGGACGTGGCGGTTATGGGGCCGGACTGGCCCTGAGGGGCAGGGAGGCTGTGAGCATGCGGCTGCGTTGGCTGGGTGGGAGGTGGTGGGCCTGCTCATCAGTGACGTAGGACCACAGTCCCCTGCTTATTGCAAAGGATGTCTAAGAGAATTAGGCACAACAAAGAAGAAAACACTGCAAGGTATAAAGCATTGTACCTATCTGTTAACACTGCAATTTTCTAGAAAACCCTTCTCCTCCTCCTTCAATGTGCTAAGTTCCAGGCAACGTCTGAGGCAGCAGCAGAGTCAACGCCTTCTCTGGGAGGTCTTCACTGACCCCTCCTCTCTGTGCCTTTAACCGGTCACAACGTGCACTATGTGACAGTACAAGTGTCAGTTCCTCTGTCCATCTTCTCATCTGGATGACGAGCTACTGGGGGACAGGGCTGTCTGTCCTGTGTGTCTGTGAGTTCCTGCCCTTAGCACAGTGTTCGGTATGTGGAGGCATCCCTGGACAGCTGCTCTGGGAATGAGCGGCGGGAAGACCAGTTGAGCCACTGCCCACCCTCTGCTCTATGCCCGTGTCCCCTGGCCTCCTTGGAAGGACAGGTCACACTTGGGGGACTGGGCAGTCAGCAGCCCTTCCCAGAGGGCCCGACGGGCCTGGACCCCATCTACTTCGAGAAGGGGCTGCCAGCTGGGTGAGGTGGGTGGGAATTAGGCAAGGAGGAGGTGGGGGCACTCACCTGTGGCTGAGGTCCTTCTCTCTAGAGACTCTTGGCGCTGCTGCTGGTGCTGCTGCTCCATCACTTGTCTGAAACAACAACAGAGCTGTCTGATCTCTCCCAATGACGCCAGGTTTTACCAGTACAACCTGACAGCCTGCTGTGCGCCCTGGGACAAGGTGAGCTCAGGCCTGTGCTTCGCGGCGCCACTGGCTCCCATGGTCAGGGCTTGCTGTCCCCGCTTAGCGGATGAGGAAGAAACGGGACGTGGCTGGCTCAAACCCCCACACCCAGAGTGCCACGGCTCCTGAATGTTGCTGCAGCCTGCACAGAGAGCCCTTGCAAGCCTGGCTCTGTGGGCCTGTGGCCTCAGCAGACCAGGCCTCAGGCACCCCAGCGCTCCCTGCGCCTGGCTAAGTGCCCTGGCACTATTTCCAGGCACTGCTGGTGGTGAGGAGATGGGCACCGAGGCTGCACCAGCTGCAGGCCTGGCTTCATTTTGGAGGCTCACCTGGTGCACATACCTAATGAGAGGGAACATTCTAGTTCTTTAGGGCAGAGTGACCTTAGGAAGCTCCTAAAGGACTTGGACCCACAACAAATCCATACAATCTGGGGGTAAGACCCCAGAGCAGGAGGAGACTTAAGACGCCCTCTAGACTGGGGTGGCAGCAAGGTTCTGGCCAGCACGGAGCCAACCCTAAATGCTAACAGCCCACGACAAGGAGAGCTCTGGGGCCAATTCTGGGCTCACGGGAGAGCGCTGGGCCAGAATTGGGGTCTGCAGGCTGTGCATGGGCCTTGGTTCACGGTGAGCCTGCGTCTCTCTGATTCCTGTACCAAATCTGGTGTGGAGGGGGGTTTGTAAGAAGGAAGGAGGGTGCGAGTTGTGTCTGCTTGCTTTTATTTCAGAGACGGGTAGAGGGTACCCAGAGTTTACTGCAAAGACCATGGCTGCGAGGCAGCCAGCTCTCTGGCTGCAGTTCTAGGGCTCATGGCTTTGTGACCACAGGCAAGTCATTTCCCCTTCTTGGGCCTTGCTTTCTTCTCTGTAAAACAAGCAGAACACCTGTTTCCGGGAGTTCTCGTGAGGATTATGCCTGATACTTAGAAAATCATGGGGAAGCCCCTGCCTGAAAAGCTGCCAGCAGAGTCTGCAGGAGCTTCTCTATCCAAAACATCACCACAGCTCCACCTCCCCGGCAGGATGCACGTACTTGGAAACACACGGTCAAATAAGCATGTTTGGAAACTATTTAAAAATCTGGGCTGAACTGATAACTGCGTGAAAACAGAAAGGTTCCAGTGCCTGGAGTCATCTGCTCACTGTGTGACCACGAGCAGGTCCCTGGGCCTCCTGCGGCGGGACAGCAAGGGCCCCTGCCTGCAGTTCACAGACAGATGGCCGGGGCTGCTCCACCCTGACAGACTACAGCAGGGAGAGCTGAACTGATGCTCCACTGGACCAAGCGTTCAAAGCAATGCAGGCCTCTCCTTGGACTGCAGGATAACCCAGCTCCCCTGTGTACCAGAGTTAGACTCATTTATAATTTCCCTACACATGGCTCTTCTGCCCCTTTTGTTTGAACCTATAACTAGCACTATACCCATTAACTATGTGTCCCAGAGACTTAAATCTTTGGTCTGTTCATATGCCAGGTGAGCCCTGAATCTCAGCAGAGTTCCAGCCAACACCTACTCTCCAGTTCACTGGACTCACCCAGGACTACTAACAAAAGGATGATGATGGACAATGCCCGTCCCAAAAAACAGAGTATCTACAACTGCAAGCAAGACAGTTCCATCCATCTGTCCCATGGGATCTAAGACCCCTCTCATTGGGAAGCAGAGTAGGCATCACCATCCCCAAATCCTCAAGACTGTGAAGAATGAACAACATAAGGGGGAATGCAAATATGGACTAAAGTAGACTTATTTTACTCAAGTAATAGAAGAATTTGTAGCATTGATATAAAGGCAGTGGTCACCAGGGGTACTGAAGGGAGGGAGAGGGAAGAATAGGTGTAACATGGGGCATTTTTTGGACATTGGAATTGTTCTGCATGACATTGCAATGACGGATACAGGCCATTATACATGTTGTCAGAACCTATAAAATTGTGCGGTGCAAAGTGTAAACCATAATGAAAACTATAGGCCATGGTTAGCAGCAGTGCTTCAATATGTGCTCATCAATTGTAACAAATGTACCACACTAATGAAAGTTGTGTTAATGGGGGAAAGTGTGGGAGGAGGAGTGAGTGGGGTATATGGGACCCTCTATATTTCTGATGTAACATTTACATAATCTAAAGCTCCTTTAAAAATAAAGGAAAAAGGAAGTGATGCAGTGTGCGTCAGCACTTCTGAGTGCACCTGAAGGCTCCCCTTCGCACCTGCCTGCCTCCAGTCTGGAGGGCACCCTGGCTGGGATGGGCTCACTCCTTTCCCCTTTCTGGGTGGGGGCAGCCTCGGGGACTGGCAGTGAGAGCTGGGGCTGGAGCCAGGCTGCAGCGTCCGCCCTGGCTCTGCTCTAACTACGGGGCTACTCTGAGCAAGTCATTTCCGTTCTCTGAGCCTCAACGGGCCCATCTGAGAAGCAGTAACAAGAACAACCCCTTCGGGTTAGGGCGGGGTTAAAATGACGGCAAGGGCTAGCAAAGCCCTGGTTCCTAGGAGAGGCCAGAAGACTGGCCGAAAAGTCAACTGATAAAAATGAACCCCTCACAGTTGCAGGCGCTCTAGAGAGCCTGTCCCTCTGTGACCTCATTGCTTGAGACAGGCAGAGCAAGGGTCAGCACTGTGATTTCCAAATGGGAAACTGAAGTCTAGAGAGGTAATGTGCCCCAGGTTGAAAACCAACTTCTGAACAGGAAGGAGCCTGAGAGATCATTGAGCCCAAGGCTTCCATCTCTCAGATAGCCGGGGGGAGGCTAGGAGAGGAAGTGTCTTCAGAGAAGGCACAGGCCAGCTGAAGGGAGGTGGGGCAGGGGGCTGCTTTCTTGACTCCTGGTCCAGCACTCTGCTCGAGTCTAGTCCAGACACCTCAGGTTCCCCTTTGATAAACCTGGGTGAGCCCTCGACACAGCTTCTGCTGAGCCAACCTTCACAGCCTTGTCAAAAGGGGTGGAGGTGCCATGGTAGAGTGCCGGCCATTTCCTGGAGAGGTGGCCCTGAGAGGCCCCTCCCGCCTGGAGCCTCACCACCTCATCTGTAATTTCAGGACGACACTGGCATTTCTTCCAGCTCTCACATTCTAGAAGCGCCTTGGAGGTGGGGATCATTCCTGTGGCCTCAGATCACATCCAAGGCTGGACCCAATGATGATAACAAATCATAAAGGAGCCACTGCAGCTCACCAAGCACCTTCGTAGCTTCTACCTGTTTCAACCCTCAGCTGGGAGGCAAGGGGGCAGGGGGCAGAGGTCGGAGGTCCTCCAGAGAGGCACCTGACACAGGAGGACCAGGCCTCCTTAGGTCTTCAGCACAGAATAGTAAGAGGCAGCCCAGGGTGGCAGCCAAAGCCAAGGGCCTTGGGGTCGCATGGGCCTTGGCAGGACAGTCCCATCTCTGCCCACGGCTGGCAGGGTGGCCTTGGCCAGTTGCTTAATCCCTCTGGGCCATGTGTGAGAGGACTGCCTCCTAGTGCACCTGGGAAGGTTAAATGGAACAGTGTGTCAACTGCACTTAGGCCCCTGCCAGCCCATCGTGAGGGCTGAGTAACTGGAAGTGGATGTGCTTGTTGTGACGTGCCACGGACTCTCACAGTCATTCCTGGCCTTGACTTCTGGGGAGCGCTACGACAAAATCTGCTCTCAATTCCTCTCTGTTCTGGCTTGTTCCCCGCACCCCCACTTTGAGTCTCTGGGGTCCTGGCTGTAGCTGTAGGTGTGTTCACTGCCTGCTGGTGGGTGTGGGGGGTTACCTTCTCTGGAGGTCCATGTCATCAGGAGAGGGGCCATTCTGCGCCTGACGCTGGCTGGAGGGGCCTGCAGGGCAGAGAAGCACAAGGGTGCAGAGGTTAGAGGGGGCCAAGGCCCTGACACACCAAGCCGCACCTGCGTCCTGGCCGTGGCGGAGGGGGCCCGGCCTCCTCTCAGAAGCGGCTCTCACCGGTGCCACCTCCCAGCCGGCAACCCTCTCCCTTTCTTGTGGCTCCTCCCTCCCAGCCCATACACACAATCCAATTTTTCATGTTGTTAAAATCCTCTCTTTCAGCTCCTGACTCTTCTTCCCTTCTCAAACTACACTTGCTCTTCCTACTTCATGTGCCACTGTCTCCGCAACCCGACATAATTTGGCTTCTGACCTGTCTGCATGCCACAAAACTGTTCTAACCTCACCAGTGGACTTGTAACCTCCAAACCCTAAACTTGTCAAGGCCACATGGATCCATTTTTTTTTTAAGGTTTATTTATTTACTTTATCCATTTTAAACCCCCCTTCCCCATTTGCTGTTTTGTGTCCATTCGCTGGGCAATTCTCTGTGTCTGTTTCCTGCCATCTCTTCTCATCCTCCTCCTCCAGTCTTCACCAGGATTTGATCCTGGAGACCTCCGATGTAGGAGAGAGGTGTTTTGCCATCTGCATCACCTCGGTTCCTGGCTTTCGGAGCTTTCGGAGCATCTTGTCTTGTCTCTCCCCTGCGTCTCTCTCCTGTTACGTCATCATCTTGCTGCATGGCTCCCGGGGCCTGGCAGCTCACCGGCACACAGAGCCTGGCAGCCCATGCGCCTTCTCTATATATATATATATATAATTTTACTGGGAGGTCCTGGGGGTTGAACCCAGGTCCCTCCATATGGCAGACGGACGCCCAACCATTTGAGCCACATCCGCCCCCAAGTGGATTCATTTTTATTCCACTCTCTTCTTAAAACCAGAAGGAATTTTGCGCAAAGCAACAGCACTTACGGCTAGTGAATGTCAAAGCCAGCATCTCTCACCCTGATGCGCTGCCCTGGCTGCCTGGGCCTAGGAGCCTGGACTTGTGGGGTGGGGAAGGCGGGGTGAGCCACGCAGGCTGGGAAAGGCTGGCCCTGATGTTCTGGACCTGGAGGGGGGGCCAAAGAGCAGGTGAGGGCAAATGAGGCCGGTGCTGGCAAACAGGGTCAGGGCTCCTTTTTTGCTGTGCCAATTTAAGAATAAAATTCAGGCTTTTGCCCCAAAAGAACTAATTGTGCTTTCTCATTGCCAGCTCAGGTGTTGGCTGGAGAACTGCAGAGGAGGCCTCTGGGCAAGCCATGCACACACGGTGCTGTTTAGATGGGAAGTGGTTTTGTTTCCGGCCCAGGATGAGGTGACAGCAGCTCAGCCCCACGCAGCCCAGAGGGGGTGACCTGCTTGCCGTCCCCCCCCCCACACTTTACAGAGGCCCTTAGTGCTCCTTCCCTCCTTGTTCTTGGGAAACAAAAGCAATTAATATGCGAACACCACCAGTTTTCAGTAGGTCACAGCACTTTTCTTCATTTAACTTTAATTCTCACAATCCTGCAAGACTGGGGTACTTAATCTTTTTTGTTCCAAGGACCCCTCTGCCATTCAGGTGAAAACCACAGACCCCTTACTAAGTCCACACTATACTGTGTATTATTTAATAAATATATCCCACCGGCACCAACACGTCCCCATAAGAATGTTTTTTGAGTTTTCATTCAAGCTCACAGACCCCCTGAAATCTATCCGTGGACCCCTAGTTAAGAAGCCCTGCTGTAAGTAAGACATGAAAATGTGTATCAGGTGAGGAAACCAGGGGAAGAAAAGGCAAGTGTGCAAGCCTCATAGGAAGCAAGTGGCAGAGTCAAACTACCAGAAGACCCTACTTTTTCTAAATGCAGTCCACTGTGGGATGGGATTGAGAACAGCTTCAAGAACGCTGGGGGCAGAATGACACACTACCAGGAGAGCTGCAGCCCTGGGCAGTACTCCCAGCTCTACCTGCCCCTGCCCTGCAGGCTCTGCAGGCAGGAAGGCTTGAGGAGCCTGGCCCCACAGCCTGAGCACTCTGGCTGCAAGGCTGGCCGGGGGACTGCACTCCTGCCCTCTTCTAAGGCCTGGTCTTACCTTCCTCCGGGCCTGAGGGCCTGTCCTGGAGCCCAAACCTCCTCTGGCCAGGCCCCTCCCTGGAACAGGGTCTGGATCGGGTCTGCAATGACTGTGCTCCCCAAGGCCTGGCCTGGGCACCTTCCACTGTTTCCCAGTCCCCTCCATAGCCCACTGGTAGAGGCTTCTCTGGCACCTCTTGAAACCTCAGGGCGGGAGCATCACAGCAAAGTCATCAGACCTCCGTTCCCAGGGCATTGCGGATCATCCCAGGGGACGCTCTATGAAGCCAAGGGACTGGGAAGAGTGTTTTCTATGCACAGGTGAGTGCTGCCGGGCCGCACCTCACCTCCTGCACTCAAGGGAGCAGGTGAGGACCCCAGCTCCTCCTTCTCCACTTTCCAAGTCTCTGTTCATTAGTTACCGAGTTTTACTGACCCTGTGTCTGAAATCGCTACAGAACTTGCTGTCTCCTCTGTTCTGATGTGGCCACCTTGGTGCCTTGCCTGGGCCAGCGCATCGGTCTACCAATGGGACCCTGCCTGCCCTCTCACCCCTTCCTCCTCCTAGTGTCTTCTACACTGCAGCCCACATGGAAACACAGTTAGGCTCAAGTTCCTTTGCGCCAGCCGCAGGCTCTGCGTGTCTGGCCCCAGCCCACCTCTGTGGCTGCTTCTCCTGTCACATTTCTACATGGAGAGACCCTTTGCACCTGCTTGCAGAGCCCGCAGCACACGCAGTGCTTCCACCTCTATGTCTTTATGCTGGCTACTCAGTCCACCTGGAATCCCTTCTCCTCCCACCATCCTCACCTGCCAAGTCTTCAAGGCCCACCTCAAAAGCCACCTCCTCCAGCAGGCCTTCCTAAGCCCTCACACCCCTTCTCACGGCTCAACTCCCAAGTGCCCCTCACAGACTCACACTTCCTGAGGAATCTGAGTGGGATCTGGGTGCATGCCATACCTTCCCTAGATGCTGAGGGTGCCTGTCCTCACTGCTCCAGGCACCAACTCCTGAGTGTTTTACTGCCACGTTGGGAAGGTTAGGGAGGACTCATGACCTCCAGGCCTGGGGAAAAGCCCAGGTGAAGGAAGGGGAGATGGCTCAGATGAAAAGAGGAACAGTCTAAGAGGTAAGCCACAGAAATGCCAAATTCACTCTTGTTCAAAGAGGAGGCTCATCAAGGTGGACCCCAATTTCACTTGGGCCTGCCAGCACCAGGTACTCATTGCTGGTCCCAAATCTCAACCCTGGGGGCCATGGAGCCCGCCTTGGTCACGGGCAATGATGCCACAGAATCATTTGAGGTCCCAGGACCCAGGCTCCGCTGGCTCTTCTTGGGACCACGTGGGTGCCCCTCCCTGGCACAGGTAAGGTGTGGGCGACACTCGTTTGAGGGTTGCCTCTGAATGGCCTTGACACTGTGAGGGTCTACTCTGGGCCAGGCAGCCTGGAGGGACAGCACACGGGGTCGGGAGTGAGGAGGCCTGGCTCGAGTCCTGTGCCACCACCTGTCAGCTGTGCAGCCCTAGGCACGTCTGCCTGTTAGCGCGTCTATAAAACGGGGATAATAATAATACCAGCCACAGTGATAATCAGCATAATTTGGGATCTCACAGAGCTGCTGCAAGGAATAAATGAACTGCATGAAAAAAAGCACTTGGTAAACAATAAAGCCCTGGGAAGTGTTAGTTTTTCCTTATTATTTTGCAAATTCTGTTTGACCTTTCGATTGGGAAAAAATTTTATTAATTTTATTAACCTCCCTGTGTACTTGCAAACTTAAATGGCTCTTATCCCCCACTCTGTGGTTTGTGCTGGGAAAAAGACACCTTATTTTCCAATTCATGGTGTGCCTTCTTCTCTGCAGGCCTCCCCCAGCTCCTTGTTATCCAGCCAGGCCTGCTGCAGCCCAGGGAGGGTCAGTGAGGGTGGCTCTGAGAGGCAGAGGGCCTTGCCTGAGGACACGTCTGGAAGCCCGTTTTGCCACGGGCGGGGCAGGGCCCTGGCCCACCAGCCAGGCACTCCAACCAAGACAAAGCTCACCCTTTGCTCACTCCCTCAAACAAGTTTTGCCAAAGTCAAAATGAAAAGCCCATCCCCACTAGAGAAAAGAGAAGAAAAAGGGACACTTAGGGGGAGCACCAGACAAACGGCTAGAGAGCAGGGGCCTCTGAATTACTGGCGTCTTGTCGGTCAAGCCCAAGGCATCAGAGCAGGCCAGGGTAGAAGGTGGGACGGAGGAGATTGGACCCCAAGGCCAGGAGCAAGGGGACAGGGATGAGAACCAAGTGAAATGTGAGTCCAGGCTTGTCTGCTTGGGGGCCAGCGGGGCTGTCACGCTTCCGGGGAAGAAGTGGACTTCTGTCCAGCATGGCAGCCCATTTCCCAGCTCAGTTCTGAGTTGCATGAAACACCGGCTCCTCCACAACACTGTGGCGACTCAGAGGAGACAAGGATGCAGGGCTGGACTCCAGCCACAAGTCCACCTGAAAGCTGGTGACGGGTGCAGGAGGGTGAGCGGGCGGGGGCTGGCCTCAGACTGCAGGTGGCTAAGGACTCAAGGGGCGCGTCTGCACCCACTGCTTGGAGGCATGGAGGTGGGCCAGGCTGAAGGAGAAGGTGGTGGCATCAGCTCTGGGTCGTGCTGAGGGCAGGCAGGAGGCAGGCCTGGCCAGTGGCAGGGCCTGGGCCCTGGTACTGGCCCTCCTGGGATTCGTGAAGACTCCAGGTCTTCCTCTGTGGTCCCATCCGCAGTTCCCATCTCTAAGTGGGATGTTAAGCTCCCTACTGTCCTCCGCAGGCTGCTCCAGGAGGAGAGGAGGTTGTAGCTGTGACCTGTGCTGCACTGAAAGGCTTTCTTTCCTGTGTCACTGACATAAAGGTTTGATAAAGGATTTCAATGTAAGGTCCTACCACCCTCGAGAAAGCTGCCTTGTGAACAGGAAGGTGGGGGAGGAAACAAAGACCACAGGTGCTGTCACCAGGTTCACCGAGGGCTGGGGAGGCCTGAGGGCTGGGGCGGGGCCTCCCCAAGAGGCAGGGGAATGAAACCAGGTGTGGGTCACACCCCTGCAGCCCGTTCCCTTAGGGCCTCATTGATGGTTGCCAGCCTGGCAGGTAACAGGGACCCAGGCAGTGCTGGAACCCAGGGCGAGGTTGCAGCAACTGTGCAGAGAGCACCCCCCGGTGGGCTGCTAGCGCTGAGCCCTCTGCTCACAGGTCACTTGTGCCTGCACACACCAGAAAAGACAGGGACAAGGAGACAGAACAGTGTGATTTTTACTGTCCGCGGCCACAACTGTCTTGTTCACCTGCATATTCCCAGCACTTGGCATGGCCCATCACAATATGCCTCGTGAGCCTCAAGATCTCACAGGAGGGGAGATCCCCCAAGCCACCAATGGGGGAGCACCTGGGCAATGCAATGCCAGCATGGGGTGGGGGCAGAGAAGAAGGGAAATGAATTTATCCAGCATCTGTTGGGCTGCGGGCTTGGTCCTGTGCCCAGGACTTTACACAGGAAACTAATCTTTAATCCTGGGGCGTGGGTAGGTCTCTGTTTCAGCCATCAGAAAGCTGAGGCTGGAGCTCTGAAGTAACACTTTCCTGGCCCTGCAACAGGTGGTGAAACCAGGGTTTAAATGCGAAAGCCCAGGCCTCCACTGATTGGCCAGAACTGAAGTTCACATGGAGGAAGTGGGGGCAGGAGAGAAGGAATGGGGGACAGAGGAGGACTCTAAAGAGGAGCAGGAGGAGCTGACCAAAAGAAACGGCTGGGGAGGAGGAGGGCAAAGGGGGCTGGAGGGAAAGGGAGAGAAAGCCCCAGAAGAGGAGGCGAGGTGCTGGCCGTGGCCCTGGAGTGGGAGAAACCACTGCACAGAGAAACCTGGGCAGTGCACACAAGTGCTCGGGTCCCAGGGTAGCGGTCTGGACCCCAGGCTCTTGGCGCTCCGCAGAGCCAAGGGCCCCAGGGTCTAACCTCCATGTGATGGGCTGATATCCACCACATGGGACACCAGCATTGCTTAAACACCCCCAGCGAAAGGCAACTCCAGGGCTGGGGGCGGGATGGTTCTCTGCCTTTGCGGGCTTAGACCCATGTGGCTAGGGATGCTCCCAAGGGCCTGGGCTCTCCTGCCGCGCAGGCCCAGGTGGTGGCCTTTTGAATGACAGCCCGGCGGCCTGCGGCCATCTGAGAACAGGGAAGCTGGCCGCAGCGCTCCCACTGCCCTCTTCCATCTTGGCTGTCCTCTTCTGGACCGCTCAGGCTTATACAGAGCCCCCCAGAGTAAGCGTGGAGCCTGGAGGCCCCAGCTGTTGAGTTCCTTACGTGCCCTGAGCAGTCCCTGTGCCCCTGCTGGCCTCAGCTTCCACCGAGTGAGAAGGATGGAACCCATGGTCTCCTCTGGTTCTAAATCTCTACACAGAAGGAAAGATACCAAAATGTTAACAGCAGCTCTCTCTGGAGAGGGGGATTATTTTCCTCTTCCTGAACTTCCAAACCACCCACAAGTAGCATGCGTTACCTTTGCAGAGAGCCAGCAGGCGGCTACAAGCCCCATGGAGGACGCTGGTGTGGAGTGGGGCGGGCGGCACTGCTCCAGCCCGGGGCCTCGCTCTGAATTTATCCAGCCCAGCTCCGTGGGCAGATGAGGCAGGACACTGCTGCCCCCGAGGAAGGCCTTCCTCCTGCCCACCCGTTAATACCGACAAGGCTGGGGACGGAGGTCGGCTAAGGTCCCACTTGGTCTCTTAGGAAAGGCACCCCCTGGGCCTCCTGAAGAGATGGAACCTGAGATCCCAGGAGCTCAGGAGGCAAAGGATCCTGCACCTGCTCCGTGATCTCAGTGACGCTTGATGGAGTTCCTGGCCAGCAAACGATAGCCACCTGGGCTGGGCAGCATCCCAACCCCTGTGGAGTGCCCCCACTCCTTCTCCTTTGCCCAGAGGCCCCCACATTCTGGAGGGACACCTGGAAATTGGGTGTAGCCTTCCCAGGCCAATTCCCCAGCATGCCTCCCCTCCCTCACACTTCAAGGCTCCTATTTTCCTCAGAGGTCCCTGTTTGTACTTCCGAGGAGGCAAGTGTCCATGTGGGACTGGAGTCTGGGTTTAAGCCCTGGCTGGGCCACTTTTGTTAGTGTCACCAAGCCAAGGCTGCACGGGAACTAGTGGCAGAGCTGGGACCAGAGCCCAGGGCTCTGTCCACCACAGCACAGGACACTCAGCTCTGGCTAAACAAGCGACTCCCTTCCCACCTCCATGATAAGAAAACAAAGGTAGCTAGTGAGCTAGTGTTTAACCCTCTCTCCCAGGCTGGCTCTGCAGTAGATAACTGACTTCTATCTTCCATTTTAACACCAATTTAGTGGCTTACCTAAAGGTACCACGTGTGAATTTTCTAGTGCTTTTTCTGCCCAGTCCTTATTGTTCACAGAGGGCTGATAAGTGAGTCAGACCACCAGAGCCAGCTGATTTATCACCCACTAAAGTCCTGTAATAGCCCCTCCTCTCTGGGCCCTGGCCCTGGGCTTAACTTAGCACCTGCAGTTCAATTCCATGGCAACCAGTGGTTGAAGCCCGAGGCCAGACACTAGGTCAGCGTCTAACAGAGCCACACAGCAGGGAGACCAGCATTGGCAGATGGGCAGACTGACATTCAGAGAGGGAGGGAATTGCCCAAGGCCACCTAGCAGCCCATGCAATTAGGCACCAAACATGCCAGCAGAGGACAGGCCTGGAGAGGCTACCTGGATGCAGCCCCTCCACCCTCACTGCACAGGCAGGGAGCCTGAGGCCCAGGGAAAGGGCAGGGACTTGCCCAAGGTCAGGGTGTCAACCAGGGGCCAAGCAGAGAGCCCAGAACAGAGCACCTCTGATCAGCCTCTTGCTCCCCCTCGAGCTGGGGCTCAGGCTAGTTATTTTCTTAGTAAAATATTTTTTTCTCCCTTTCCTAATGAGCTCATTTCAGGACACAAAACAAACCTGGAAAAGAATCTCAAACAGAATAAAGTTCAGTAAGAACCTGCCACACCTTTGTAGTTCACAAAGCACCTTTGCACCATTTTGTCATTAATACACCCAATTACCCAGGGCTGGGCCTGTTGGCCCTATTTTACAGATGGGAAAACGGAGGCTCAGCAAGGGCAACTAGCTGCCCAAGGCTACATGCCCCTGAAGCGAAAGGTGCAGCTGGAACTGGAACCCGGTCTCCCGGAGCCCACCCACGCAGGTTCCTTCTAC
Organism: Tolypeutes matacus; assembly: GCA_026826555.1. Lineage (NCBI taxonomy): Eukaryota > Metazoa > Chordata > Mammalia > Cingulata > Chlamyphoridae > Tolypeutes > Tolypeutes matacus. Next base: position 6,262,584 of record JAKSZT010054523.1, on the reverse strand, counting down.
CCCACCTGCAAGGATCTCACTGTAAAAGAGCATCTGAAAAACCATCCTTAGTCAATGACAGAGACCACGTCCCCAAATCCAGAGCTCATGCCCCCACCGTGGCCCTCCCCAAACCCTGGAGCAGCTGGGATGAAAGGAGAGGCCAGGGCTCCTGTCACCTACAGTTCACCCTGCAGAGCACGGTGCAGTCGCAGTGGCAGAAGCAGAAACAGTGGAAGGTCCACTCCCTGCTGACCATTCCGGGCAGGGCTCCCTCTGCACGGCCCGTGGAGCGCCTCTCGTGTCCTGGCCACTTACCTCCCCCTCCTCAGCTGCTGGCTCACACAGTGGGTAACCGATATGCAGCCCAGCCGTCAAGTGGCTTCGCCACCTCAATCTTTCATGAAGCTTCCCAGCTAACCTATCAGAACCCTCCCATCCACCTGAGTCCAGCAGGCTCCAGGGCCCTGCAAGGGTGTGGTGTCCCCCACTGTGGCTCTACTCTTACCCCTGTGGGCCATGGGTTGGGGACAGGGTGGGGCTGAGCCAGAAGGGAAGAGGTGACCCACAGGGTGGCCGCCAGCTCTCCCCCGGCACTCTCGCCAATGTTCCAGTCTCCCTGTCCTTGTCGTCATATTTGTCTACTCTCTGAACCTACTGCTACCATTCCTGTTCTCTTTCCTATCCCGAGCTCTGGGGCCTGTAGGAAGTCAATCCCTCAACCTGCCCACAAGCACCCTCTCTTCCACTGCCCTAGGGCCTTGCCCCAGCGATGGCCAAGTGCCTACTGTCCCCAAGTGTGTCACGTCCTTAAAGCCCCCACCGCATGGCTTAGGACACGCTTGGGAGATGCTTCCTTAGCTGCTTCCTCCTCTTCGTGCCTGTGTCTCGGCTGTGGTGCTCTGCACGTGTCCTAAGTGCTCATTACCCAGTACTGTGAGCTGCTGGTCCTCACTGTGCTGCGAGCTCCTGGAGAGCAAGCACCATGGCTGTCCTCTGGACCCAGCATCCTAGCACCTAGTGCAGGGCCTGGCCCAAGGCAGGCAGAGGATGTCGGTGGGACATGCCTAAGCTTGGTGTCACGGAGTCCCTGTACACCAAGCCCTGTGACCACTTCTCCTACAGCAGTGCCTCTCTCCAGCCTGTCTTTGATTTGCCCCACACTCTTCCTGGTCTCCAGAAGGCTGCATCTCCTGCAACGGTCTCTCACCTCCATTGGCTCTACCCTGCCTGGACCCAAGCCTCACTAGCTCTCACCTGAGGGGCTAGTCCAACAGCTCCCAGCTGGTCTCTGTGCCTCAGGCTTGGCCCCCTGCATCCATGCTGATAGATTAAATGTCAAAAGCATAACTCTCTCCTGCCAGTCATTGGCCAAGGAACCATTCAGTAGTTCAAAAGCAAGATCTTGCTGATTCAAAAGCAAGACCCTCCCTCTGGCTGGAGGCCTCTCAGACTACCTCAGCAGCCCCCCACTCTCCCCAAGTGGCCCTGCTTTAACCTGACAGCCACCATTCCACATTCCTCCGGCCCTTGTGGGCCCCACACCATTAGAGGCTTCCCTTGTGGACCCTGACTTTCTGCTTCCCTGGAGGAGAATGCAAATCTTCAAAAATATGCATGCATTTGCAAGGTCAAATGCAAGACTCCAAGGGACTCTGGAAGCCCCAGCCTGCTGCCCAGGAAGGGCACCTGAAGCTTGGCCCCTCCTCTGTGAGGCGGGCTCCCTCGATCCTGCCAGTTGGAATCCTTCCCCTGCTGACTAACAGGTCCGTGTGCTGGGCTTTGCGACCTGGGCTAGCTCGTCATTCGGTTTCCTTCCTTGGGACCCAATTTTCCCACATGTGGGGGCGGAACTAGAGGGGAGGCACGATGACAACCTCCGCTTCCCAAGTGCTCACTATGGGCCAGGAGCTGCTCTAAACATGCAGACCGAGGTCACCTAAATCTACATTTGAGGCCTGCCTCTGTCACCTACTCTGACTGAATTTCCTTAACCCTCTGGTTTCTAGTCTGAAAAATAAGAAAAGTGCCACCTGTCTTGGGGTCTTGGTTCAATAACCAGCCAGCTCGGCCTAGTGTTGGACAGGATGCGATACAGCAAGGCCAGGCTCCTTCCTTCTCAGGCAGTGCTGACCAGTGAATGCCTCATATTCGCACTCTCTTGAGTCCTCACAACACGTCCTGCGAAGGGGCCAGTAGTAGTACTGCAGAACCCCATCAGGCCAGGGGTGCCCAGAGAGACGGAAAACTGGCCCCCATCAAGTCCTGGAGTCAGAACCAGAGCCCAGGACCTTTACAGCCTCATCACTGGCTCACTCTCCTGCAGGACAATGGGATATCTGTGGTGAGAACTGCTTGCAGGAAAGGCCTTCGGGAGAGGCCTCACCAGGTCAGATGCTCTTGCCTTGGTATTTATTCACTGATCAGAAATTCAACTCAATCTTCCTTCCCCCCAGGCCAGAAATGGACCACCTCCACTTAAAAAAATAGCATTTGTGGGGAAAACACAGGCGGTAAAACTTAAGTTGAGAATGTAAACAAACCTTCTAGGACTGGGTTTGGAAGATTCACATTTAAAAATTTGTTTGGACTTGGGCCTCTCCATTCCTTCCAACTCAAGACTTGTTGGAGAGAATCCACAGCCATTTACATGGCGTCCCGTGTGGGCAGTGCCCACAGCCACCCTTGGGGCTCAGACCCTGGGCCCAGCTCTAGAATCAAGCCAACCTCTAGATTCTGGATGCCCTGGGGGTGAGTAATGGGATTTCAGTATCAGTGTTTGCAAAGGAGAATCAGGAGGGATGTGTGCTACCAAAATACAACCGGGCAGGGAGCTGATGAACCCTGGGGGTTTGGGCCCTGGCTTTGCCCTGGTTTGACCTTCTGAACTAGTTTCTACCTCTATAAAATGAGGGTCTTGGACAATATGGCCCACGAAGCCCTTTTTAAACCAACAGCCTAGGAACTATAGTTAATTAAATTCACCTGCTTCTTCAGCTCCAATTTAGCCCCAACTTTTTGCTCCAATGGAGGAAAGCAATGGAGGGAAGTTATTTCCAGACTAGATCAAGTAAGAACATTCTGCGAAAGGTCTTGGAATGGCTACTCTTCTGCTGTGCCGGTGTCCCTGTGGTTAAGCTGGTGGCCACTTCCCCTGACCACTCCTGTGCCCTGGAATGAGCCCAGCCCAATTTTGGCCCTCAACCCCTAAGTGTGCAATGGCCAGCCACGCCTCAGCGGGGCACACCAACTGGAAGGATGGCACCCCAACAGCACAGGGGGTGCTCCAGGGACACGTGGAAAAATGGAGCGAGCATCAGCCACCCTCTGGAGCATTGCTATTACTCAATGGTAAATAATTCAAAATGTTCTCTAGTTAAATAAGCACAGATGTGTTATGGAGCAGAATCCCAAATCTGTGTGATTTTTTTTTTTTTCATTTTAAAAACAATTTTATTAAAGTATATCATTCATATATAAATTTACATAAACAATAAGTATGTAGTAAAAGTTGTGAACTTCCAAAACAAATGTGCATAACATCACACAGGGCTCTCATACCTCACCCTACCACAAACACCTTGCATTGTTGTGAAACATTTGTAACATTATGCAAGAGCATTGTCAAAGTATCTATAGTCTGTATCTTACATTTGGTGTATTTTCACCCTAACCTACCCTATTATTATTATTTTTTGTTCATAAACCATACAGTTTATCTAAAATGTATAATCAATGGCAGTTGATATAATTACCGAGTTGTACATTCATCACTTCAATCAGTATTAAAGCATTTTCATTACTCTAAAAAAATAAAAAACAAAAAAATCCACCCACTATCCTACCCATACTTTAGCGCTACTAATTACAAATCCTATGATGTGCTTTCACCATTTCTATTCATTTCCAAACAACTTTTTACCAATTCTGCACAGATTAAACATCAGCTCTCCATTCTCTAACCACATTATTTTCTCTTGTGACTTCTATTGTAGCTATTAATTCCATGAGTTAGCTCATTATATTTATTTCATAATAGAGAAGTCATTCAATACTTGTCCTTTTGTGTCTGGCTTTCTTTGTTCAACATAATGTCCTCCAGGTTCATCCATGTTGTCATATGCTTCACGACTTCATTTCTTCTCACAGCTGAATAATATTCCACAGTGTGTATACACCACAGTTTATCCATTCGTCAGTTGATGGTCACCTGGGTTGTTTCCATCTTTTGGCAATTGTTAATAATGTTGCTACGAACATCTGTGTGCATGTCTGTTTGTGTTAGTGCTCTCAGATCTTCTGGGTATGTACCTAGTAGCAGTATTGCCAGGCCACATGGTAGATCTATATCTAACATTCTTAGGACCCCCAAAACAGACTTCCACAGGGGCTGTACCATTCCACATTCCCACCAGCAGTGAATAAAGGTTCCTATCTCTCCACATCCTCTCCAACACTTGCAGTTTTCTGTTTTGTTAATAGTGGCCATTCTAGTAGGTGTGAAATGGTATCTCATTGTAGCTTTGATTAGCATTTACCTAATAGCCAGTGATGCTGAACATTTTTTCATGTGTTTCTTTGGTCATTTGTATTTCTTCTTTAGAAAAATGTCTATTCAGGTCCTTTGCTCATTTTTAAATTAGGTCATTTGTCTTTTTATTGTTGAGCTGTAAGACCTCTTAATATATCATGGATATTAGGCCCTTGTCAGATGCGTGGTTTCCAAATATTTTCTCCCATTGAGTAGGCAGTCTTTCTACTCTCTTCACAAAGTCCTTTGAGGTACAGAAGTGTTTAATTTTGAGGAGGTCCCATTTATCTACTTTTTCTTTGGCTGCTCATGCTTCGGGTGTAAGGTTTAAGAAACTCCCACCTACTACAAGTTCTTGTAGATGTTTCCATAACTTACTGTCTCGGAGTTTTATAGTCCTGGCTTTTATGTTTAGGTTTTTGATCCATTTTGAAATGATTCTTGTATGGGGAGTGAGATAGGGGTCCTCTTTCCTTCTTTTGGTTATAGATATCCAATCCTCACAGCACTACTTATTGAGGAGACTGTTCTGTCCCAGAAAAGTAGACTTGGTAGGCGTATCAAAAAATCAGTTGACCACAGAGGTAAGGGTCTATTTCTGAACTCTCTCAATTCAATTCCTTTGATCAATGTGTCTATCTTACTGCCAATACCATGCTGTTTTGACCACTGTAGCTTTATAATATACTTCAAGGTCAGGAAGAATGAGTCTTCCAACTTCGCTCTTCTTTTTTCATTATCCTGGACCCCTTTCCCTTCCAAATACATTTGGTAATTGACTTTCTTATTTCTGTAAAGCAGGCTGCTGGACTTTTGATTGGTATTGCATTGAATCTATACATCAGTTTGGGTAAAACTGACATCTTCATGATGTTCAGTCTTCCAATCCATGAACATGAAATGTCCTTCCATTTGTTTAGGTCTTCCTTGATTGCTTTTAGCAGTGTTTTGTAGTTTTCTGGATACAGATCCTTTATATTCCTGGTTAAATTAATTCCTAGATATTTGAGTCTTTTGATGCTATTGTAAATGGATTTTTTCCCCTTGATTTCCTCCTCTGCTTGCTCACATTATTAGTGTATAGAATTGCTACTGATTTTTGTGTGTTGATCTTCATCTTGCCATTTTTCTGAATTCATTTATTAGCTCGAGCAACTTTGTTTTAGATATTTTGGGATTTTCTAAATATAGGATCATATCATCTGTGAATAGTAAGAGTTTTACCTTCTCTTTTCCAATTTGGATGCCTTTTATTTCTTTTTCTTGCCTAATTGCTCGAGCTAGAACTTCTAGTACACTGTTGAATAACAATGATGACAGTGGACATCCTTCTCTTGTTCCTGATCTTAGAGGGAAAGCCTTCAACCTCTCCCCATTGAATAAGATGTTGGTTGGCTGTGGGATTTTCATATATGCACTTTCTTATGTTGAGGAACTTTCCTTATATACCTATCTTTTGAAGCATTTTTATCAAGAAAGGTTGCTGGATTTTGTTAAATGCCTTTATTGCAATCAATCGACATCATCATGTGGTTTTTTTCCCCTTTGATTTATTAATGTGGTGTATTACATTAATTGGTTTTCTTATGTTGAACCACCCATGGCATACTAGGAATAAAACCCACTTGATAGTGATGTATAATTGTTTTTACATGATGTTGGATTCTATTTGCAAGTATTTTGATGAGAATTTTTGCATCTATGTTCATTAGAGAGGTTGGTCTGTAATTTTCTTTTCTTGTAGTATCTTTATCTGGCTTTGGTACTAGGGTGATGTTGGATTCATAAAACTCAATGTTTTGGAAGAGTTTAAACAGGATTGGTATTAATTCTTTTTGAAATGTTGGGTAGAATTCACTTGTGAAGCCATCAGTCATGGTCTTTGTTGGAAGATTTTTGATGACTGATTCAATTTCTTTACTTGTGATTGGTTTGTTGAGTTCCTGTATTTCTTGTAGAGTAAATGTAGTTCATGCATTTCTAGAAAATCTGTCCATTTCACCTAGGTTGTCTAATTAGTTGGCATACAGTTTCTCATGGTATCTCCTTATGGTCCTTGTTATTTCTATGGGGTCAGTTGTAACTTCCCCTTTTCATTTCTGATTCTATTTATTTGCATCCTCTCTTTTTTTCTTTGTTAGTCTAATTAAAGCCTTGTCAATTTTATTGATCTTCTCAAAGACCAGCTTTTGGTTTTGTTGATTTACTCTATTGTTTTGTTCTCCATTTCATTTATTTCTGCTCTAATCTTTATTATTTCTTTCCTTCTGCTTGCTTTGGGATTGGTTTGCTGTTCTTTTTCTATTTCCTCCAGGTGTTCAGTTAGGTCCTTGATTTTAGCTCCTTCTTTTTTAATATAGGCATTTAGGGCTATAAACTTCCCTTTCAGCACTGCCTTTGCTGTATCCCATAAGTTTTGATAAGTTGTGTTCTTGTTTTCATTTGTCTTGAGATATATCTACTAATTTCTCTTTCAATTTCTTCTCTGGCCCACTGATTAAGAGTGTGTTGTTTAACCTCCATAATTTGCAAAATTCCCCTTTCCCACCTATTATTGATTTCCAGCTTCATTCCATTATGATCAGAGAAGGAGCTATGTATAATTTCCATCTTCTTGAATTTATTGAGAGCTGGTGTTGTGGCCCAACATGTGGTCTATCCATAAGAAAGATCCATGAGCACTTGAGAAGAATGTATAACCAGCTGATTTGGGGTCTAAGGTTCTGTATATGTCTGTCAGGTCTGGCTCATTTACCATATTGTTCACGTTCTCTGTTTCCTTGTTGATCTTTTGTCTAGTTATTCTATCTATTGATGTGAGTGGCGTGTTGAAGTCTCCAACTATTATTGTAGAGACATCTGTTTCTTCTTTCAGTTTTGCCAGAGTTTGCCTCCTGTATTTTGGGGCACCCTGGTTAGATGCATAGTCATTTATGACTGTTACTCCTTTCTGGCAGATTGTCCCTTTTGTTAATATATAATGGCCTTCTGAATCTCATCACTTTTGGTATTTAAAGTCTGTTTTATCTGACACTGGTATAGCTACTCCTGCTTTCTTTTGGTTACTATTTGTGTGAAATATCTTTTTCCAACCTTTCACTTTCAGTCTACATTCATCTCTGGGACTAAGCTGAGTCTCCTGAAGACAGTATATGGATGGCTCATGTTTCCTTATCCATTCTGTCAGCCTATGCCTTTTGATTGGTGAGTTTAATCCATTTATATTCAATGATATTACTGTAAATGCATGTTTACTTCCACCATTTTACTCTTTGGCTTTCATATGTCATATCTTACTTTTGTCTGTCTTTTAACTCTTTTGGTTATTCTTTCTGCTATCTTCTCTTCTATACTCCCCTCCCAGACTCTCATCTTTTCTGGCTGCAGAACTCCCTTTAGTGTTTCTTGCAGAGCTGGATTCTTGATATGAACTCTCGTAGTTTCTCTTTATCTGTGAATAGTTTAAGCTCACTGTCATATTGAAGGACAATTTTGCCAGATAAAGAATTCTTGCCTGGCAGTTTTTCTCTTTCAGTACCACAATTACATCATAACACTGCCTTCTTGCCTCCATGGTTTCTTTTTTTTTTTTTTCTTTTTTAAGGATTTATTTATTTATTTACTTTTATCCATTTTTACACCCCTTCCCCCTCCCCCCCGTTTTTGCTGTTTCTGTGTCCATTCGCTGGGCAACTCTGTGTCCATTTTCTGCCCTCTCTTCTCATCCTTCTCCTCCTGTCTTCACTGGGATTCAATCCTTGGAATCTCTGATGTAGGAGATGGGCATCCTGCCCGCGCAAACTTAGTTGCTGGTTTTTCGGTGCGTCTCATCTTGCCTCTCCCTTGTGTCACTCTCTTATTATGTCATCATCTTGCTGTGTGGCTCGCGGGAACTGGTGGTGCGCCCGCGCACAGGGCCTGGCGGCCCACGCACCTTCTATATATTTTTAAAATTTTTACCAGGAGGTCCCGGGGATCGAACCCAGGTCCCTCCATATGGGAGATGGACGCCAACCAGATATAGCCCCCTGCTATATCTCTTAAGGTTGACCAGAGATACCTAGAGTTACAGTCTTTTCCCATACAGGATGGACATATAATAAATCAGGCTTAGTTTATCACCAGCATTCTAAAAACCAGACCTAGGGAGGAAAACGAGGTCTGGGGACACATGCATAGTTTCTAATATAGCGAATGTTTAGCCCACCCTGATTATCACAGAATCAGGACAGTGAGAATATTCGCAGTCCATGGTTTCTGAAGAGAAATTCACCCTAAATCTTATTGGATGTCCCTTGTATGTGATATTTCGCTTTTCCCTTGTTGCTTTCAGAACTTTCTCTCTTTATCTTTGGCATTTGGCATTCTGCATATTATATGTCTTGGGGTATGTCTATTATTCTAATTGGAGTACTCTTTGCTTCCTGGACAGGTAAATTCATGTCTTTCATGAGAGCTGGGAAATTTTTGGCCATTGTTTCCTCAAATACTCTTTCTGCCCCTTTTCCCTTTCACATCTCTTTCTGGAACTCCCATAACATGTAAGTTGTTGCGTTTTGTGTTATCATTCAACTCTCTGAGCCCCTGCTCAATTTTTCCATTCCTTTCTCTCTGTTCTTCTTTCTCTCCAATTTCAGTTGTTCTTTCTTCTACATCACTGACTCTTTCTTCCATGATTTCAAATCTGCTGATGTGTGCCTCTATTGTATTCTTTTTAAAAAAGATTTATTTAGACCCCCATTGTTTTTGCAATCGCTGCCTGCTCTCTGTGTGTTCTTTTGTGTCTGCTTGTCTTCTTTTTAGGCGGCACTGGGAACTGATCCTGGGACCTTCTGGAGTGGGAGAGAGACATTCAATCTCTTGTGCCACCTCAGCTCCCCGGTCTGCCATGTCTCTTATTGTCTCTCCTCTGTGTCTCTTTTTGTTGCATCATCTTGCTGTGCCAGCTCTCTGCAAGAGCCATCTCACCACACGGGCCTGCTTGCTTCTCACCAGGAGGCCCCGGGAATCGAATCCTGGACCTCCTTTATGGTAGATGGGAGTCCAATCGCTTGAGCCACATCTGCTTCCCCTCTATTGTATTTTTTTTTTTTTTTTTTTACCGGGAGGTCCCGGGTATCGAACCCAGGTCCCTCCATATGGCAGACGGACGCCCAACCATTTGAGCCACATCCGCCCCCTCTATTGTATTTTTTTTTTTTTTAAGATTTTATTTATTTATTTATTTATTCATTTATCCCCCCCTTGCTGCTTGTGCTCGCTGGGTCAGCCAACCACGTGGTGTGGGCGGGCCTGCCCTCACCAGGAGGCCCTGGGAACCGAACCCGGGGCCTCCCATATGGTAAACGGGAGCCCTACTGATTGAGCCACAGCCGCTTCCCTCTATTGTTTTTTTTTCCAGAGTTTAGAGATTTATTTCATAATGGAAAAAAAAAAGGGGGGGGGGGTCAATTCATGAAGAAGACATAACAATCATGAATATGCATGCATCAAATAATGGAGCTTCAAAAAACATGAAGAAAGAACTGACATAATTAAGGGAGAAACAATACTCAATTGGAGATTTTTATACCCCTTTCTCAATAACTGATAGAAAACTTAGCAAAATATTAAGGATTTAGAAGATTTGAACATTGTTGACCACCTTGATCTTAGTGATATTTAAAATACACTCCATCAAAATACATCTCAAGTGTACATGGAATATTTACTAAGATGGAACATTTGCTGGGCCATAAAATAAGTCTCAATAAATTTCAAAATATTGAACATTTACAAAGTATGTTGTAAACTCTGTTATTCAGAGTTTGTAAAGTTGAAATGCTCTTGGGATCAACAACTGTGGGAAAAGGGAAGGAAGCAGAATTAGGTGGAGGGAGAAGACAGGTTGTGATGAAAGCTCAGCAAGGCCTCCACACATTCAAAGAGTGAATATCACCAGAGATAATGAAGACATTAAAAGGATTACAAGACAGAATATTCTGAACAACTTTATACCAATAAATTTGATGACTTATGTGGCACGAATACTTTCCTTTAAAAAACACAACTAATCAAAACTAACAAAACCTCACACAAAAAAAATCTAGTCCCAAATGACTTCATTTGTGACTCCTATCAAACATTTTAAGAAAAATAATATCAACCCTACACAAACTATTTCAGAAAACAGGTTGGAATGAACAATTCCCAACGCATTTTATACCAAAACCTTTATATCAAAACCAAAGTTATTACCAGAAAACTACAGGCCAGTAATATTTAGGACAATGATGCAAAAATTCTTTTAAAATATTAGCAAATTAAATGTGTCTCTCTATAAAAAAGGATAATACGACTGGTGGAGTTTATCCCAGCATGGTTTGTTATTGGAAAGCTGATCAATATAACTTATCATGTAGGTCAGGTTCCCAAAGAAGTAAACTCCGAGTCTGTAAAGTTGAAATGCTCTTGGGATCAACAACTGGAGGTCTTCAGCGTGCCCGCGATCCTGGGGACCATAGCCTCCGCGATCTTCTGGAACGTGGCAGTAGGGCTTTCTCCCTGGTGCCCAGGCCGACCAGCCCTCAGCGCCATGCCCTTCCCCACCAATTCTTGTTCTTCCTCTGCATCATGTCCTCATGTCTCAGTTCACTGAAGCCTGGAGCGGTCCCAGTCTGGCAAAGGCAGTATGTGATCCCCCGTGAAGCACAATTGGGCATGGTCGAACACAGACTGCCTGTGTCGACTTGCTCCTTGGAGCGGAGCAGAATTGGCGAGCTCTCTGCTGACACAACCCTGTTAGGACAGCATCCAGCAGCACAGTCTGGCAGTCAGTAATCGCCAGGGGAAGACCTAAAGGTTAGTAGGGAAAATGTGGCCCCTGTGAGTCTTCCAGCCCTTAACGCCAGCATCCGGGGCTGGCGGCTGCAGCGTCTCTCTACCGCAGATCCTCCGCACCGCGGGAATTGCCCCCTCTATTGTATTTTTTTTTTTTTTTTTTAAGATTTTATTTATTTATTCATCTATCCCCCCCCCCGCTGCTTGTGCTTGCTGGGTCAGCTAACCACGCCATGCGGGCGGGCTTGCCTCCACCAGGAGGCCCCGGGAACCGAACCCGGGGCCTCCCATATAGTAAACGGGAGCCCCACTGATTGAGCCACAGCCGCTTCCCCCTCTATTGTATTTTTAATCACACTTATTTTATTTCTCATTCCCAAAAGCTCTGTCATTTTTTTATCCAAGATTTCAAGTTTTCTTTGCACTCACTCAGTTTCTTCTTAATATATATATATATTTTAAATTTTTTATTTTGATAAGATCTCATTAATTTACCTTTTCTTTTGTTGATTGTGCTTTGGGTGTAAATTTTAATAAACCATTGCCTAACACAAGGTCCTGAATATGGTTTCCTACATTTTCTTCTTGGAGTTTTTCAGTCCTAGTTCTTATATTTAGGTCTTTGATCCATTTTGAGTTGATTTTTGTATAAGATATGAGATAGAGGCCCTCCTTCATTCTTTTGCATGTGGATATCCAATTCTCCCAGAACCATATGTTGAAAAGACTAGCCTTTCCCAATTGAGTGGACTTGGCCACCTTGTCAAAAATCAATAAGGGTCTATTTTCTAAACTCTCAATTTGATTCCACTGGTCTATATATCGATTGTTTTTTTTTTTTTTTTTTTTTTAAACAAATCAATTTATTTATACATATTAAGAAAGCATACAATTCATCCAAAGTGTACAATCAGTGGTATTTGGTATAATCACATAGTTGTGCATTCATCGCTTTAATCATTATTAGAACATTTTCATTATTTCAATAATAATAAACACAAAAACATGATTTCTTAAAAAGTTTATTTATTTTTTTACATTTTTAAAAGGAGGTACTGGGAATTGAACCCTGAACCTCATACATGTGAAGCAGACACTCAGCCACTGAGCTACACCTACTTCCCTTAATATCTTTTATTTCTTTGGCCATGTTGTCCTTTAACTCCAGGATTTGATTTAGGAGATTTGTATGAACCTCACTGATTAGCTGTTTTAAGTCCCATGTCTCATTTGGAGCTTTGGTTTTTCCCTTTGCCTGTGTCACATCTTCCTTTTTCTTTGCATGGCTTGTAATTTTCTGCTGATGTCTAGGCATCTGATTCTGACGCTGAGTTTACTCTCATGTTCTGTTTCTCTCTCTTGCCTAGGGATTTACTGTTAAGTAGCTGTGTGCTACCACTGTTCTTTGACTCCAGGTTCAACTCATTCTAGATATTTAGGATTGCCCCTGTTTAAATGCTTAAACCAGGGCTAAGGACCCAGTAATGGGGTGCAGGCCTGTTTCCAAGGGCCTTGGAGAGGGTGGCAGTAAAGGCACCTGCTTGCCTCTTTTATTTATTATTATTTTTCCTTTCTCATGAACTTTTCTGTTCTGACCAGCAGATGGCGCTCTTTGACAGACCGCTCAGCTCAGACCCCAGGTGCTGGGGGGAACGCATTCAGTGTAACTTCTCAGGTGGGTGAGCTGTGCAGAAGCAATGTCCTCAGGGCTAGCCAAGCCTCACAAACTTTCACAGGCTGTTCTCCACCCTTGGCCAGCCACCCCCTCTGTCCCTCTGTCTCCTCGGCAACCAGCCCAGGGCAAACAATGTGATAGCCCCACCCAGCCTGGAAGTGTGTGACTCCTCCAATGTAGCAGACCAAATTCCCCAGCCAAAATCTGAATTTGCTGTAGGCTATGTCCCTTCCTCTCCCCTTTCTTGGGGAAGACGACCCCTGCAATCCCCTCTGACAGCAGCCACTGCTATTTGCTCTGTAGGTGGGGGGAAGGATGCCCACTGCTACTACTGCAGCTCTACTCATGGGAATTTTCAGCCAGCTGAGACTCCTTTCCTTTGCCCCTCTCTCTTCTGGGTGGGGTTTTGCCTTACCCTGGTGTCCTGAGCCCCAGAGTAGCCCTCCAGGCAGTCTCTGCCTGACCTCTAACTCTTTTTTCCTGGGAGAGAAGTGATCCTTCTGTCTCTCTGATCTTCCATCTTCACAGAAGTCTGCTGAATTTTTACAGAACAGTTCAAGACATCACAGGGATTGTGAGGCAGGGCCGGCCTCTTCAGGCGACACTGCACACCGGCCTAACAGGAAAGGCAGACTGCTGGCCAGCAGTTGAGGCCATCGTCTTGCACTTGACCCTCATCTATAACTGCTCTCCTACCGCTCTTCAGTCTGTCACTCACATCTTCCTGAAAACGCTTGCTCCTTTCCTGCCGTCTCTTTTGGTGCCTCCTCTGCCTCAGCTGCCCTCCGAGGCCTGCTCCAGAGATCCCTCCACGAAGCCTCTCCTGACAGGGTCCCAGGTAACCCTACACTTTTGCGCCAGATGCCTTTCCTTAGAGCTGTGTTCTCCGTAGGGACTGTGAACACTGCATAACGGAAACACCCTACACTTACGGTTCGACATTACCTTGTCTAATTCTCACAATGATATGACACGTTGTTATTATCATCTTCATTTAATAGACAAGAATGAGTTTCAGAGACATGAATCACCTATTTTGGTATCGTCAATCTAATAGGTGGTAAAGCAGGGTCAAACTGAGGGCTCTTTCAGCTACACCTTTTTGCACCCAAAATAGGGCATTGTGTTCCTCTGAAGCTGGGAGACAGGCAGGGTTAGGGACATGGTCACCAAGGCAAAATGGCTAGAGCAAACCATTGTTAACACACTGAGAAAGAAACTGCCGGCTGCAGCAAGTTCGCAGAGCCTCTGAAGGTGGCAGGCCAGCAGGGGCCGGGCTTCTCCCAGGCTCCAGGCTCAAGGCAGCCCTAGAACGTTACACTCAATGGCTGCCTTTCAAGACTCAGCCCCGCCTTCTCCTCAGCTCCCCTTTCACTGTTACGGCCCCTGTGAAGGGCACCATGGTGCCTTCTCTCTGTGCACTGCTCCTCTTCTCCAACCGGCAAGCTTCTATCCGTGCCCACTTCTGATGCGTGCCCTGAGAGCCCTGTCCCACCTCCTGTGTCCTGGGTCTCCCCCCGGGGCTCCCATGGGCCTCCCAGCACTGGCCACACTGTCTTCATGCCTCTCCCTCCAGCTGCTGGGTGCTGTGAGGGCAGGGACCACATGTCAACCTTCCTTGTCTGGTGCCCCCGCTCTCTAAATGTCCATTCACTCATTAAAGAGATAGCTGCTGGGCCAGGCCCTGGGGCTACAGCAGTGACTATTCTAGAGAGGAGAGACAGAAAGCAAGTAAACATAAAAGGGACAGGAGAAAATGACAGCTGGGTAAGGTCCCTACCTAAGGCTGGTGGCGTCTGGGGGAAGGACGTGTGAGGCAGAAGGGACGCCGGGTATACAGCTCCAGGGGTCAGGAGCATGCTGCAGGGCTGGGGGACGGCAAGGAGGCCAGAGTGACTGGAATGATGTGGCAGCCAGGGCCACCCATGCAGGGCATACATGATGCTCTGGATTTTGTTCTGAGTGAGACTGGAAGTCCCTGGAGGGCTCTGAACCAAGGACATTAAAAGACTGACCTGCTTGCTGTATGGAGAATAGACCACCGCAGCTAATCCATTAGGTAGGCTGCGTAAAACCCAGTTGTTTGTTGAATGAATGAAAGCAGGCAGCACTCGAGCAGGTGGGGGCAGGCCACAAACGCTCCCCTCTTGTCCACTCTAGTAACTGAAAGTTGTACCCCAAGTTCAGCACTTGGCTTCCTGAGCCCCTAAAGAGGCTTACCTACTAAAATACTTCAGCAAGCTCTTATCCCATATGAGCTAAGGTTGGCAGAAAGTTGACTTGAAATTGCCATTCTTTAGGAAAGATATTATATGCTGTGTGAGAAAAAAGAAAATGGATTCTGATGAATTCTTGACTCATTTCAGAAGATGAGCCTATTTGGTATAGAGATGGGCCAGGTTAAATACCTGTAACAATCAATCTGTGATTTCTAATTAGAAAGCTCTGAGGCTACCAACTGACCCGGGTGTGTTTTGAGACAGTCCAGTGCAGTGGGCAGACACTGGACTTGGAGCCAGGAGACCTGCGTTCTGGCCCTGGACTCTGTCACCCATTTGTGTGGCCTTGGGCAAGACACTTAGTTGCTGTGAGCTCTGGAGACAGGAATCCCTGTGCTGACAACCACACAGGGTACTGTGAAGACCCAATGAAGTGTGGTCCCAGCACAGCACAGCGGGACTGGGGTGGCGGCACATGCCACAGAGGACATGCCCTTTTCCTTAAGAAGCATGCAGTTCAGTTCCTCGGGGAAGCTTCTTGCCCTGGCTGTGGAGGGACACTGGCCCAGACTGTGGGATGAGATCCCAGGACACCATCTTGTATCCAGCATCCCAGGAACAACACAACTTGTATTCTTATGCTGCTTTACAGTTTACAAACCACTTTCCATCTAGTTTATCATTTGAGCCTCGTGACATTGTATGAGGAAACCAAGGCTCAGAATGGTGCAAAGGCTTGCTCGAGGTTTGACAGCTGCTGTGTGTGGCAGGGTCTGCAGCCAGGGCCTGGGGCGAGGGCACCGGGCTCTGTTGCTTGCCTCCAAAGCCTGTACCATTTTTGGTGAGCCACCTGTGCTGACCTCAGGGTGCTCCCCTCGGCTGCCTGCCATGCCCCCCCTGGGAGAGCCACCCACCAGGAGGTGTGTTAGGCAGGCACTAGTGGGGGACAATCAGGCTGTATCTGTGGAAAACTAAGAGCCCCAAAGAAATCTTCCCATCGGTGTTAGGAAGACAATCCTGGGGAAAGAGATCTTTCTTCTCCTTGGTGTGAACTACTAACAAACCAGCAGCTCGGTAAAGGAAGACAACTGCAGGATGGTGGTGGGATGCCCAGAAATGAGGGCCCTGGGAGGGCTGCAGAGTACTGCAAAGTGCTGAGCGAGGCCCCCTCGGTCAGGCGGAGCCTCTCTGGACACCCGATTTGCACTCCCAGACTATCTGCTCAGGGGAGTGCCTAGCCCCCAACCGCAGCCCTGCAGGGCCTGTTCAAACCCTGCTGCCCTCAGAAAGCCTTCCCTGTCTCTCCTGGCCCAAGGCGCCTGGCCTCCCTCTGCCCCCCAAAGCGCAGGCTTCTGGCACCCCCACAGTGGGTTGATATTGTTACTTAACTTTTCAAATAATTAAAAAAAAGAGGAGCTTCAAATTGTTGTAGCAATTTACAGGTGACTAATAATGTCTACAATATCACCTCATGCTATCCTCACAACAACCCTGTGAGGTAGGTATTAACCCATTTTACAGATAGAGAAACTGAGTCCCAGAACGGTTAAGTGACTGCCCAAGGGCAAACTGTTGGCACAACTGGCTCCTGATCTGTCCGAGTCCATCTCCAGTGCTCCTCTCCTGGCACGTTGCTGCCTCAGGCCACACAAACGTGGCTGTCGGCTGAAGGAGGGCGCCCTTGTTGAGGGGGTGGAGCTACACAGGCCAAGGTGACGGGTGCGATTTCTGTGTGAGACAATTCCATTTACCATGTCCCTCAATCACAGATAGCACCCCTCACCTTGAACCCTGTTTCCCAGGCTTGAGAGTGGCGCTGCTTCAGGAACTTGGCCTTGGTCTTCAGAGGGTGGTGTGAAGGCAGGAAGTGCCGGGCTTGGGGATGTGCACGAAACGGCACCCCCCAAACGTCTCTCTTCAGGGTGCTGGACGCAGGGGTGTGAAAAGCAAAGTACCTGCCCTTGGGGAACTCAGTCTAGACAAGCAAACCAGGAGTTCAAGCAAGGTGGGGCGACAGCAGAGTATTGCAAGTGCCGTGGGAGCTGGGAGGGGAGCACCTGAGGCTTCTTGGGGAGCTCAGGAAGGCATCACAGACAGGGCGGTGTGGAGAAGCAGGCCACCCTGTGGAGAGGGGAACTGCAAGGCAGGTGCAGCAGAACTTAGGGTGATAGAGCCTCACGCCTGACCTCTAAGGGGCTTGTCGGGCTGGACTTGGCTGTTGCTAAACGGCCCCTTGAGACCCAAGAGCAGGTTGAAGAAGGGCAGAGAACACCAGCGAGTCCTGTTCCAACACTTCAGGGGAGGGACAGTGAGTAGGGGGACAGAGTGGGTGTCGTGAGACAGGGATGGCTCAAAGAGACCTGAGGGGCCAGGGACAAGGCAAAGCCTTCATTAGAACATGCAGTCCAACACAACCCCAATATTGAGTCAGAAGCTGAGGGCTTTAGACCTGGCCAGTTCCTGGCCATCCTACGTGGTAGGGATGAAGTAAGAGTCTGTAAGTTAGAGAATGTGCTGGTTTTCGAGGGTCCAGAGATAAACAAGACACTTTCTGAATTCCCAGCCTGACTGGAAAGCCAGGCTCACACACCTACATGACCAATGGCGGTAGGTGTGAGAAGAGAGGCAACAATAAGGCACGGTGGGAGTGCAGGCGTGTGCCTGAATGATCCTGTCCTGGGGGCCTGGGAAAGGTTTCCTCTGAGCAGTAATGGTCTGAAAAGGATGAGGGTAGGGAAAGTGAGAGGGGAGGAAAGGCAAGGGGCATTCCTGGCCTGGAATCACCTGAGTGAAAGTAAGACAAGAGAACGGTAAATGTCAGCAAGAAAGAGTGCAAAAGTCCTGCTTCCACGCATCTGAGAGCACCACATTCCTGCAAGAACAGAGGCTGGTCAGAAACAGACAATTCTGGTTTTCAGAGGGTGGTCAGGAGGCAGCAAAAGGCCCGGAGGAGCGGGCCAGGGGAGCTACCGGTCACCGTTCTTCTCCAGCAGCAGCTGTGCTGGGCCTACTTTCTGGTTCACACTAAGCCTAGAAGGTACCTCAGATGTGGGAGAAAGTGCCAGCAGCCTCAGCAGCCAGGGAGATGAAGACAGTTCAGGATTTCTTCTTCTTTAGGAGAAAACGGTAGGTAATTTCCAATGGAAGAGGTTTAAGAGAGGCAAGGAGCTGTAGCGATGTTCCGGCCCTTCAGTGAGGAGTGGGCCTGGGCCTAACTTTTCGTGAGAAGGCCTGTCTGTCTAGAAATCCCTTTCCAGGGCTCCTTCCCATGGCTGTGTTGATGTTGCAGCCAGCAGGTCACTGGGCATTGATCAAAGACATGGAAGATGGAGAAACTGGGAAAACAGTTACCACCTAGCACCAGGGGATTCATAGCTTGAAATATACCAATGACATTATTTACAAGCAAAAATGCAAGAAAAAGATATACCCTTATGTTCCAAGAAGCTGATGAAGATAAGCACTTCATCATGTTTTCATTCACCCCATGATGATTTCTGACTTTATCTTTTTTTCAGAGTCCCAATATCCAAAACAGATAAAGTAAAACTATTCAGGTTGCATCAGGTGAGCACTGGACTTCTTCAGCGGACCACTGGAATTTTTAAAAACAACCAGTTTGAAAGCCCCTGATTCAACTCAAAACCACAAAGTTGCCTTTGAATATATAAATATCTGTTCCATGATCTGCTCAACCCTCCCAAACCTGCCTTCAACACTCTGAGATGCCCTGCAACTTGGCTTACTGTGCTGGGTTAGATTGTGACTCAGGCCTTTAAAGGACACATGTATTCCCGCTTGAGCTTGGACCACTGGGCCTTGAACCCACCATTCTCAGGTGCATTGGTGTCCTCTCCGGCTCATCTCCAGAACTCTGGCCAGCAGCACTGTGCTTTCCTGTGCACAGTGGCATTTGCCTATGTGATCTCATTTGAGATAGGTGTCACCACCCCCATTTTACAGATAAGGAAACTGAGACTCAGAGAAATCTTGCCCAAGGTCTGAGAGCCTTTTGGCAGCAGCAGGGCCGCTCCTGACTTCTACTCTGTGAATTCAACATCATCCTCCTGTTGAGCAGAACGACTGTTGCTCCCTGCTGGCCAGAACACACCGACAGTATGGAAAGAGAAGCCCAGTGCCCAATGTCCACCCCCCTCCCAGGGAGGCTCTTGTGCTCCAAGAGGAGACCTTCTCAGGTTCTGGGGAAAGGCCTGCCTCCTAGGGGGCTCAGGGGCCCGGGACATGGTGGTCTGTGCAGAAGGCACAAACTGGGAAGGGCCCTCTGGCCTTCTCTTCCACTCTGGCCCTGACACATTCAGGCTCAGCTACCACCTGAGCCTGGCTCCCCTGTTACTCTGGCTGCCCTGTGGGGTTTGTCTATGGCTTTGAGATGGGTTGGGGGTTGTCAGGTCTTCTGATTTGGAAAGGGTGCCTTGGGATCCTTAGTGGAAAGTTGAAAATTTGATGCTTTTGCTTTTGGTTAGGGGTCTCCCCACTCTGTCTAACTGTAAGAAAGGTGAGGCCATGGGAAGGTGAACTGAAGAATATCGTGGCTCCTCAAGGCAAGAGCAGTGGAGAAGCCTGTCTGCCAGGGACAGTTGCTCTACCCACTGGGAAGGTCTGACTGGATATCATTAGGGAGAGCCGAAATGGGAGACAAGGTCAAGTTGCCTCAAGCACTTCTGGGCACTACCTTTCTGCCCATTCGCCCTCTTCCTCAAATACCACCCTAGTCCTATGGTCCAAGAGAAAATTATTTTTTAGGATGGAATGGCTGTACCAAACCTAGGTCGCCAGGACAGTGGGAGATACCTTAGGTTCAGGTCACAGTTCTGTACCTGACTCGTTGTGTGACCTTGTGCAAGTCTCCTCCCTCACCGGGTTTTGGTTTTGTCATCCTCACAATGATAACTCAATGTCAAGGGGCCGGAGCCTCCTCCAGATCCTCCTCATTAGGCCCTCACACCAGGACAGCTCTCCATGGCTGAGACCGAAGACCTGCCTTTCTAAACAGCAGGGGGGCAGCCCTGAAGGGAACAAGAGTTTCATTTATTGACCACCTATTTACTGTACTAGGCATCTTGCATAGGCATTGTCTCTGGGACCCTTCCAACAATCAACAGAACAGTCAATGGTTTTGGTACATGCATTCTAAAGACGAAGTCACGGGAAGCGGCTGTGGCTCAATCAGTAGGGCTCCCGTTTACCATATGGGAGGCCCCGGGTTCAGTTCCCGGGGCCTCCTGGTGAAGGCAAGCCCGCCCGCACGGCGTGGTTAGCTGACCCAGAGAGCACAAGCAGCAAGGGGGGGATAAATGAATAAATAAATAAAATCTTAAAAAAATGAAAAAAATAAAAAAATAAAGACGAAGTCACTTGCTCAGGGTCACAAAGCTTGTAAGTAGTGTAGTAGAAATTTGGGCCCAAGATAGCTTGGTTTCAATATGACTTCCTCCCACTATACCATGTGTCTTCTACTACTGGAGGAGAAGAGGAACAGTGTTCCAATCCCACTTTCTCTTACTGATTGTGTGGTTTCAGACAAGTACTCACTTCCTCTCTCTGGGGCTCAGGTGTAAGATGGGAGCAGACACTGTGTCATCTGCCTGGGACTGTTAAATGATGACCAAGTGAGATAACAGATGGGACGTAAGGAAGAACTAGTGTGATTTTAAAAATATGTCTAGTCTCCTTATACCCAAAGCACGAGAAACAAAGAAAAAACAGATAAATAGAACTTCATCAAAATAAAAAACTTTGTGTATCAAAGTTGTGCAAAAAACTTTTGTGTATCAAAGGACTTAATCATGAAAAAAAAAAAGACAAACTAAGAGTTCTGGGAAGATGGCAACAGAGTAGGCAGGCAGGACTCAACTCTCACAAAACAACAGAGAAAAGGCCAAAAGCTGTCCAAAGGAATTTATTTGGGAGTCAGCAGACCAGGACAGTGCTATACAACTCTCAGGAGGGTGAGGTACAGAGAGACGAAGAACCCGAAACAACAAACATGAGTTACCAAACTCCCACAGCAGCCAGGAAGGGCTCCCATCCCCCACCCCAAGGTATTAAGCTGGGAAAAAACCCCTGGCTCACTGCAGCCAACTGAGAGGGGAACAGACATCTTCCTCCCTGTGAGCTGTTACAAGGGAAAAGGAAGGTGGAGCCAGAGGGCTTCTCTTCAGTGAATTCAGCCAGCAGAGCCCACTTTGAATTTTAGCTCTAGCCAGACCAAAACACAAGAAGTGGACATGGAAAGAAATACCTCCATGGTGCGCTGAGATGCGCCATCTGATGACTCGTCAGGAAATTGCATGGAGAAAAACTGCTTTTAGGTCTCTTTTACCCTGAACTCCTGGGAGAAAATCTGCACCTCATTAGTAAGTTCCTGGCCTGATTTTGATAACCTAAGCTGGGCAATTTTAAAGACGTAGAATAAGTTGAACCAAATATCAAAGAGCTGTGGGGAAAAAACAAAAACAAAAACAAAAACAAAAAACAAAAACAAACAATAGGCAAGAGATAGAAATTGGCCATCTGTGTAAATTCACCAATATATCAGATGCCTAGACATCTGCAAAAAATAACAAGCCATACTAGGAAACAGGAAGAGATGTTCCAGCCAAAGGAACAAACCAAATATCCTGAAGAGATACATGATTTAAGACAACTAATCAATGATAATCATACAACTCTCCTAAATCAATTCAAAGAATTCAAAGAAAATATGACTAAAGAGATAAAGGATATCAAGACACCAGTAAGCAGAAAGGACAATTTGAAAACCTGCAAAGAAAACAGAAGTTATGAGAATGAAAGACATGATGGATGAGATTAAAAACATATTAGAAACACATAAGAGCAGATCTGAAATTGCTCAAAGACAGAATTAATGATTTCAAAGACAGAACATCCAAACTGGAAAAGACAGGAGAACGGAAAGAGAAGAGAATGGATAAAATAAAACAGGGTTTCAGGGAATTGAATGACAATATGAAATGCACTAATATACACGTTACCGGTGTCCCAGAAGGAAAAGAGAATGGAAAAGGGGTAGAAAGAATATTTGAGGAAATAATGACCGAAACTTCCCACCCCTTATGACAGACATAAATATCAATATATTGATAAATCCGAATAGGCCTACCCCGAGACACCTACTATTCAGAATGACAAATATCATAGATAAAGAAAGCAGCAAGAGAAAAGCGAAGCATCACATACAAGGGAACCTTGAAAAGATTAAGGGCTGACCTCTCATCAGAAACCATGGAGGTGAAAAGAAAGTGGTATGATGTATTTAAGGTACTTAAAGAGAAAAACTGCCAGTTAAGAATTCTGTACCGGCAAAACTGTCCTTCAAAAATGAGGGTGAGTTCAAAGTTTTCACAGACAAACAAAAACTGTTAAAGTATGTTACCAAAAGACCAGAATTACAAGAGATACTAAGGGAGTGCTGCAGCCTGAAAGGAAAAAAACAAGGGCAAGAGACTTGGAAAAAATGTAGAAGTAAAGACTATTAAGAAGGGTAAACTAAAGGGTAAAAAGACAGACAATATTAAGATATGACAACAGAAAACCAAAGGATAAAATGAATGAAGTAAGTGATGCCTTTACAGTAATAACATGAATGTTAATGGCTTGAACTCCCCAAATCCAAAGACACAGAACTGATAGAATGGATAAAAAAAAAATGAGCCATCTATGTGCTGCCTACAAGAGACTCACCTCAGACGTAAGGACACAATCAGGTTAAGAGCAAAGGGTTGTTTGGGAGCAGATGTGGCTCGAGCAGTTGAGCGCCTGCCTCCCACATGGGAGGTCCCGGGTTTGGTCCCCGGTACCTCCTGGAAAAAAAACAAAACAAGCAACAAGCAAAACAAATGAAAAACTAACTCAGGGAAGCCAATGTGGCTCCGTGGTTGAGCGCTGGCTTCCCACATACACGTTCCTGGGTTCAATTCCTGGCCCCCAGTACCTCAAGAAAAAAAAAAAAGTAAAAGGCTGGAAAAAGATATTCCATGCAAATAGTAACCAAAAAAAGAGTGGAGTAGTGATATTAATATCAGACAAAACATTTTAAATGCTAAACTGTTATAAGGGATGAAGAAGGTCATTATAAATTAATAAAAGGGGGCAATTCACCAAGAACAAAAAAACTATACTAAATATTTATGCACCTAACCTGAGTACCCCAAGATACACGAGGCACATACTGGCAAAACTGAAGGGAGAAATAGATGTCTCTACAATAATAGTTGGAGACTTCAATACACCACTCTCAGTATTGGATAGAACATCTGGATAGAGGATAAATAGAGAGCTTGAATAATACGATAAATGAACTAGACCTAACAGACATCTATAAAGCACTGCACCCCCAAAACAGCAAGATATACATTCTTTTCATGCGCTCATGGCTCTTTCTCCAGGATAGACCATATGTTGGGTCACAAGACAAGACTCAATAAATTTAAAAAGATTGAAATATACAAAACACTTTCTCTGATCATAACGGAATGAAGCTGGAAATCACTAATGGACAGAAAAAGGGAAAATTCATAAATACATGGTGATTAACACACTCTTAAATAATCAGTGGGTCAAAGAGGAAATTGCAAGAGAATTCAGCAAATATCTCGAGATAAATGAAAATGAGAACACAACGTATCAAAACCTATGGGGTACCACAAAGGCAGTGCTGAGAGGGCAATTTATTGCCCTCAATGCACTGGGAGGAACTAGAAAAAGAACTAATCCCAAACCTAGATGAAGGAAAGTAATAGTAAAGATCAAAGCAGAAATAAATGAAATAGAGAACAAACAACAACAAAGAACCAACAAAACCAAAAGTTGGTTCTTTGAGAAGATCAACAAAATCAACAAATCTTTAGCTACACTGACAAAGAAAAAGAGAGAGAAGTCGTAAATAAATAAAATCAGAAATGAGAAATGGGGCATTACCACTGACCCCGCAGAAATAAGAGAGATTATAAGAGGATACTATGAACAACTGTATGCCAACAATGTAGGCAAAATGGACAAATTCCTAGAAACACACAAACCGCCTACACTGACGCTAGAAGAAATAGAAGACCTCAACAAACCAATCACAAGTGAAGTGATTGAAACAGTCATCAAAAACCTCCCAAAGATGAAAAGTCCAGGACCAGATGGCTTCACAGGTGAACTTTATTCATCATTCAAAGATGATCTAATACCAATCTTGTTCAAGCTCTTCCAAAAAATTGAACAGGAAAGACTGCTACCAAACTCATTCTATGAAGCCAACATCGCCCTAATACCAAAACCAGATAAAAGATATTATGAAAAAGGATATTACAGACAAGTATCTCTAATGAATATAGATGCAAAAATCCTCAAAAAAAAAAAAATACTTGCAAACTGGATCCAAAAGCACATTAAAAGAATTATACACCATGATCAAGTAGGTTTTATCCCAGGTATGCAAGGGAGGTTCAACACAAGAAAATCGATTAGTGTAATAACCCACATTGATAAATTGAAGAAGAAAAACCACATGATCCTCTTGACTGATGCAGAAAAGGCATTTGACAAAATACAGCATCCTTTCTTGAAAAAAAAAAAACACTCCACAAGATAGGAATAGAATAAAAGGAAGCTTTCTTAAAATGACATAAACAAAACATGGTATATCCAAACAGTGGAATTCAGCTGCAAATGTGAAAAAATATATGAAAAATCTGCAGCTAACATTGTACTCAAAATTGAAAGACTGAAAGCTTTCCCACAGAGATCAGGAACAAGACAAGGATGTCCACTGTCACCACCGTTATTCAATATTGTGCTAGAAATCCTAGCTAAAGCAATCAGGTAGATAAAGAAATAAAAGGCACTTGGAGCGGATGTGGCTCAAGCACTTGAGCGCCCACCTTCCACATGGGAGGTCTCGGGTTCTGTTTCCAGTGTCTCCTGGAAAAACAAACAAACAAAAAAACCAACTCAGGGAAGCTGATGTGGCTCAGTGGCTGAGCTCCAGCTTCCCACATACAAGGTGTCCCAGGTTCAATCCCTGGTACAAAAAAAAAAAAAAAAAAAAAAAAAAAAAGGGACTCAAATAGGAAAGGAAGCAGTAAAATTTTCACCATTCGCTGATGATATGATCCTATATCTAAAAGACAACCTAGACAAAAATAAAAAGAATAAAAACCAAAACAAAACCCAATAAAAGACAACCTAAAGAATGGGAGAAAATATTTGGAAACCACATATCTGATAAGGGTTTAATATCTAGAATATATAAAGAAATCCTACAATTCAACAACAAAAAGACAACCCAATTAGAAAACAAGCAGAAGACTTAAAGAGATATTTCTCTAAAGAAATTATATGAATGGCCAAAAAGCACAAGAAAAGATGCTCAACATCATTATCTATTACGGAAATGCAAATCAAAAGCACAATAAGACACGATTTCATACCCATTAGAATGGCTACTATTAAAAAAAGGTAAAATAACAATGGTTGGGGAGGATATGGCAAAATACAAATACTCCTTCATTGCTGGTAGGAATGTAAAGTGGTTCATCTGCTGTGGAAAACAGTTTGGAGGTTCTTCAGAAATCTAAGTATAGAATTACCATGAGACCCAGCAATCCCGCTCCCCAGGCATATATCCAAAAAGAACTGAAAGCAGGGACTCTAACAAATATTTGCACAGTAATGTTCTTAACGGCGTTATATGCAGAATTGCCAATAGATGGAAGCAACCTAAGTCTTCATCAGCAGATGAGTGGGTAAACAAAACGTGGTATCTCCATATGATGGAATTCAGCTGTAAAAGAAATGAAGTTCTGACACATGCAGCAACATGGATGGATGCTGATGACATCAAGATGAATGAAATAAGCCAGAGGCAAGAGGACAAATATTGTATGATCTCACTTATATGAAATAATTAGAATTTGCACATTCAGAGTTAGAAACAAGAACAGAAGGTTACCAGGGGCTGGGGTGCAGGTAGGGAATGTGGAGTTAACGTGTGACTGCGACAGAGTCTCTGTCTGGGGTGATGGGAAAGTTCTGGTGATGGATGGTGGTGATGGCAGCACAACACTGTGAATGTAACTAACATCACTGAATTGTGGTTAAAATGGGAGTTTTAGGTTGTATATGTTACAAGAATAAAAATTTTAAAAACCTGTAGAGCTGTACAACACAAGTAATGAACCCTAATGTAAACTATGGACTGAAGTTAATAGTATAATTATAATAATATCGTTTCACCAATTGTAGCAAAGTACCACACTCGTGCAGTGTCACTAATACAGGGACCTGTATGTGTGCATGTGCTGGGCCGTGCGAGGACTCTGTGCTTTCTGCACGGCTTTTCTGTAAACCTGCAACTTCTCTGATTAAAAAAGTGCAAACAACAAAAACCCTAAACCCAACTTCTAACTCAGTAGTTCTGAATCCCTCCAGACCCAATGGACCTTTTTTATAATAACCATTTTATAATGTTCCCGGTATTATTTCAAAATGAAAGTCATAGAATATATAACCTACTTACGTAAGTTAGAAAAAATCAATATAATGCCCAAACTGTACACAAAGGAGAAATAAGAGAAGTAATTTATACTGAAACACAGATTTCAGTCTGTCAACGCTCAGCACAGCTACACTAGAGACGCCATCAGTCAGCTGCCGCACTAACCCACAGAACCCCTGGGAATGTGGTGATGGCAAGGGGGCTGCATGGATGACTAAAATCACACGTGCTGGAGACAGGACCTTTCAAAACAGAAAACAACTCTTGGTAAAGTCACAAAGTAAAGACTGTTTCTTTTGATGTACATGGTAGTTGCAGTCCCAGGAAACTGAGTGTATATTAAAACTGGTAAAAAAGAACAAAACAAAAAATAACTGGCACTTTTTAAGAAGAGACCTAAGTTCTGCCTCAGATCATTAAAACTAAGTTTTTCGCCTACATGTGCTTGGTGGGACGTGCAAAACCACTCTTTGTAGTGCAGGATGGTCCTGCACATTGCAACGTGCCTAGTGCCGTGGGCCTCTCTGCCCACAAAGTCACCAAATACCTCCTCTCTACTTCGGGCTGTCCCTGTTCAGAATGACTTGTCCAACCCTGTCCATTTAGAGTTGGAAACACCAAGGCCCCCACATGCCAGGTGCCACTCGGAGGGAGGGGACCTCCAGACTCTTCCCCCGACTCAGTGACTGCCCTGTTAGAGGGCTGTGCCACCTTCAGGGATGAGACAGGGCCTCTAACCCTCCTGGAGGGTCACGGTTTCCCTGGGAATTTCAGATGCTGGCAAAGGAGGCATTTTCCTTAGTCAATGGAAGCTGCTGCTACCACTACTACTCGCCTGTCGCAGGCCTGCGTCTCTGCGCTGTGCTGGGCTGCGAGCCCTCGGGACCCTTCCCCAGCCATCATCTCCTGGGATCTTCATATTGTGTGGCAGACAGGCCACAGGCAGCCATTCCAGTTTACAGAGGAAGACACAGAGCTCCGGAAAAGGAAAGCCATGTGAATATCAACGGCACGGCCAGGCCATCACCCAGGCCCCCTGACCTCCCCCAGGACCTGCCTTACTGCAGCCCTGAGCAGATGGCAGCTCACCCAGGGCAAGGGCCTACACCTGGTCCCTGGCCTGGGAAAAGTCCTTGGAGCACACGCAGCATTCCACCTTGAAGGCGAGGACAGCAAGGCCCACAGAGGTCACTGGACCTATCGAGGAGCTAGGACAGAGCCCAGCCTCCCGACGACCAGTCCAGAGGAGCAGAACTGGGGTCCTTGCTCATTCAAGGGTTGCTGTGATTGAGGTCAAAGGGGCTGGTGCAGTTACCCCAAACTGAGCTCTCCTGTGAGCCTCCCCTGAACTAGCACTGCTACCAAGAGCAGGCACTAAAGAGGTGTTCTCACTAAGA
Source organism: Tolypeutes matacus (assembly GCA_026826555.1). Taxonomy (NCBI): domain Eukaryota; kingdom Metazoa; phylum Chordata; class Mammalia; order Cingulata; family Chlamyphoridae; genus Tolypeutes; species Tolypeutes matacus. The sequence goes on along the minus strand of JAKSZT010054523.1, from coordinate 6,234,437 downwards.
CACACTGCGTGTTTTATGATGGAGAGAACACACAGGGGCCCCGGTGCTGGTGACCCCAACCCAAACATGAGGGAGTGGGGTGCAGCAGCACAGGAAAAAAAAAGTGGGGAAAAACCCCCAAAACTTGCTAAGTGTCAGCAAGGCTAGCTCAAGGCGTGACTCCTGGTAGCCCAGGCTGCACAAAGCCCTCTCCAAGGCCAGCTCCTCTCCTTCCTTCCCCTTCAACCAGGGAAGTAGTTCCATGGGTCAAAAAAAATTTTGGGGAGAAAAAAACAACTGGACCGAATATCTCTTAAGATCCTTCCCGTGTCTTACTTTGTTTCTAAATGTAGCTCCACAAGGGAATGATCTATCTACACAACTGCTTTTTCGCAATGGAACGGCCGTGTTTCTTTTCCGTGTTACTGCAGTGAATCATTCAGGGAAACGCTTTCTCTAACAGGGACCCAGACTTCTGACTGCCAAATAAAGATTGCTGCTGTTATTATTTAACGTATCGTGAACTCATCCCCATTACCATGGGAGCTCTGCAAGGTTTATAAAAAGATATCCTTGAACAAGGAACAAAAAAATGGGTGAGGAAGAAAGGGGAGGAGCTCGGAGGCCATCCTGCCATGGGTCCTCCCACTGGCCTGGAGAGTGCCACATCCTTAGGAGTTTTCACAGATAAACCACTAGGCCCATGTGGCCAATTGGAAAGCCACATTACCCATACTGAAAGCCAACTACCCAAGTAGGGGGAAAGCAGCAGCTAAAGCCAGGGCTCTGATGACAGAGAAAAGTAATGGTGGAAACTGTGACAGACAGGAAGGAGATGTAAACAACTACAATGGCAAAAAACACAATAGCTAGGAGTACTCAAAAAGCGGAGTCCTTAGGGGTGTGGAGGCAAACAACTCCGCCCTCCTCCCTCGCTGCGTCTGAAAAGGCCACAGTAGTTTTAGGACAGCAGCGTATGTCTACAGAGAGCTCACTGTGTGTCGGCAACTGTCCTGGACACTTCATGGCGGCAATCACACTCGATCCTCAGAACAACCTGTGAGGCATGGGTCAGCAGACTGGACACAGAGAAAGTTTACTTGCTCAGGAAACACGCACATATGTACATACATACAAACATCCACACGTGATGATGGCATGCAGGGCCCTGGACTTGACGCTATTAAGAAAACAGAGCTGTGTAAAGGCGAATCCTGTTCACAGGAAACATTGATCCGTTCATTTGGCAGCTATTTTCAATGCCGTGGAAACGTCAAGCGTGTGATGAGAACTGGGGATACCAAGGTGACTCTCACAACAGTCTTGTAGGGAGATAGCAGCCAGGCCTGAACATCACAAAGTGGTGAAAGCGATGGCAGGGAAGCACAAGGAGTGCAGGGAAGGGGCCCCTCACCCAGACCTGGGGCAAGAACAGTGAGGGGACGACACAGAAGTCTCCCCAGAAAGGCACATCCAGTGAGAGCTAAGATAAGGACCTGCACAAGCGAACTGGAGGAGAAATGATTCAATGCAGTGAGAGAGGCAGGAACCAAGGTCATGGGAGTTCAAAGGAAGAGACAAGAAGTTGGGGTTGGGGGTGGAAGCTTGGTGTTGGAAAGAGTTAAGCTGGGATCCAGAGAGCTGGAAAGGATTGTGCTAAGTAGAGATGGTAGGAAAACATTCCACGGCAGGGAATAATATTTTTAAAAGCTTGGCAACCAAATCCTATGGTATTCTACCTTTTTTGAACAGGGACTCTCTGCCCTTAGTCTACTCTCTGCATATGCTTTAGGAAAAGCATAAACTCATCAGAAGGTCCCCTGTGTGCCATTCTTGTCCCTAGGAGTATCCCCTCCCCCTCAAAAAATATTCCTGGGATAATTTAAAATGACCACCTTTCTAGCCTCCTCAAACCCCAGAACCATGGGATCCTACCTCTCTGGTTTCTATCCATTTTTAAAAGTAGTTATAGTAGGATCGTGGGTGCCAGGGTCAGCAGGCAGCAGAGAAACTAACTGGTCAGCAGCATCCTCTAAGAAGAGCAGCCTGGCACCTTCCATCTGTATTTCTGGAAGAAGCTAGGTCTTCTAACTCTCAGGAGGCCATTCCCTCCACTCCCAGGTGGCTACTTTTTAAGAAGCCAGAGAAAGGAACAGCCAAGAAATCTCTCTGTGACCCACCATATACTAGACACTAAATGAGATTGTAGAGAGTAAATGAGAAGATATTCCTCTAGTAGAGGCAAAGGTCCAAGGAATGAGAGAAGAGCAAAGGCCCGTGTTTTCTTCTCTGACTATACAGACAAGCATGAGTAGCAGTAACAACTCCTAAAGAGGAGGCATAATTTGACAAGAGCAGCTTGGCGAGGGAGGGATTTTTATTATCTATCATAGACCCAAAATACACCACTCGATACCAAATTGCCTCCATTCACTTGATAAAGGAAATACAAGGTCTCTTTGTCATTAGAAGGTGCACATAATTTGGGAGTGGGAAACTATGCAGATGTGACTAGAGGTGCAAGGAATTTGCACTCCTTCATGCTTTATTGTAAATAATGCAAAATTATTTGGAAATGAAATTGCCCAATTAACATGAAAAATGCTCATCCTTACTAGTAAACAAAAATGCAAACAAAATGATACTGTTTCCCTTCTTTCATGCTTACTAAGCTTAAGAGTTCTAATGCATAGTACTGGTGAAAGCTTGGGCAATGGGTAATTGTCACATGTCCTAGGCAGAGTACATATTTGGCACACTCATTCTGGAAGGCATTTTGTTAAGATGTAGCAAAAGCTCCAGAAAATAATTGGACATGTGTGCAAAGATGGACATATAAGATACAAAGTATACATCCAAATGAACATCTAAGAACGCCCTCTATTATAAGAAGATAATAGTGAAACATCATAGTGGCTTGGAGCTATCTACCTCAGAAAAATATGTTCTTAAACCTATATTTGTGTGGGTGTGAAGTCAGTATAAATAGGACCTTTGGATGAGGTTACTTTAGTTGAGATACAGCCTAACTCAATCCCTAAGGGTCTTAATCCTATTACTGGAGTTCTTTTTAAGCGGAATGAAATTCAGACTCATAAAGAAGCCATAGGCACCAGCCAGAGGCTGGAAGTAGAGAGGACCCGGAATGTGGAGTGGATGTAGCTCAAGTGATTGATCGCTTGTTTTGCATGTATGAGGTCCCAGGTTCAATCCCTGGTCCTCCTAGAAAACAAGCAAGCAAACAAAAAACAAAAAGAGAATCAGGAAAAGAAGCCAGGAGAGGTTGCCACGTGCATTGTTATGTGACAGAAAAGACAAGGACCAAGGATCGCTAGCAGCCAGCCCCAGAGCACCAGAATCTTCTGGGAGAAGGCATCACCTTCAAGATGTTTTGATTTTGGACTTGCCTCAAAACCATGAACCAATAAATAAATTGTCTAAGGCAAACAATTGCATGGTATTTGCTTGTAGCAGCCAGGAGACTAAAACTAACATGTAGGAGATAATGTACATGTTTAAAAGCAGAAAATCGATTACATTATGGCATGTCTCTGTCCAGTATTCAATGGGATCCTCTGGCCTCTTAAATGGTGTAGGGGTCTCTATTTTCTTGACATGGGGAGGCATTTTACTGTAGGGCTAAGTGAGAAAAGCTGCCATTTGTATATGAACGCACAAAAAAGTCTGGAAGGACATGTAAATGTTAACAGCAGTCACCTATGGGTCACAGAATTAGAGGTAATTTTCCTTCTGCTTGTCCGTATTTTCTGTTTCAACAATAAACATGGATTACCGGCCTGAAGAAGCACTGGCTCTCTCAGCGACTATGCTGACGAGTGATCCTGCCAGGGTGTAGTAAAGAAGGACACCCAGCTGCTCCAGTTCTCCTCAGGGTTTAATGGGCTCCCACCCATGGCTGCAGCTGTGAAGGTCTGTAAGTGTGAGCTGGAATCCACACCTGTCTAGATGATGTGCCAAAGACTGTAAGCCGTTAGAGCTGGGAGGTCTTGTAGAGATCTTGATCAAGTCCATTTCCCTCCTTTTAAAGAAGGGGAAACTGAGACCCACAGAGAGGTGATCTGTTTAAGGTCACATTGTGAGTCACAGCAGAGTCATGGGTTTGTGAGGCTACTAAACCTTGAGCTGGAATCTGATAAAAGAGCAAACTGCAGGGAGGGAGGGGAGCCAGCTGAGCAGGGCTTCAAAGCCTGTAATCCTTCTTCACCTGGACACTGGCTGGCTCGAGCCAGAGGGCTGGATGGTGTGCTCCGACTCCAGAGAGCAGGCATGGAACACCAAGGGGCTCGCTGGCATTGACGTCAGTGGTTCAGTGACTCAAGGAGTCGGTGACAAGGCTGACTGGCGGATCTACTGGCTACTGACTCAAGTTTTTAGGGATTCCTCTGTTAGTGGCTGTCACCCTGCCACGAGCCAGAACCACTGTCCCACCCAAGGCCCCATGGTCCTCAAAGTGAGAAAACCAGGGCCGTGGACATAGCAGGCTAAGCTCACGGAACACAGGCTTGCCAGTCTTCCTCTCTGACCTTCCAAGGAAGTGTGGAGTCATACAGGGGACATGGGATTTCAAACTAGAAGCCCTAAATTTGAGTCTCAGCTCCCCTGATGTTAATAAATGTGGAGAACAGTAGCTGGCCTGACTGCTTACTGGAAGTGAAAGCCAAATTATAAGGACTTTAAAGCAGAAGGAAGTATTTCCTTAGTCAGGTAAGGTCCTCCTGTGGGCCCCAGTTAGGAGGAGCCTTTCCTTGAGGAGCACAGGGGCGGGGGGTGCAGGGGAAGCAGCCTGGTGAAAACAAGCAGGCCTGGCTTGAAGAGGAGCATGGAGGATACTATTATTACCACAAGCACCTTCATCTTTAGCATCCAGCTAGGCCAAGGAACCCCAGGCCCAGTCTCCACCCAAGCCTGGAAAACATCCTTGGCCATCACAACTCATCAGGGCAGCCTGCGTGTGAACCCAGCTCTGTAAATACCAGGGACTGGTCACAGGTGGGGGCTGGACAGTTACCACCCACTTGCTGAGCTCCTTTTCACTCAACTCTGGAGAGAGTCATGCCTTAGAAACCAGCCAGCTCCCTTCCCGACCCTCCTCCAAACACCCACCAGATATCAATTTCTGTAGAGAAAGCCCCAATCACTCAGTGACTGTTCCCCTCCACTGAGATCATTCCTGAACACAGAGCCCTGTCTGAGTCCCAAGAGAACGTAAGCTAGCTCTGCACCTCTGTACTCCACTCTGGGAATTGAAACTGCCAGGCTGCATTATTATTATTTCATCATAATTATCTATTTTTTAAAATCTGTTAAATTGACTTTAGGTTCCCTAGATTGGGCTGTTTTTCTCACATTTTTACTTGGTACTACAAAATCTGTAACAATGTCAGAAAAACATCTCTCAAGGATCAAATACCTACACATCTCTCCCACGTAAAGGTCAGAAAGCAAAAATATTATTCGGTTGTGCCCATTCGTTCTCTAGAACAATGAGAAGAATTCTGGCTAGAAGGGGGTGTCCCTAGGCTGAGAGGCAGAAAGAAACAAGAGGAAGAGCTCGAATATCGGCCCCTGCCTGTCTTCAGCACACAGACAGTACAGCGTGCGGAGGAGGGGAGTTCTGGGCCCAGGCTCAGCGAATTCTCCTGCTCTGGGATTTCAGAGCAGTCTCTTCCCCTCTCTGAGCCTCAGATTCCTTATGGACAAAACAGGGGCCTTATCTGGGAACATACCTTGCAGGGCTTCCGGGAGAACCAGATAAGATAATGGGGCATGAAAACACTTTGTACAGCACCAAGTGCCGGGCAAGTACGTTTTTCTCTAATTTGCTTTCAGATTCAGAATTTGAGAATCTCTTACTTGCCAGGTTGGAGGGCCCAGGAGGAGCTGCCACAGTGCCCGCCCATGTGCCAGGAGCGGAGGTGGGAAATGCTGCGCTGCCTTCTACAAAAGACCAGGACCTGAGGGCACTCGAAGAGCAACGCCAAGCAAGCCTCGCAAACCCCAGCTATGTGTCAAAGAAAAGGCGTGCGCATTGCTGAGAGCTTACTAGGCCCTGGAAGCCTCTCCACCACTTTGTAAAAGGGGACTGAGCATGCTCACAAGGAAGCTGAAGCTCAGAGGTGACCAGCTTCAACAAGGCCCAAAGGGAAAGAGCCAGCATGACATGAGCTCTTGCCACGTGCCACGCCCGTCACACTGCGGCTTTGCCGCCACTTCAACTTCAGTCTTCCTAACAGTCTGCTAAGTAGGACTCACATCCCGAGGTCACACAGGTGGCAGACCAAAACGTAGTGTTAGCTCTAGCTGCTCCCCAAAAGATGATTTTTACACCAAACCAGATTGTCCCCCCCCCAAGGCCGTGAGGACTGACCTTTCCCTGATACGGGGGGGATTGGATACAGAGCAAGCTGCCTTTTGTGGTAGCTGGTAGACAAAGGGTGGTAGAGAAGCTGCCTTGTGTACTACACAAGACTGGAAAGGTCTCATGCTCCCACGGATAGTAGAGTGGGTAAGGAAACCAGGTGCAGCCACACAGCGGAGTACTATGCCGCAGTGAAAAAGAACCGACTCTGGATACACACAGTCACACAGAGGAATCCCTCACACATAATGCTGAGCAAAAGATTCAAAAAGTATTCTCTGTGCGAATATTCTCGCTGTCCTGATTGTGTGATAATCAGGGTAGGCTAAACATTCACTATATTAGAAACCATACATGTGTCCCCTGACCTAGTTTTTCTCCCTAGGTCTGGTTTTAGTGATAAACCAAGCCTGATTTATTATATGACCATCCTATATGGGAAAAGACTGTAACTTTGGGTATCTTTGGTCCCGGTAAAAATAAAGAAAAATATAGAAGATGCATGAGCCGCCAGGCCCCGTGAGCCACGCAGTAAGATGATGACATAACAGGAGAGTGACACAAGGGAGAGCCAAGACGAGATGCACCGAAAAACCAGAACTAAGGTGGCACAGGTGGGAGGACGCCTCTCTCCCACATCGGAGATTCCAAGGATCGAATTCCAGTGAAGACAGGAAGAGAAGGATGAGAGGGATGAGAAGAGAGGGGCAGGATATGGACACAGAGAGTTGCCCAGCGAATGGACACAGAAACAGCAAAAACGGGGGGGAGGGGGGGTAAAAATGGATAAAAGTAAATAAATAAATCCTTAAAAAAATGTATAGGGGAGGAAGATACGGATTATAGTTGGTAGTTATACTTTGACGATGCTCTTTCATGATTTGTTAACAAATGTTTCACAACAATGCAGGATGTTTGTGCGGGGGTGATGTGTGGGAGCCCTGTATGATGTTATGCATGTTTGTTTTGTAAGTTCACGATGTTTACGGAACACTTAGAGTTTATGTATGTTCATGTGTGAACGATATACTTCAATAAATTGTTTTTAAAAAAAGTATACTCTGTATGGTTCCATTTATATGGCGTTCAAAAGCAGGCAAAATGAATCTGCCATAATAGAAGGTGACATTGTAGCTGTCCTGGGGGCAGGGGGGCTGCCAGGGAACCTTCTGGGGCTGACCATGCTCTCTGTCATGATCGGGTGGCAGCTACGTGGGAGGTGCATACGTAAGAAACCGTCAAGCTGCACACGTCAGACTTGTCATTGTACTGTGCGCAGGTGGTACCTCAACTGAAAAGAAGTTCAATCCTTAGGGGGCCCATGATCTCCCAGCCACGCCAAGGCTACGCACAAAAACACGCCAGGCCACGCCCATCCGACTGGGTGAGCAATGGCTGCCTGTGATAAAAGCCCACAACAAGCCATGGCACACGTGTGCGCCGACCGCCTCACCAAAGACACGTGTCCGACTCAAAGGAGATATGGGAGATCTGGGCTCTGAAGCTGCTTTACCACCTGACGCTAGACAAGTTACTCGTCAGAACGAGCCACAGTTTCATCATCTGAAAGTGAGGGGTTTGGATGAACTGATTTACTTGTGATTCTTTGGTTGAATTTAATAAAATAGTAGTGTTTATCTAATTTAAGCAGTTTCATTGAAAGGGTTCGAGATCTGACTAAATTAAAACCTGTCTTCTGCTCCTCAACGTACCCTGACGTATAGATAGAATGAGGCTTAACTCCCACATCCTAGGGGCAGCTGAGGTAAGTCCAGATCGGAAACCGTACACCCAACTCACTCTACCTGAAGCGCAAGGCTCCTGGGTGGAAAAAAGGCAGTTTAATGAGCGCTTACTGGGTGCCTGCAATGTCCCGGGACCTGTCTCAGGCCTCAACATGGCCGTGTGGGGAAGCTTCCTAATTCATGCACTGGAGCCTTCAAATGAGGGGATGCCCTGCACAAGAACCTCTGGGAAGTACACCCAAAACATACACTCTGCTTACTTCAGTGTTGCAGTGAGGCCCCATGGCTCCCAGACCGGAGGCCCAGCAGCCATCTGAGGGCCGCCCCACTCTGGGTCCTGAGCAGCACGTCTTCCCTCTCCCACTTCAACTGTGACAGGGGCAGCGCAGCAGGAGTGATGGCAGCAATGATATCAGAAGTGCTAACACTGACGGACTTCCGTGTGCTGGGCAGCCTGCCAAGAACTTTACATGCTCACTCATCTAAACACCAACACAACCCCATTTTATAGATACGGCAATTGAGGCACAGATAAATCAAGTAATTTGCCCAAGGGTTCCTTGGCCAGAATGTGGTACAACCAGGAATTGAACCACCCAAAGGTGGCTCCCTGCCTGGTTCTTCGCTCCTGCGCTCTACCCAAGGAAGGCCTCCGGAAATCTCCAGGAACATGCCCACACCCCGAAAGTCTCTGCCCTACACCCGGTAAGCTAATTCTGCAAATCCCCAATAAAGCCACAGGTATTCTTGTTTCTTTGCTTTAACTGCCTTGCTTGGAAATTTTTGCTAGTCATCCCCTCACTGTCTACCTAAATATCAAGCCTGCTGAAGTCTTCCAGATATTTAAAGTCTTTTACCATGCAATCCCCGCCAGCCTTTCCATTTCATTTCCAACTTCGCTCCTATAGTCGTCCTCTGCTCTAGAAATGTGGCCCTGCATGCCCCTCCCAGCACAGGCCAGGCTCTCTCAGGCCACCTGGTCTCTGCCAGGTGAACTACTCAGCCTTCAAAAATCCAGTTCAAATGTCACCAGTACTGTGGAAGCCTCCTTTGGCAGCCTGTCCAGGCAGAGTTATTTAGCACCTTTTCTGTGTTTCTTAAGTACTCTGGTACAATCTTTTTTCAGTGCACTTCTCACAATACATTATAGTCAGTTGTTTATGAGTTTGTCTACACTGAACTGCTAAGTGCCCCAAGAGAAGAGGCTCTGTCTTACTCATTTCTTATCTATTCTGCCATGAGGTTTCTTGCACTCATTAAATGTTCTCTAAAAGTTTGTTAAACATATGAATAGATAATTGAATTCAAGAATAAATTGTTGCTTTTTTCCTTCCCATCACTGCCAAATTTGTGTTCTAGCATATGGAAGTAGCATGACAGATGTAAAACAGCTCTGGATATATAACTTCAGGAGTACATTGGCGCAAATCCATATCCCACAAGTGGCAAAAAGACAAACTCTATTTTCTCCTCCTTCAAATTTTGTTAATATCTCTTTAAATATAGAATCAGGCAGTAGGTTTCTATGAGAAACCATGAAAACCCAGCTTAATGCAGTAGTAGTACTAGAACATGCAGAGAGCCAAGCCGTCGGAGGGCAGAGGTAGAGTCTCAGCATCAGGCCAAGATAAATCCCTGCTTACCTCCTTCCTGGGAATTCATGATGTTCAGGGCAAACAGCATTGCATTAGAGAATGTGGTCGCTTCTTCCTTACTTGCAAAGTTTAAGCCGTAGACCTGGCGGGCATCTCGCCACTGGTGGAAGGTTGGTGTTGCCTGATTGTACTTCAGCCCTTTCACGATTGAATAATTGATCACAACCTGGAGAGGAAAAGAGAGTGAAATACGAGTAAATAAATAAAATGTAAGTGAGCTGGAGGGAGCTGCTAGGGGCAAGGACATTGGATACTACAGGGCCACAAGAGGAAAGGAATATAGGGACAGTGCTAGAAATGGATACATAACAGGCAGCTTTTCAGACCACAACTTACAAAACAGTGAGAGTCTGAAAAACCAGTTATTTCATTTAGCTAATAATGTTGTGCAGTTATAACCTCCAAATGAGAAGACCTGAGCTAGAAGTCACGTTCCCTGGGCTCTGGTCCTGGCCCTGCCACCTAGCCATGTGACCCATGGAGGCCATGTACCTCTCTGAGGCTCAGTTTCTCGTTATAAGTGGGGATAAAATCTTGGCTTTACTGACCTCATGGGGTTACCACCAGGATCCACGTCACGCACAAGTTATCCAGACTTCAGATATAAAGCTACTTTTTTTCCCTTTTTCAACATTTATTTACTCACCACCCGCCCCCATTGTTTTTGCACTCGCTGTCCACTCTGTGTGTTCTTCTGTGTCTGCTTGTTTTCTCTTTAGGTGGCACTGGGAACTGATCCTGGGACCTTCTAGAGTGGAGAGAGGTGCTCAATCTCTTGCGCCACCTCAGCTCCCTGGTCTGCTGCATCTCTTATTGTCTCTCTTCTGTGTCTCTTTTCGTTGTGTCATCTTGCTGCGCCAGTTCTCCGCGCGGGCCAGCTCGCCTTCACAAGGAGGCCCCGGGAATCAAACTCTGGACCTCCTATATGGTAGACGGGAGCCCAATCGCTTGAGCCACATCCGCTTCTCATAAAGTTTCTTAAGGACATGTCTTTTCTACTTCATATCCACACTCCCCATAGCCCTTTGTATGGTGTCTAGCACTTAGGATGCATTAGTAAGTGGGTTAGTAAATATAAGGATGACTAGGGAGAGTTAAGTTAATGCGCCACACAAATATATAGCATTATCTTTTTCATTAATCAGTAAACATCAACCAACTGCCAGGAAGAATGCCAGGCCAGCCAGGGAAAGATATAGAGACTGTGGCAATTTGAGATTATTTATGAATTCTCCCAAAAAGATACTATGTTTGTAAACTGGTCTGTTCTCTGGGCGTGATACCCTTTGATTATATTAAATTTAAAGGTTTTACGTTTACTTGATTAAATCAAGATTAGGGCATTGATTCGACCACATCATTAGGGTGTCTCAGGGTTGAGTCCTCGCCCCCTTGGTGGACTATATAAACAGACAATCAAGGAGACAGAAGCAGATACATGAGAAAAGAGAGACAGCTCCATAGGCAGGGAAGAGGACTTTGATACCGTGGCCCTGGGAAGAGATGAGCCATTCGCCTGACAGTGAGCAGCTAAGGAAGGGAAGACCAGGCCTGCCATCTTGCTTCAACACATGGCAACTGACTTTGGGTGAGAAATCAACCTGGAGTTGGACTCTTTAGGGCCTTCTAACTGTAAGCTTTTTACCTCAAATAAATAGCCTTTATAACACTAACAGATTTCTGGGACTCTGCATCAGCACCCCTTTGGGTAAATAATACAGAGACCGAGACAGAATCCCAACATAGAGGTGCTCACGAGCAGCCAGGGGTCTCAGCACCAGGTGTGTCTGAGTTTTAAGCTTCAGGTCTTTTGGAAACAGAAAGAATTATTTCAAAGCACTCCAGGACTGTAACCGTTGGGGAATTTGATGTAATTATGAATTCCAAAAATATAATTGAATCATGTTTGTAAACTGATCTGTTAATCTGGGCATGATTAGGTTAGGATTAGGGCGTTGAGCCCCACCCCTTCATGGGTGGGGAATTGAATATAAAAGGCAAGGCAAAGGACAGTTGAAGCAGTCTTTTGAGAAGAAGTTTTGATGTTGGAAAGAAGGCCCCAGGAGAAGAGAAGCAAGCCGTTCGCCTGATCGTCTACAGCTGACCTTGCGGAGGAAGCAGGAGCTAAGCCCGGAGAGAAACGCAGCCCCGGGAAGAGAGGAACCCCAGAAGCCTGAACCCTGGCAAACGCCAGCAGCTGTCTTACTCTAACACGTGGCAATAGCCTGTGGTGAGAGAAGAAACTTAATGCTTTATGGCCTGGTATTTGTGGACTTCTACCCCAAATAAATACCCTTTATAAAGACCAACCCATTTTTGGTATTTTACATTAGCACCCCTTTGGCTGACTAATACAAGGACTATACTCAATGAGGTGTACTCAGTGAGGCAAGGAGAGGCCTGGAAAAGAGGACACTCTGGGCTGGAGCCATTATTCTGCTTTCCAACTCCCTACTAGCTCAGAGTCATGGAACTTAACTGGTTGCTAATTTGACCTGTAAAATGGGAGAGAGGGTAATATGGCTACGGTGTGGCACCTTCCAGTGTGTTGTGAGGATTAAAGACATATGTGAAAGTACCTAACACAATTCCTGGAAATAAGTGCTAACTGAGAAATAGGAAGGTCCCTATGAAAGGAGGTATACAAAGCAGAGTCTGGACTGGCTAGAGGGCCATGCATTAGTGATGAGAGGTACAGGATGACTTCTCAGATCTCCTCTGGCTTTGAGGCTCCAGTGAGGCTCCAGGGTTTTGGACCTGAGATTAGGGATAACTCTCTCCATTGCTTCCATTGGGAAGGGGAGCTCAGGAAAAGTTCTCTTTCACTCTTTACCAAGGGTGTAGATTTACATGCATATATGGCTAAATCAAAAGTATTGAGCTGGGGGTGGCTAGGTTTTGCTGAAGGTCATGAGATAAAGGGCTGGAGGTTTGGTGGAAGATATGCATGACAAGAAGTAGCAGGGACTTGTGGCAGAAACAGCTCTTCAGATCAGAGGATAGCACTGATAGCAGCATAGTGACCAAGGCAGAGAGATCAGAGCCTGCTCCCTTCTGCCTTGGTGAGTTCACGCCAGGCATGCTATGTTCAAGCTTTTTTGCTTCATTGTTTTTGGTCTGCACTTTTAGAGGACATTGAAAAACTGGAGCGAGCCAAAGGAAAATGTTTTAAATGGAAGAAGGGCTGGAAACCCTATTCTATCAAGAATGGTTGAGGGATACTGAAGCTGGATTAAAAAAAGACTCAAGTGTATCACGGCTACCGTCTCCAGGTATTTGAGGGGATGTTCTGGGGAAATGAGAGTTAGCTTGACTTAGAAATCTATGATTTGAAATCTCTGGTTGGCTAAGTTCTTGGAGAGGGACTGGGGGTGGGGTGGGGCAGTGGGAGTTGGGAGGAGGCCAGTGCCTTTCCAGAACAATATGGAATAGTGTGGCCAGAAGAATCTCTGAAGGGAACTCAAAGGGAAAACTGATGCCCAGGGAGAATGAGTGACTCATCCACAATAAGCTAATGGTAGAACTGAATTTAGAAGCCAATTCTCGAGCCAAAGACTTGGCACTGAACTACATTGCTTATTGCCAGTATAATTGGTTAAAATTTTTCTTCCTGTAATTCTATCTCTGGTCCTGCTCTCTGGAGCATCCTAAGTCAGGAGAAGATAGTCAGATACTTGATCAGGAGAGGGCAAGGAGGCCTTTCCTTGTTCTGTAAGTTCTCTGGGTTCTTCACTGCACACAGCTGGTCTCTCATCTGACTGCACGTTCTTGGGCCTGCCAATTCTATCCTATCTACACCTAGAGCCTAAAGACTGCTCGCCAATGGAGCGGTCTGCTCTCTAGACACAGCCCACACCCATTCTTCATTTCCACTGTTCTGCCTGTCCTTATGCCAATACCACATTCTTGATTATTGTCTGTTTGCTGTAAGTCTTGAAACCTGGTAGTGTAAGTCCTCCAACTTTGTTCTTCAAGATTATCTTGGCTATTTTAGAGCCTCCATATTTCCATATAAATTTTAGAGCCCATGTATCCATTTCTACAGAATATCTGCTAGGATTTTAATTGGAATTACATTTAATTTATAGATTAATTTGTGAAGAAACATCTTAGCAACATTGAGTCTTCTAATTCCATGAATGTGGCCTATCTTTCCATTAGTTTGGGTCTTCTTGAATTATCTCGCAATGTTTTATAGTTTTCAGAATAGAAGATGTGCAGAGTTAGAGTTGCTCCAAGGTCTTTGATGCTCTTGCAGATGGTATTTCAAAAACTTCATTTATTATTTATTGCTAATAAACAAAAATGTGGTTGTTTTCTTATATACTGATAGTGATCATGCCAACCTTTTTACCAGCTCTGCAAGGATTAACCCTCAGCTTTGCACTCTCTAATCTCCTTCTATTTCCTGGTTATTAACTCCATGAATTTATACAATATATTTAGTTCATAATAGCACAATCATATAGTATTTGTCCTTTTGTGTCTGGCCTGCTTCATACAACATAATGTCCTTCAGATTCATCCATGTTGTCATATGCTTCACAACTTCATTTCTTCTTACAGCTGCATAATATTCTATCATGTGTATACACACCAGAATTTGTTATCCATTCATCATTTGATGGACACTTGGGTTGTTTCCATCTTCTGGCAAATGTGAATAATGCCACTATGAGCATCGGTGTGCAGATGTCTGTTCACGTCACGGCTCTCAGTTCTTCTGGGTATGTATCTAGTAGTAATAGTGCTGGGTCAAATGTCAAGTCTATATTCAACTTTCTTAGGAACTGCCCAACAGTCCTCCAAAGTGGCTGTACCATTCTACATTCCCACCAAAAGCAAATAAGTGTTCCTATCTCTCCATATCCTCACCAACATTTGTAGTTTTCCAACTTTTTAATAGTGGTCATTCTAATAGGTGTGAAATGGTATCTCATTGTAGCTTTGATTTGCTTTTCCCTAATTGCTAGTGATGTTGAACGTTTTTTCATGAGTTTTTTCGCCATTTGTATTTCTTCTTTGGAAAAAGGTCTGTTCAAGTCTTTTGTGCATTTTTAAATTGGGTCATCTTCTTAATATTGCTGAGTTGTAGTATCTCCTTACAGATGATGGATATTAGACCCTTGTCAGATATGTGATTTCCAAATATTTTCTCCCATTGAGTCAGCTGCTTTTTAAAAAATTTTTAAAAGCTTTATTTATTTATTTATTTATTTATTTATTTATTTATTTATTTATTTATTTATTTACTTTTATCCATTTTTAACCCCCTCTTCCCCCTGCCCCCATTTTTGTGTCTATTTGCTGAGCAATCTCTGTGCCTGTTTCCTGCCCTCTCTTCTCATCCTTCTCCTGTCTTCACTGAGGATCCTGAGAACCTCCAATGTGGGAGAGAGGTGTCCTACCTCCTGTGACACCTTAATTTCTGGTTTTTCTGTGCGTCTCGTCTTGGCTCTCCCTTGTGTCACTCTCCTGTTGTGTCATCATCTTGCTGTGTGGCTCAGCGGAGCCTGATAGCGCACCTGTGCATGGGGCCTGGCGGCCCATGTACCTTCTATATTTTTCTTTATTTTTACTGGGAGGTCCCAGGGATCGATCCCAGGTCCCTCCATATGGGAGACGGATGCCTAACCATTTGAAACACATCCGGCCCCCTCAGCTGCCTTTTAACCCCTGTGACAAAGTCCTTTGAGGTGCAAAAGTGTTTAATTTTGAGGATGCCCCATTTATCTATTTTTTTCTTTTGTTGCTCATGCTTTGGGTATAAGATCCAAGAAATCACCACCTACCACAAGATCTTAAAGATGTTTCCCTACATTTTCTTCTAGTAGTTTTATGGCTCTGGCTTTTATATTTTGGACTTTGATCCATTTTGAGTTGATTCTTGTATAGGGAGTGAGATAGGGGTCCTCTTTCATTCTTTTGGTTATGGATATCCAGTTCTCTCAGCACCATTTGTTGAAGACTGTTCTGTCCCAGTAATGTGGACTTGGTAGGTTTCTCAAAAACCAGTTGGTCATAGAGGTGAGGGTTTCTTTCTGGACTCTCAATACTATTCTACTGACCAATGGTAAGAGTCTATCTTACTGCAAATACCATGCTGTTTTGATCACTGTAGCTTTGTAACATGTTTCAAGGTCAAGCTGTGAGAGTCCTCCCACATTGCTCTTCTTTTTTAAGGATGCTTTTGGCTATTCGGGTGCACTTTCCCTTCCAAATAAAATTGGTAGTTGCCTTTTCTATTTCTGTAAAATAGGCTGTTGGAATTTTGATTGGCACTGCATTGAGTCTATAAATCAGTGTGGGCAGGATTGACATCTTCATGATATTTAGTTTTCCAACCCATGAACACGGAATGTCTTTCCATTTGTTTAGGTCTTCTTTGATTTCTTTTAGCAGTATTTTGTAGTTTTCTGAGTATAAGTCCTGTACATCTTTGGTTAATTTGATTCCTGAGTATTTGAGTCTTGTTGTTGCTATTATAAATGGATTTTCCCCCCTGATTTCCAACTTAGATTGTTAAATACTAGTGTACAGAAACATCACTTGTTGTGTGTTGACTTATATCCTGCCACTTTGCTGAACTCATATTAGCTCAAGGAGCTTTGTCATAGACATTTTGGAATTTTCTAAATATAGGATCATGTCATCTGCTAATAGTGAGTTTTACTTCCTCTTTTCCTATTTGTATGCCTTCTATTTATTTACTTATTCTTGTCTAATTGCTTGAGCTAGAACTTCTAGCACAGTGTTGAATAACAGTGGTGACAGTGGGCATCCTTGTCTTGTTCCCATGTTAGAGGAAAAGCTTTCAACCTGTCCCCATTGGGTATTATGGTGGCTGTGGGATTTTCATATATGCCTTTAATTATGTTGAGGGACTTTCCTTTTATATCTATCTTTTGAAGTGTTTTTATCAAGAAAGGGTGCAGGATTTAGTTGAATGCCTTTTCTGCATTAATTGAGATGTTTTTTTTCCCTTCAATTTGTTAATGTGGTGTATGACATTAATTGATTTTCTTGTGCTGAACCACCTTGCGTGCCAGGAATAAATCCCACTTGGTCATGGTATATAATTCTTTTGATATGTTGTTGGATTCTATTTGTAAGTATTTTCTTAAGAATGTTTGAATCTATGTTCATTAGAAAGATTTGTCTGTAATTTTCTTTTTTTGTAGTATCTTTATCTGGCTTTGGTCTTAGGGTCACATTGGCTTCATAAAATGTGTTGGTTATTTCCCCTCTTCTGAAATGATTTTGAAGAGTTTAAACAGGACTGGTGTTATTCTTCTCGAAATGCTTGGTAGAATTCACCGGTGAGGCCATCTGGTTCTGGACTTTTCTTTGTTGGGAGAATTTTGACAACTGATTTAATCTCTTTAAATATGATAGGTTTGTTGGGTTCTTGTATTTCTTGCAGAGTTAATGTAGGTTGTTTGTGCATTTCTAGGAATTTGTCCATTTCATCTACGCCGTCTAATTTGTTGGCATACAGTTTCTCATAATATCTTATGATGCTTTTTATTTCTGTGGGGTCAGTCGTAACTTCCCCCTTTCATTTCTGATTCTATTTATTTGCATCCTCTCTTTTTTTTCTTTGTTAGTCTAGTTAAAGGTTTGTCAGTATTATTGATCTTCTCAAAGACTAGCTTTTGGTTTTGTTCATTTTCTCTATTGTTGTTTTGTTCTCCATTTCATTTATTTCTGCTCTAATCTTTATTATTTCTTTCCTTCTGCTTGCTTTGGGATTGGTTTGCTGTTCTTTTTCTATTTCCACCAGGTGTTCAGTTAGGTCCTTGATTTTAACTCTTTCTTCTTTTTTAATATAGGCATTTAGGGCTATACATTTCCCTCTCAGCATGGTCTTCATTGTATCCCATACATTTTGATAAGTTGTGTTCTTATTTTCATTTGTCTCAATATATTTACTAATCTCTTACAATTTCTTCTTTGACCCACTGATTGTTTAGGAGTGTGTTGTTTAGCCCCTACAAATTTGTAAAATTTCCCTTTTCTCATCTCTTATTCATTTTTGAGGTACCGGGGGCTGGGGATTGAACCTGGGACCTCATATGTGGGAAGTCAGTGCTCAACCACTGGGTCACATAGGCTTCCCTGAGTTGGTTTTTTCATTTGTTTTGTTTGTTGTTTGTTTTTGTTTCTTCAGGAGGCACCGGGAACTGAACCTGGGACTGCCCATGTGGGAGGCGGGTGCCCAACAGCTTGAGCCACATCTGCTTCCCCCCTCTATTACTGACTTCCAGCTTTATTCCATTATGATCTAAGAATAATGCTTTGTATAATTTCAATCTTTTTATATTTATTGTGACCTGCTTTGTAACCCAACATATAATCTATCTTGGAGAAAGATCCATGAGCTCTTGAAAAGAATGTATAATCCGCTGATTTGGGATGCAACAGTCTGTATATGTCTGTTAGGTCTAGCTCATTTATTATATTGTTCAAGTTCTCTGTTTTCTTGTTGATCTTTATCTAATGATGTGAAGTCTCCAGCTATTATTGTAGAAATGTCTATTTCTCCCTTCAGTTTTGCCAGAGTTTGCGTCATATATTTTGGGGCACCCTGGTTAGGTGTATAGATACTTATGACTGTTACTCCTTCCTGGTAGATTTATTTATATAATGTTCTTCTGTAGCTCTTATAACTTTTTTGCATTTAAAATCTGTTTTGACTGATATTAGTATAGCTACCCCTGCTCTTTTTTGTTACTGTTTGCCAGGAGTATCTTTTTCCAACCTTTCACTTTCAGTCGATTTATATCCCTGGGTCTAAGGTGAGTCTCTTGAAGGCAGCATATGGATGGCTCATGTTTTTTAATCCATTCTGTCAGCCTATATCTTTTGATTGTGGAGTTTAATCCATTCACATTCAATGATATTACTATAAATGTATTATTTACTTCCACCATTTTATTCTTTGGCTTTCATATGTCATATCTTATTTTCATCTTTTTACTCTTTTGGTTATCCTTTCTGCTAGTCTTCTCTTCTACACTCTCTTCCCAGCCTCGCTCCTTTTTCTTTTGAGCTGTAAGGTTTCCTTTAATTAAAGCTTCCTGCAAAGTGTATTCTTTTTTACAAACTCTCTTAGTTTCTGATTATTTGTGAGTATTTTAAACTCATCTTCATATTTGATGGACAATTTTGCTGGATAAAGAATTCTCAGCTGGCAAATTTTCTCTTTCAGTATTGTAAATATATCATACTACTGTCTTCCCGCCTCTATGGTTTCTAATGAGAAATTCACACTAAGTCTTATTAGGTGTCCCTTGTATGTGATGGTTTGCTTCTCCTTTGCTGCTCTCAGA
This sequence comes from Tolypeutes matacus, assembly GCA_026826555.1. Taxonomy (NCBI): domain Eukaryota; kingdom Metazoa; phylum Chordata; class Mammalia; order Cingulata; family Chlamyphoridae; genus Tolypeutes; species Tolypeutes matacus. Next base: position 6,215,347 of record JAKSZT010054523.1, on the reverse strand, counting down.
ATGTTCTATTTTTGGCATTTGACATTCTGAGTAGTATATGTCTTGGGATAGGTCTATTTGGATTTATTTTGATTGGGGTACAATGCACTTCTTGGACATGTAAATTCATTTCTTTCATGAAAGCTGGGAAATTTTCAGCCATTATTTCGTCAAATACTCTTTCTGCCCCTTTTCCCTTCTCTTCTTCTTCTGGAACTCCCATGACACATATGTTGTTGCACTTCATGTTCTCACACAACTCCCTGAGCCCCAGCTCATTTTTTTCCATTCTCTTCTCTCTCTGTTCTTTTCTCTCTTCTATTTCAGCTGTTCTGTCTTTTACATCATTTATTCTTTCTTCTATCATTTTGAGTCTGCTGCTGTATGCCTCTAATGTGTTTTTGATCTCACCTACTGTGTCTTTCATTCCCATAAGCTCTGTTATTTTTCTGTTCAGGTTTTCAAATTCTTTGTGCTCATCCAGAGTCTTCTTGATGTCCTTTATCTCTTTAGCCATATTGTCTTTCAACTCGCTGATTTGATTTAGGAGATTTGTATGAACCTTGTTGATTAGTTGTCTCAAATCCTGTGTTTCATCTGGGGCTTTGATATATTCCTTTGCTTGGACCATTTCTTCCATTTTCTTAGTATGGCTTGTAATTTTTTGCTGATGTCTAGGCATCTGATTAGGATGGTGAGTTTACTCTGACGCTCAATTTCTCTCTTTTGTAGGGATTTAGTGGCGGCAGGCTACGTGTTACCACCGTTCTTTGATTTTTGATTCAACCTGTTCTAGGTCTTCAGGATTGCCCCTGTTAGTTGCTCAAATTTGGGCCATGGATCCAGTAATGGGTTGCAGACCCGCTTCCAAGGGCCTTGGTGAGGGAGGCTGTAAAGGCTGGAAAAAGCCTCTCTTACTTATTTACTTTTAATTTCCTTATGTGTACTTTCTTGGTCTACAATCAGATGGCACTCTTCGGCAACCCTCTCAGTTCAAACCTGGTCTGAGTGTGTTTGCTGCAACACCTACCGCAACAACATGACAGGGGTTCCTGCTTCAAGGCTATTCAGAGCCTCGCAGATCAAACTTTCTCCAAGGCTGTTCTGCAACCTTTGCCGGCAGCCCCCTCCCTTTTCCAGGGTAGGAAATAATTCCTCTCCTCTCTGTGTCCCAACCAGTCCTGGTGAGTAGGGAGGGTTATTGAGAGGGTCAGATCTCTTTTGCCTCTTGCTGGCTCCCAAGGCAAACAATGGCATGGCCCCACCCAACCTAGAAGGACTTGTGGGACACAGCAGACCAATTTTGTGGGTCAAAATCCAAATCAGCCTTAGGCTGCATCCTTCTCTCTCCTCTTTACTAGGGAGGTAGACCCCTGCGGTCCCATCTGTCCACAGCTGCCAGCCAGAGGCCGGAGAATTCAAAGCTGTCTGCTTTGAGGGTGGGGGGAAGGGTGCCAGCAGCTCTTTGAGATTCTTTTCCTTTGTGCCTCCTTCTTCTGGATGGTGTCCAGCCTCTCCCTGGTGTCCTAAACTCTCTAGAAACATTTTTTTTTCCAGACCATATCTGCATATCCTCTAGCTATTTTTCTGGGAGAGAAGTGAGTCCTGTGTCTCTCTAATCTACCATCTTCCTGGAAGTCTCAAAACTCCCAACATTCTGGGTTAAGTATAATTAGGACAGAGAAGAATGGTACTATAAGCTCCCTTCCTCTGATTCTATGAATTCAGGCAGGGAACCAACATTTTTGGTGGCCATAATTCATTCCAAAGTAAACATTCTTTAGTTTTTTCACCCTCAATGTGAGATTCAGGGTAGATCATGGCTAGTGGTACTATAACTTGCCAGTCTTTTTTTCTACAAATGATCATCTGGTTTTATATCCACCAACTTAGCAAAATGGGGATAATTCCTGCACTGTTATCCTCATGGGGCTAGTGGGAGGATGAAATAATAGCCATGAAAAGTGCTCCACAAACCATAAAGATCATTATACATGTTAAGACATGGCTATTTTGTCACAAAACCAAGATTTTTTGTGTCTCTTAAATGTTGACCTTGTAGTTCACACTAACTGTAAAACAGATCTGCAAGTCAATTTTTTCTCCTGAGGTTATTATAGACGAGCTTTCCTGCCATTCTCTCTACTGCCTTGGTTTACAAAGAATCTCTTTAATGTACCTATCTAACAGTCCCTTTCCATTTGGGAAGAGAGTATCAACCAAATCCTAGAAGCCTGACTTTTGAACATGAAATTCCAAGTGGAAGGCTGTGTTTGTAACTTCTTTGTCAGACTTGAGGAGACCTCTAAGTTAGAATCAATACATTCTCTTTGAATTTGTAAAGGAGATCACTGAGGACTACTGGGAGCCCTCCCTGGGTGGGGAAAAGGACTCCTCCCAAATGGATCCCATCATGTGGTTTCCTCTGAAGGAGATGGGGAGGTGTTGAGGCTCTTGAGAACAGGGTGCATCTGGGTTTCAGGAAATTGAGTTTTCCATTCCTACTCCCTTTCCCCTAGACCATGCTGCCTGTCTAGTGTGTTCAGTAGGGCAACCAAGAGGCATGAAGGGAAAGGACAACTTTCCATAGTAAAAGCCTTTACTTAGGGAACTCCTATGATGATTTAGCATCTGGGAAATGTAGCTACGGCAACCAGGGTGGTACTGTGACCTGAACCCTCCCCACCCCCATTCCAGGGGCATTCTGGAAATTTGGGAGATGTTTTCAGATGTCACAATAACTGGAGCTAAGTATATTATATATCCTACAATGTGTGGCATGGTGTGTCTCTAAAAGGCAAGGAAATGGAAGAACAGGAAGGCAGCTTCTAGAAGGTCTTTAGAAAATCTTCCTACCATTAAACTCATTGACAAGGGAATGGAATGCCTCTGGAGGTACCAAGAGTTCACGGTTAGATAGGCTATCTTTTATCAGGACTACTGAAATGAGGATGTCCCTTTTAGCCACAAGAATCTGAAATTAACTTAATAGGGTTATTTTGGCCCAAACTGCAACCCATTCAACAGGCAACACATTAAAAATAGAGCCCAAAGTTTCTGTTCTTTCTTTCCTGATTGCTAACATCTTGCTGAGATAGCAGCTTACCTGTTGCTTAATTTAGCCAAGGCTTGACCAACAAAGGCTGCCAGAAGATACTGTTTAAGTAGTTTTTCATAAATATGGAAACCACAGATCTGTTAACTTTACTGCTAAACACATCCTTGTTAATTACTAAGAGAAGTAGAGGGATAGCATTAAATGACTCATGAGGTCACTGTGGTTAAGCCTGACAAGCCCTCCTTCTTGTCTTCACATCATACCACTTGGTTTTGTTATATGTGTACAACTATTCCAGACTTAGGTGGGCAAGGCTGTTACCTAGCTTTGCCCAGGTATTTATTTACCAGGTACCCTCACAAACACTATCTTATCTGATTTGCCCAGGAACTACTATTAGGGAGAGAAATGATCCCAGATTCTCCAAATCATCTTGCTACTCCTTCCAAAGTAAGACTTGGGGGTTTCATGAACCAAAAATCTTAACAGTCACATTACATATGAATATACAGGTATAGAATAAGGCTAGCACAGTTGTACAATACATTATATTTTTCACAGCTGTTTCACATCTATTATTTTATTCTAATCTGACAATATCCTATGAAATAGGCAGAGTGTGGATCACTGTCTCTTATCTGACAGATGTGAAAACCGAAGTACAGAAAAGATAAGTGAATTGCTGAAGTCTCATATCTAAGGAGACCCTACTTTTTTCTGACCTCTTTTCGCCATACTTTCATGAGGGTGGTACATGAACATCTGGATGGTCTTCTCTTCCAGCACTCACCTGCTGATCTTGTAGCTTGACTCCAACGACTCTGAAGGAATTGCTGGCAGTGTTGTGGTAGATGTTGATCCTACTGAATCCCTGCTGGCCAGGTTTGATTGGTACCCATTTTTTACTGGTGTCATCATAGACCATCACGGAAGCCCGGGCTTGGCAGATACTCTGTTCACTGCAAAGCAAGAAAAAACTTTAGCATCAGCCTCAGCTATGAGGGAGGGAAGCCCACTTTGCCCTATCTGAAAGAGGTCAATGACTACTTGACATAAAGAAACTTTCTAATTGCCAGAGCTTCCAACTGTCTGTGGAAGGGCTGTCCTCTGAAGTGATGAGTTTCTATTCTCCAAAGACTACAGGGAGTAGAGAGGAGGCTCTGTGTCAAAACTTTCAACAGCTTGGAAAAGATTCACAGTTTTGCTTTTAGGGGTAAAAGGCATTGGAACGGGAAATGAATTACAATTACAATTTGTCAGCTGTCTACAATATTCTATACACTGTTTTAAATAAGATAATGTACCTAACACCTTCACAAATTAGGAAGTATTTATTATTTTTGTATTTTGTAGATGACAAAACTGTGGCTCAAAGACTTAAAAATTTTTATACAAATTCACTAGGCAGTCAGTAATTAAATTTGGAATTTCTAACCAGTTCTGTCTAGAAAATATTCTTCACAACATACAACAAAAAACTCAACTTAGGACATGATGATAGGGTAGCACCATATAAGCTATGAGATAATAAAATGATTAGGCAAACTTCTGAAAAACAGAGTGATGTAAATAAAAATAAACAGATAGTTGCACCTCATTTTGCTGAAGACGTATACCTAGCAACCTCTTCTACCCAGAATATAAAAACAGAGAAGAAGCAAAAGAATCCCTTGGAGAGAAAAAAGTCACCACTAACAGGAGAGCACTTAAAATTCCTGCCCACGGATTCAGAGGGAGCCTCTCAAGACCCACTGGCTCTTGCTTTACTTCTAAGTCCAATAGTCTTGAACATTTACTTTTTCGTCTCTAGTATATTAGAATTTCCAAGAATTTAATTAGAATAAAAAAGATAAAATGTGGCTGTTAAAGGTAGACACTCTGAAAACAGTGAGAAGTGGCAGGTACTGGAAAGGGAGGCTAAATACACACAAATGAGGAATTGGAAACAAATTTTTAAAGCCTGACAGTTTGGGGCTGGCCAATTAATATTACAAACAATACAAGCAGTGCTATCAGCTTTAGTAGGTCCTGAGGTCATCACTGTATAATAAAGGATAGTCATAATGATGAGACCAAGTGGTCAAGAAAAAGTCCATTCTGTTCATTTTACTGTATTTAAGAAGAGAGGGAAACAAAATATTTCAAAAAGACCTATGCCTCCTTCCCCCTGTGGTTATGGAGAAACAAAATGGTGGTCCTTGTAAGCATGAGCTCTCAGTGACTTACAAACTTCCACTCAGCCAATGTTTTCAGCTCCTAAGTGCCCTAGAGGACTGAGGGTCCCCCCAGCACCCAACTCCCCCATTATTCAGAGATTATGGATGATGGTACATTTTACGGCTGTGAGTGCCTGCACTTAGTTTCAAACCCAGCACTCCCAACGCCTACATTGTGGGTCTCAGGGCTGGCTCTAGGGTTGAGGCCCTGGGAAGGTCTGTGGACAGATGTTTCAGGAGTGAACCAAAAGGGCACTGTTCTCTAATTGTGCTGTGTCTTTTCCCCATAATTCATCAACATTCAACAAATATTTAAGAGGAAATCAGTGATGAGCACAGTTGGCCTGTTTTTCAAAGACAGCCGTATGATACCACCAGGGAGAAAAAAGAAGGGAAAAAAGCACTACCCTTTACTTTCTCTGTTGGGGCGGTGGGAGCAATGCATCTTTTAAGAGACTATTCTGGCTCCACCAGCTCGAAGGTTTCCTTCAAGATCATGCTGACATCGGACCCGCTGCTGTCCTCCAAAGCACTCAGCGTTCCTGAAAGCACCTCTCTCACAGCAGTCTTAATCTGCCACAGAAGAATTTAAAGATACTGCAGCAACAAGTGCAATTATCACCAACGATGGAATAGGAATAAACCCTGCAGAGATTGCTGGAAATGGTTCTCTAAAGCATAGTTCAGAACTGCAAATTATCCCTAGAGATCACACTGGAATGTCTGCTACTTGGAACCTGTGGGTATCTTTCTGAATAAATGTGTTTGTTTGTTTTTTAAAAATTGAAATCAGGCTATTTAAAATACTCTGAAAATGTCAGCAGTCAGTGAAATAACGATAGATGACTATTCTATCTTGTCACATGAAGGGGGATGCTTCTAGCGTGAGGCCATGGCTGCCTCTCAGTGGCAACTGTTAGTTCATTTGAGGTAAATGGATTATCAGACTATGGTTTGTAACTGGAGGATGCTTCTGGTAATTCTTTCTGAAAATATTTGGAAAACTTAAGTTTACTAAATCATAATTATTTGTCTTTGAGTTAAAAACTTAAAACATGGCTCATAGATGGCACTTTGCTGGATGGCATGTGATTTGTAGGGCTGACAAACAGTTGAATTCCTACTTATATATGGTTTGCGATGAGCATAATAGACATACCAGTGAATACACAACTATTTTAAATATTTATACTTTAGTTGCGTTTGTTTTACGTTTCAACCTTCACACGTGCATATAAATTTCAATTTAATACCAAAATGACAGTTGTCTTTTAGCTAGCCCTCATGTGAATAATTTGATATTATCTCACACCAAGTGGTTTCAGCTGTTACCAGAGTTCAGTTTCCTCAGTGGTGAGATTTGACAGTATATTAAAAGAAACCTTTGCTTAATTATGCATCTCTTTGTCAATCTTTTTAGTACCACCTACAAGATCCCTCCAGAAACCATTTTCTTTTTGAGGATAATAATTCTAAATAGCATTCAGGAAGTGATTATTATTTGCCAAGATCTGAAGTTCACAGCAAAGTTCAAGGAAATGCTAACGGAAATGCTGTTATGTTTTACTTATAGAAGATCCAGCATGTGAGGAAGCATCCAGATAAGTCTCACAAGTGAATAAGAAGCCAGGAGAGAGGGGGAAGCTCAGTGACCAGGCAAGTAAGGAGGAAAGCAATGGAGGACCCCAGTGAAGGGGACAGAAAATGGTACCCAAACAGCACAGAAAAAGCCACCTGGGCAGACAACTGCAGAGGGCATGCTGGGAAGGACTGAGGGGGAAAGTAGAACACTTGGCTTTGTCAAAAGTAGCAAAGGGCAATTAGATAAATCAAAGTACAGGCCTTGTCAACATACAGAACCCTCTCAAGAGAATCCAGAGAACGACATGCAGAAGGATTCTGTTTACCCTTACAGAGGAAATTGTTACCTCCCCGAGTCCTGAAAGATGAAGAAGAGTGAAGGCTCCTGGCGGTTGAGAAAACTTCACTTTAAAAAAATAAACTAGTCCTGCTCATACTTCAAAGTTATTGTTGGCATATACAGTAGGACACAAGGCGCTCGAGAGGTTGGGGTTCTCAGTTAATGGTGGTTTCAAAACCTAGCTCTGCCCTAATAGGTGGATGATTTTCAAATTTTCAAGCTTTCTTATACTCTGTATTCTTGTCTGTGAAAGACAGAGGGTTGGCACTCTGAAAGCGGGTGCTGTGCCTGTCCACCTCTGGCTGGAGCTGGAAATGCAGTTGGCTTTCCACAACATTTGCTCAACTACTAATGAGTCAAATATCTCTAAGACCAATTTTTATCTATGTGTCTCTTCCCTATTGTAGCAGTTTGATATTATTTATGAATTACAAAAATAGATATTTTTTACAGTTTGTGAACTGTTCTGTTCCTCTGAGCATATTAGATTGTATAAGATTCAGAGGTTTCACTTTTACTTGATTAAATAATGATTAAGGCTTTGATTTGGCCATGCCAGTAGGATGTGGAGTCCTCGCCCCCTTGGTGGGCGGGGATTCACAGAGAAAACGGCAGAGGAGAGAGTCTGGAGTTTTGATGTTGGAGCCCCAAGAAGTAAACACACAGGAGAAGAACACAGAGGAATAGGGATGGCGCCACAGGCATGGCAGAGGCCCAGAAAAGAGAGAGAGCCTGATAGGCTACAGCTGACCTTGTGGAAAGACCAGCGCATCTGAGCCTGGAGAGAAACAAGCCTCAGGAGAGACACGAGACTTATCCCAGCCTACAGCTGAGATTAGAAGCAGCTGGGACCATGGAGCTTTAAGAGGAAGAGAAGGCTGAACCCTTGCAGACATCGCCCGCCATCTTGCTCAACACATGGCAAATGACTTCGGGTGAGAAAGTACCTTTTATGGTACCTTGAGCTGGACTCTTTAGGGCCTGGTAACTGTAAGCTTCTACCCCAAATAAATACCCTTTTTAAAACCCAACATATTTCTGGTACTTCGCATCAGCACCCATTTGGCTGACTAAATCACCTCTCATAGGCTCTAGCTTTACTGGGAAAAAATATACAAGAAAATGCAACAGAATCAGCATCTGAGGGGTGTCATTAGTGGTTAAATTTAAGTTAACGAGATATCGATCATAACTGTTTTTTTTTTTTTTTTTTTTAAAGATTTATTTATTTATTTATTCATTTATCCCCCCCTTGCTGCTTGTGCTCGCTGGGTCAGCTAACCACGCCGTGTGGGCGAGCTTGCCTTCACCAAGAGGCCCCGGGAACTGAACCCGGGGCCTCCCATATGGTAAACGGGAGCCCTACTGATTGAGCCACAGCCGCTTCCCTCGATCATAACTTTGATAAACGAACAGCAGGATTCTGAACTATCAAAGGGAAAAAATAGCTTTGCTGAGGTAGAAAAGCATACTGCTGATACTTAGAGAAGGTTTTATTTTTATAAACAATGTGATGCACAAAGGTTCCTGGTCCTTACAAAATTGAGCTTCATTTAACCAGAAATTTATGAACACCCATTCAATGGATTTTTGGTTTAATTTAGACACTTCTCCAAATTGTTTCTAGCACAAAAATCTGCCTGCTGTGTTACAAAGTGATTTATATAATATTTTTTTTTGTTCTTTGGTTTTGGAAATTTTATTGGAGTAAGTTCTTTTTTTTCTTAATGGAAGTACCAGGGATTGAACCCAGGACCTCATACATGTGAAGCAGGTGCTCAACCACTGAGCTACACTCACTCCCCTGTATTAAGTTCTTAACTAGACATTTTGTTAGTAAATGTGATCTTTAAGTCTTTATTTTATGCCAAGTATTTCGAAGCATTACTGGCATATAATTAATATCTCATGAAAATACATTTTGTTACACCATTTTAAAAGAAAGAAAGAAAGAAAATATGCTTAGGAGAAGCTGCTCCTCCTCTAGCCAAATCTTTATGGCCCTGTCCTTATAAATTCTAATAGAAATTACAGTAAATTGCACAAAGAATCAGACCAACCTTGGTTCAAATCATAGTTTCACCCTAATGCAGACTAACCACAAATCAAATCATGGGCTAAGTCTTGACACAGCTACTGATACACTCAGTTGCTGGCTGTGACCTTGGGCAATTAGGTGTGAGTATCTGATACACCTTAGGGGCTGGAAGAGATTAGGAGGAGCGGCATGGCATGAGTGAAAACATGTCAGAGGGATCTGAATTGAAACCCCAGCTCTACAACTTGTGTGTGACCAGGGAAGCCCTTGAAACTTCTGGGGGAACATATGCAGGAAGGTTCTGTGTGACAGGCAATGCCTTCTAGAATCCCTGTGTGGCCATGGAAGCGTGCCCTTCAGATCTCCTTTGAGAGAACCTGTTGTAGGAACACAGCTGACTGAAAGCTCCAACTGCCACCTCTTTGGATCCTCCACTTTTGCCCAGAGGCCACGCTTCACCCAGGCCACCCTCAGCCAAGGACAGAACCTGGCAGGGGTACTAGTTCCAGTCATTCCTGTCTGATGTGAGACTCTCAAATGAAAACTTCCAGGACCGGAACTCACTACTTTCCAAAGCAGTCCATTTTGCTGTTAAATGGTTTTAACTGCTAGTCAATTCCTCTTTGTTCTGAGCTGACAAGTCTCCTAACACCCCTCCAAAGTTACGAAGGTTTTACTTTGGTATCTTATGATAGTCCACTGGACAACAAAAGGGACACTTGCTTCTTTCTTCCATTAGTCACATGACAGAGCTCTACATCCCCTTGGCATCCCCGCCAGTCTCCTCTAACTAGGCCTGGATTTGTCACACTTTCTTAGTGTCTGGGTCTTGGACTTGGGTACAGTATTTTGGCCTTAGTCTGACAAGAACAGATGACAGTGAGTCAAAAAACATTTAGAGATACAGACATGAATAGGACAGTCCCTGCCCTCAGTGAGCTCACAGCTGCTCAGGGTATCAGACAATTACCAACCAGGTAAGTACAGGGTGCCGGAAGAGCAGAAAGCATTGAGGCACTTTACTCATTCTGGAGGGGTTGGGGGAGCTTGGGAAGAATTTCTGAAGAAAATGCGGTGTGGGCTTAAAGATGATTTCAAGAAGGGGATGTGGGGTTCTAGGCAGAGCAGACAAAGAGCCCAGCAGAGGCAAGGAGGTAAGGTGGCGTGGTATGCCAAGAGAACTCAAGCACTTTGTGGGGCTGGTCTTTATCAGGGGATACCAGGAACTTAGCTTTTAGCGTTGTCAGGAACCCAGTATGGTACTTGCCACCTAGCAGATACTTAAAACCTAACTGTTTTCTTTTTTAATTATAGCCACAGGCTCTTTTTTTTTTTTTTTTTTTTTTTTTTTTTTCTTTTTCTTTTTTTAACACTTTAGGTTCAAATTAACTTGTGGTAAATGGGAAAAAAAAACTCTTGAATTTTTTTTTTTTTTTGTCTCTGCTTATTTTATTGCCACTGACAAAACCTAAATGAAACAAAATTTATTCTAGTTATTCTACTTAAGATTTGTCTTGCTAGTCTTGCTAGTTTGTGCTTATTATCCCTTTGGAATTATTTTCATTTCGTTTTTTAAAATCTTGATTGTTGGGGAGTGGATGTAGCCCAGTGGTTAAGCACCTGCTTCCTATGTATGAGGTCCCATGTTCAATCCCTGGTACCTCCTAACAAACAAACAAAAACAAAAACAAAAACAAAAAAAAGATCTTGATTGTTATCTAGGCTAGATGCTGCCTCTACACATATTCAATTATCTTCCCCACACCTTCACTTGGAAATCATGTACCATATACACAAACCTCAAGCACATATACTCCCTAGGCATCCTAACTGTGAACTGTCCAAATCAGTTATCATTTGAGGAAATTTAATCAGACTGATAAATATTTGCTTTTCAAAAAAATTCTTTATTGACTAAGTGAATAACTGGAAAATTTCTTTTACTAAATTTAAAAAGGTCTTTCCCAGGTCCTCCCCATGGGCCCCTATGATTTGTGCTCATGGAGGTCAGAGTCCCCACCTTCCTTTGGCTCTGATGAAAACCAAACCATGAGCTGGAGAGGAAAGATCCAGTTGATTCTTATGAGGTCTTGATCTCTTATAAGCTGCTCTTATATGATCAAAACCAGTTGAGTGTGGAGTAGGGGGATCAGTCAAAACACGCTACTTGGTTTGTTCTAGCTGGTGCTGAGCTAGCAGGTGGATGATTTTGTCTTTTTTTTTTTTCCTTCTGGGACCTAACAGGCTGTTCTAAGCAGTAGGTACAACCACAGTTCCTCTCCTGGGAGAAGGTGTTTTTAGAATAGTCAATCCAATTCCACTGTCATTTTGGGCTTGTGTGTGGGTATTTGTAGGCACTTAAGAAAATCTGAGTCTAGACCTTCCCACCGCCATGCCCTAGGAGTATGTGAGAAATAACCCTGAACAAAGCTTCAGGCTGCACTTGCACTAGGGGTTGAGAGAAGACTGTGTGATTTTGGCCTGGTCATCTCCCTTGGCTGGACCTCAGTTTTCTCATCTACAAAAAGACTAAATCTGGCCTCAAAGTCCCTCAAGCAAGTGTTGAGTACTCCAGAGCTCAGCCCATGAGCCAGTGCCAGCAAGGTAGAGGAGGAAAGAAGGGAGAAGGCACAGTTTTAGCCGTCTTTGATCTAGCAGTTAACATCGTTAGACCACAGATCATAGGCTACTTTTAATACCTGTTGAACTCTATCCCTTAAAAAGGAGAAAAAGCAAAACACATCCAAAGTTTCTGCATACGACTGAAACCTAATCATGGATCTTCCTGGAGTCAGGTAAGAAATCACTGGTACATTTGGAGATAAAAACAAAAACACAGTTAAAGACTTGTAGCACATCCCTTAGTGCTGAAGGCAGCCTCGTCTTTTGCTGTCTGTCCAGGCCACTTGGAAGACTGCAGACTCCGAGTCCCACCAGCTGTGCATGGGAGTCTGGCTCTGCCACTCCCAACATGACCGCGAATGAGGCTTCTGGACTTGTCGCCAGCTTCCACGCACCCTGCATTACAAAGGCACTCCCTCCTAGCCAGTCTTTTCTGTGCAGTCTACTTGGAAGCCCTTCCCACCCTATAAATACCTTTCAGGCCTTTTCTAGGCACAAAAAAATCTGAAGGCAGAGTGTAAAGTTCATAATAAGGGCAAAAGGATACAAAGTCATAAAGCAAACAAGAGTGGAACAGTGCTAACCACAAAAGTCTTGCTGGAAAATGTGAATCCAGGGTTGAACTTGAAAAGAGGACAGGACTTGGACCTGCCAGAAAGGACACTAGGTCCTGCAGCACTGTGCTCATTTCTGCCTCTAGCCCAGCACTTACCAGTTTGTCCTGCATCTCACTATCTGTCTATGTAACTGTCTGCCCCACTGGACCGTGAGCACCTTGAAGGCATGGACTTTGGTTTTTGCCCCTTTGTAGACAAGGGTTCCCTTGTGTGCTGTAGACTCTAGTAGCTGCTTGGTGAATTAATGACTCCCTGACTGTGAGTAAGTGCATTCACAATCCCACCCCATTTATTCTCAGAGAGTGACTGCCAAATACAAGCATCACAGGTGACCGCCAGCGTTCTCGGTCTCCGAATGGCCTGGGCTTGGAGACAGGAAACCACAGCTCTGAGGGTGGGCCTCCTGTGCAAAGTGAACTACTACACTGCCTGGGGCCTCTGGAGAGGATCTCAGCTCCACCAGGGCCCAGGCTTGGCGAGAGAGAATAGATGCAAGCTGGGCCACGCACTGACTCCTGAGGCCCCTGAGAAAGCGCAGGCTGCCCGCGTTGGCTACTCTGGAGGACCAGCCTCTGACCTACATGCTGAAGAGAGGAGAGGCACCTTCATTCTCTCCCCCGAGGCGGCAAAGCATCCTGCTTAGCCCTCAGGCCCTCACTGGTCATTCCCTTCAGAGGGGACAGCTCATCCTCTTCTGTCTCGAGGGTGGACCTTGTGTCCCCAAGAGGACTGGGAACTGGAGTGACCAACCATCCCGGTTTGTCCAGCACCAAAGGATGTCCTGGGGTGCAGGCTACTCAGTACTAAAACCAGGATGGGAATCCACTGGGAATACCTGTTTTCTCTCTCACCACGCAGCACCCAATAAACAACCCATGGATGCGAGTCTAGCTGAGTAAGTGGACAGGAGCGGGATCCCCACTCCTTCCTGCCAGCAACTGCTCTTGGGCTCTCCTCTACCTGCTTTATTTCCTCAGCACTTGTTCCCTCTCCAAGCCCCACTGGAACTTGGCTTCTGTCCCTAGTAACACACTTAACCACCACCACATAAGGAGACTGACTTTCCACTTCCCAACTCCACTGATACTCTGCACCTCTCAAACCACCTGACTTCTCCTATTGCACCCAACACTATGATTACACCCTCGTTTCTGAAAATCTCTCCTGACTATACACTCTACTGGTTCTCCACTGACTCTCTGGAAATTCCTTTTCAGCCTCCTCCATGTATTTCTTTTTTGTTCATCCCTTATGTCAGAGGTTTTTAAACTGGGGTCCATGGAAAGGCTTAAAGGGTTTAAGACTCCCCTGAAGTTATCTGCACAATTGAGTATACAGTAAGTGTACTTGCATTTTTTAATGGGATATGGGGTTCAGTCGCAGTAATTCTCATCTATAAACTGAGCTAATATAAACCTAAGTATGATTCTATGCTGATTAACTGTGACAAGACACAGGAAGGTGCCCAGCACCATGCTCAGGGCACTCAGTGGGCTATAGAGGAGTGTACCTCTGTACCCCTGACCTCACTTCGAGGCCTTGTGTGCCTCTTACCACTCTCAAGCTTTCCTGATGGCTATTTAGTAAGCGTATTCTCCTCCTAGACTGTGAGCTTCTTGAGGGCAGACCCATGTCTGAGTCATTAGATCCCCTTAGATCTCCTTCGGGGAGCAGGGTGATTCCCACTCGGCAGGCCTGGGCTCAGCTACTGCCCAATGAATTAATGAGAGTGTAAGTGACTGAGTGGTGGGAGGCTGGAGAGAAGTGGCTATAAATAAATGTTCCCAAAGCCAAGCAGAAACAGAGCCAGACTCTGTGACAGAGTTTGTAAAGTCCTGACTTGTTTACTTTCAACATGCAAGCAACGAAAGTGAATTTGAAAAGCTGCCCGAGAACCATCAATAAATAAGTCTCTCAGCTGGGAGCAGAGCAGCCTTCGAGAAGCCTGGGGGCTTCTCACTACATCTCAGACCTAGCGATTATGCAGAGTCCTTAGACAAGGAACAGTGCAGAAAAACAGGCGGCTTCTCCTCCTTGGCAAAATTCCAATCTCTCTGTGAAGCACATCACCTGCCAGTTCAGTAGACCCCTTGCAGGTCATAGCCTCCTTCTTCAAGGGTGGGAGGCTTGTAGGAGGTGGCTCAGCAATGGCACTCCTGCGCTCCTTTTCTTTTCTTGGGTGGGGATGGGAGGGAGTGGAGGATGGAGAGGGGGCAGGAGGCTTATAGAGCTTGAAGGCCGCCTGGCACCCCTGCAACTGCTGCCTGTGCTGCTCAGATCCTCCCTTCTGCATCCCTTCCTCCCTGAGGCAGGGCCCTCCACTCCAGGCCCCTCCCACCCTCCCCAGTCCTGAATGAGACCTGATTCCAGATCTTTTCTTCTCACTGAGATGTCAATGCCTAGTATAAAAAACTCCAGACAAGACCAAGCTCTGGAGTCCTCTGTTCAAGTCCCAGCTCTGCCCTGAACTCAGTCCAAGGCAGCTTGCTGGCCCCAGCTGGTGGTAAAAAGAGGTGACTGAACCAGATGACCGGTCGAATGTTTTTCAACTTACATTTTAAGATCCTGTGATCCTAAAACTGGTCCTTTTGGAACTAGGGCCTATGAACCCCCGTGGATCTCCCGGGGTTAAAAGTGGTGCCTCTTCTGACAGGTTCATTTTTCTCGCTGGTAAATTAATACATGAATGATAAACATAATTGTTTAACACAGAGATGTTATAGAGCAAAATGCCAAGCCTGGCAGACATTTTTTTAAAGAAAATTTGAGATTGTAGAAGGCTAAATCATGCTCCCAAACTCATCTCAGGGGAAAAGTCTGAGGAATGTTATCCTATCAGGAAAATGATGGCACCGTCAGGAGGTTTAAAAAGTAAAGCTTGCCCCAGGCTGGCCCTGCCATGTTAAGGTGCTGCTGTTCTCCTCCCACACAAACAGATCCCCAGACCAATCTACAAGAGAGGACAAGTGAACCCTACAGAGAGGGAGAATGACAGGAAAGAAAGAAGGAACCAGAAGGGGAGGCAAAGGGAAGTGAGGAAAGGATATCACCTTCGATTGCTTCTAAAGCCAGGCCATTATGAGTGACTGAGATCTTCTGTGCTCCTTTATGGGGGAGAGGGGGGAAGGATGTGTTTATGGCCCTTCAGTTAGGATTTCATGGGATCCTTGAAACAACTGTCACCAGGCAGTCCTCACACACTACCCCACTTTCCACAAGTACCCGCTCCCCCCACCCTGAGTCACCCGGGGGATTGGCACACGAGGAGGCTGTCCTCTTCTGCTAGAGGCCTCCCCTCTCTGCCTCTTCCAGCCCTTACTCCATGCCCAATCCTGCTCCACATTTCCAATCTTCCCCCTCACCCAAACCACCTGCCTCTGCTTCCACTCCCTCTGCCTCCACCCTTCCATCAAGCTGCTCTCTCAAAGGTCACCAGGGCCAAGGGACTTGCCCTAGTTCTCAGCCTCCTAACCGCCTTTGCAAACTTTTCCGCTGGCCCCTGGGACGCAGCGCTAGCTCGGCCTTCTCTGGGCTGCCCCTTTTCTGACCACTTTCTTTCCCACGGTGGAGAGAGTGAGAGAGGGAGTCTGGCTAGCTGGCACACCAGAAAGAAAGGCCAGGAACATCGACTTAATGCAGTCATTCTCATATGCAGTGGGTGAGGAGAGCACTGGACGGGAATTGGAGTTCTGGCCCAGGCCTGGCTCTGTCGTTTGCTAGCCACAGGACCTTGAGAAGTTCATGTCTGTAAAATGCGGGTAATGATCTTTCTTGACTATCTTTTAAATTTGTTGGAGATCAAATAAGACTAAAGAAATAAAGAGCACTTTACTGAACAGAATTCGCACACAGCATATTGAACAAGGGTAAATGCTGGCTCAAATAAACAGCAAATGTGCATGAGATGAGACTTAAATTGGAATCAGTGTGCTTTCCGTGTCCACATGTGGAGCTGCCATCACCTCTGATTCCTTTAACTTCCAAGGAGCAAACCAGCAGGGTCCCAGGTCCTTAAACCTAGCCTCAAGAATAGACAAGAGCCTCCCTGGAGGGAAGCTGTCTGTAGAACCTGGTCTTGGGGGAAGGCCTTCAGGGCCGAGGCATGCACAACCACTTACTTGCTCGGGGGGCTGCTCTGCCTGGCCAAGCCCCCCAGTTGGGGAATATTCTGCCCCAGGTCTCCAGAGTCCTGCTGTACCACCCCCTGCCCGCCCCTCAGGCTGCTTTCCTAGTCTTGGTCCTATGGAAAGCCTGTTTATCCTCTCTCTCCCTATGGGACAAATGCTTGTCTGTTAAATACTGCTCATCTCTGAAGCTCCCATCACTGGGACCTAGTGAAAGCTCCAGCCATCTCTTTGAATAAATGCTTCCTTTTTAGTTTGCTTTTGCGTATTGCTGGGCATCATATTTCTCAGCCTTAAAGGATTTTTTGGGGGGAGGGTGGGAGTGGAGGCTATGACTCAGCTGAGATTTGGCCATGCTTGCTTCTTTCTTTCTTCCTCCACTCATTTAGGACATAAACCAAGAAAACTTCTCATTTACTGAGCACCCACTGTGCCTAGTATTTAAAACCATCTGGTGAATAAAAGACAAGGCCCCTGTCCTCCAGTGGAGGGCACACGTGCACATATACTCCACGATGCTGAGAGCTGCACCTGAGGTGTGTGCAAAGTGCCAGTGGTGCAAGAACAGGGCACTGCTACCTGAGCCTCAGGGAGCCAGGGCAAGCTGTCACGGCTAACCTGTGGCAGGACCTGGACTGGACTGCAGGTCTTAGGCTATGCTGTACAGCAGGGAAAAGCAGAAAAACTCCAACTTCAAATTTTTTCTTACTATTTTGGGGCTGTTTTCCCTTCTTCTTATTTTTAAACCTTTCAAACGTACAGAATTGTACAATGAGTCCCCTCGTGAGAGTTACCTTTTTTAAGGTATCTTTTTCTGAACCATTTGAAATTAAGGAGCAGCACAACTTTCCAAGAGGAGGGAACGAGTCACAGGCAGAAGCAGAACATCAGCACAGGCAGGGCAGGGAGACGTCTGCTCCTCAGCCAGGCCGCCCCCATCTAGCAAGGGCCGTTAAAGGGGATGGGGAAAGTCCCACCAAGGAAGTTGTGGTCCTGCCCTGTCAGTTCTGTGATCTAAAAACAGAGGCTTGGCATCACAGCCTTGTCAAAGCTGAAACATTTTGGGGTAATTTTTCACAGGGGGAAACAGCTGAATAGGAGAAGTGACTTGCCCCAAGCTCCACGGCTAACCTGTGGCAGGACCTGGACTGGACTGCAGGTCTTAGGCTCTGCTGTACAGCAGGGAAAAGCAGAAAAACTCCAACTTCAAATTTTTCTTACTATTTTGAGGCTGTTTTCCCTTCTTTTTATTTTTAAAACTTTCAAACCACAGAGTTGTACAATGAGTCCCCTCATGTGAGTTACCTTTTTTAATGTATTTTTTTCTGAACCATTTGAAATTAAGTTGCAGATGTATTTCAATCCTATGTACATCAGCGTATATTTCTTAAAAACGAAGACATTCTAAAATAAGTTAATAATACTGCACTTAAGAAAATTGATAATTTATTAATATAATTTTATGTAGAGTCTTTTACTAAAAGTTCCCCAATTTTCCCAAGAATGTTTTGATTTATGTGGATCCAGGATCCACTCATGCATTAGTCATGGCTGTGCTATCCGAATAGCCTCTTTTAAACTAGAATGCAACATGATTTTTGCTTTTTATTGTTCATTGATACTGATCTTTTTGTGAAATGTTCAGACCAATTGTCTTTTAGACTGTCTCCATTCTGGAGTGTTTTCTTGTGATTAAATTCAGGTTTGATAGCAAGAAGAGGCGACAGTGGGAACTTATGGCACGTAATGTTGGGCTGCTTTCTATTTGAGATGCAAAGATGGTTCCCGGGGTATCACCAGATCTCTCTAATGTCAAGGCACATTTTACCCTTGGTAATTAGTAAATAATCCATAGGGTGGCTTCTTTTTTTTCTTAATAGGAACAGGTTTGAAACAGATCCAATGTAAAACATTTCATGCCTATGAGAAGTAGGTTCCCATGGTGCCACCATTCAGCCCTGGAGATGTAACTTCATGTCATGCAGCCGTGGGGTTCCTGCGAGTCTGCTGCATTCCCTTCCCAGATTTCTAGGCCCACTCCTCTCTAGTGGGAACTACCAGCTTGAATTCTGTGTTAATCATTTCTATGCTTACCCTTTGTGGTATATTCAAAAAACCATTATTTTACAGAAACAGTTCTCAAACTTTTTGGTCTCAGGACCCTTTTAGACTCATAAAAATTATTGAGGATCCCCCAAACCTTTTGTTTATATAGGTTATGTTTATCCATATTTACTACATTTGAAATAAAAACTGAGGGCTTTATAAAATTCAAGAATACACAAGCACATGTCATTAGCTGTCATAGTGACAAAGTCAACACATCATGAAGCCTCTGGAAAATTCCACCGTGCACTTGTGAAATGAGTGAAAAGGCGAATAGTGTCTTTTTTATTATTATGAAAATAGCTGGTCTGCACTTCTGTGTGAAGTCTAGTTGAATCTGGGAAAACAGAGTCTGGTATTCTTAGACTGAACCCATCTCCCATGCATTTCCCACACTTTCTTTCAAGGCCCTGATACAGCCATTTCCTTAGAGAGCCATCTGATGGGCCATGTGGACATTAAGACTGCCCAGACCTCAAAAACATTTATAAATTCCTGTGTCCCACATCCTGTGGCCCCAGAGTCTGTGGTTTTGATCACTTGTGGAAGTGGAACAGGTTTCAACACAGCCTTGTGACAGCTGTAGAGGTCTGGGGTGGGCCAAGGATGAGGGCTGTAATTGTCTCCAAGGGGAAACTAACAGACTGGAGTGAGAGCCTGGTTCAGGCCCGGCTAACATCCCTGATGATCAGCACAGCCACGTGGCTCAGGTCAATAAACACTGAGTAAATGTGTACTATTTACCGGGCCTAGGGACAGACAGAAATGAATAAAAGCATCCTGCTCTTGAAGGGCTCACAGGCTGGTGGGGGAGATGGTGCATCAATAGGCCATGGACCAGGCCATGGACAGAGACAGGAATGGGAGTGTGTGACAGGGCACAGAAGAGGCTTTCTGCACCTTTGCAGCTCACCAGAGTGAAATAACAGTGACAGCAAGCAGGAGGCCTCAGTTCTAGTCCTGACTCCGGCGCTGGGCAAGTTCCTTCAGGAGGCTACAACTACGAAACTTGGCTTCAACCCCCAGCTCTGCCAAGTGATACTGCTGTGACCTGGAACAAGTAACTTAACTTGACTGGTCCCTGTTTTCCTATCTGTAAAATGGGAATAACAAGAGCTTCCTCAGTTATTCAGTTGAAGGACTAACTTCAATGTACCTAGGGTAGCTAGCATACAGCTGGACGCAGAGCCCTCAGAAAAGGGTAGCTGCTGCTATTGTTTTCCTCCGTGGGTTCAGTTACTAAAGAGAAGCATCTGGACTAAACCAGCTCTCCACCATTTTCTGGCCCAGAACACCCAAGGAACATACACATGCTCATGAAAAGAACCTACAATCACTATAGTAATGTTTCTCAACTTCTTTGGGAATACAAGAAGTTCACCCAGTGATTCGGCTATAGTTCCCTAGGACAGCGTGTGTTTCGGCAGGGAGTAACTGGACTACATGCTCTCTGAAGACACTACCTCAAAGGAAATACCAGGTGCTCTCAGAGGCCCTTCCCAAACCCCACCACAGAGGCAAAGGCATGGGGCAGACCAAGGTTGGGATACTTCTTATATCTTTACATATTTATGATCCGCAGGACAGCGAGGGAAGGTGTAATTACTTGGGTTGTCCTCCCTCCATATTTCATCATCAGATTTTTGCATGGCTGCTCCTGTCACCATTGAGGTCTCAACTCACATGTCCCCTCCCAGGGCATCAACTAAGGCAGAAGCCCAGTCGTTCTCACCACCTTGCTCCATTTTTATCTTTTTCCTATCTCTTGTTACGATCTCTTGCCTGTCCTTTCCCACAACCCCCAGTACCATTTAAGGTCAAGACTCTGCCTGACTGGTTCACTGTCTCCCTTGTACCTAGAGTGGCCCCCGGTGACTGCTTGGACCCTTGTTAATCATCCCCTCAATGGGAGAAAATATTTGGAAATCACATGTCCGATAAGGGTTTAATATCTATGACATATAAAGAGATACTATAACTCAATAAAAAGACAAACAACCTAGTTAAAAAATGGGCAAAAGACTTGAAGAGACATTTGAACAAAGAAGAAATACAAATGGCAAAAAAACACAAAATATCTGAAAAAATGTTCAACATCACCAGCATTGGGGAAATGTAAATCAAAGCTATAATGAGTTATTAATTTATACCTACTAGAACAGCCACTATAAAATAAGAAATCATCCAACATCCCATTTTTCCTGGAAGTCCTTCCTGACAGCCCCCAACCTCTCAACTCTTTTTTTTTGTTGTTGTTGTTGAGGTACTGGGTGATGGGGATTGAACCTGGGACCTTGTGTTTGGGAAACTGGCACTCAACCACTGAGCCACATCAGCTTCCCTGAGTGGGTTTTATCGTTTTTTTTTTGCTTGTTGTTTGTTTTTTTCAGGAGGTACTGGGGACGGAACCTGGGACCTCCCATGTGGGATGCAGGCACTCAACTGCTTGAGCCCCATCTACTCCCCTCTCAACTCTTGCTGTCTTCCTGTCTATACTTACTCTTGTCTACACTGTGTGGTCCTTACATTAACCATCATTTTGTTTCTGTGAGTGCTGACTTTCTCACTCTCTATAAGGTCCTGTGGGCAGAGAGCAGCTCTAATCCAGCATACCTGAGCAAAAGAGCAGTCTGCAGTCAGGAGACAGGAGTTCAAGTCCTGGTTCTATGTTTCTTGTCAAGTGACTTATTCCTAATTTTTGCCTCGGTTTCTTTCTCTATGAATTGGAAACAATAAAAGTGATACTTGCTACCTTCAGGATTGATGTGAGGATTAAATGAAATTATGCTACTGAAAGCATTCTGTACAGTCACATGCTTAAGTGAATCCCCAGTTCCCGGCCGTGATAAGTGCCCAGAAAATGCATCTGGATTGATAGATGGCCAGAGGCAGGGCTGATGAGAGACGGTGCACCTGAAGGCCCTTTGCATCTCCACCATGAAGGGACCAGGGTAACTTTGCAATCTGCTGCATCATATCCCCATTATGTCAGTATGCGGCAAAACAAGAGCTTAGTTTTTACAGGTGCACTTCTTGCAGTTACACCAATGCTGCTCTCATTGGCACTTCCATGACCACGTCAGGACTGTGGACCTGTGGCTGGGTGCAAGCAGCAAGGGCAGGAGCGAGGGGAGGGATCAGAAACCCTGAGCTTTGTGTTGGCTCGGCCACTGATTCACTCACCATAGGCAAGCCCTGACTGCTCATACTCTGGGCCTCAATTTCCTGATCTGTGTGCTTCAGAGCTGGACTAGGTAAGTAGTTTTCAGACTTCACAATCATCATTATCGACAACAACACAACTTTCATTTTCCTAATGAAATATTGAGAAATACCTAAAAGAGTTAAAAGCAGGGTTATTTTGGTTGATGTGGGGGGCTTCATTAACTTAGAAGATCTGATGTGGATGGTCTCTGAGGTCCGTTCAAGATGGACACTTCTAAGATTTCTACAGTTTTTTCTTAGGAGGTACACACAAAGCAGGTGCTTAACCACCAAGCTACACCAGCTCTGCCTCTACAATTTTTAAGGACCTGTAAAAAAGTTGCTTTGCTTCCTCCCTATTTACTTCTGATATATATATTTGCAATCAATAATTGCTTGGATAGAGGAAGCTGCCTAAACTGTTCCTAATTTAATTTACAACTGAAAATGACTTCGGGTCTCGACCCTGTTGAAAGTTAACATGCTTTTGAAATGGAAAGTATTTTGTTTACCACAGCAATACCCACAAACCCTTTAAAGCTAAAAGAAAATTACTAAAATGATAAAAACTGGCTGCAGGAGCAGTAATAAAGCCCCCGCCCCCCAAAAAATAAAAAAAAAAAAGCAAAAACGCAGCATGTTTCCCTGGCCCTGTTAGACTCTGGGACCTAGAGGAAATGGTTCCACCAGCTTGGTGGACACTGTATCACAAGGTGAGTGGTAAGCCCCCATTCTGCTGACCAGAAGGAACACTGGGCTCATCCTATTTTTTTATGGTAATTTCAATTTTAATAACTCACCGCAGAATACTTCTAAAGAGCCCATGTAGTGCCCTGGATACTGGGTTCTAGTTCCAGTCTGTCCTCAGTAGCCATGTAACCTTGAGCAGGCCCCATGCTTTTCAGAGGCTAGGCTGTCTCATCCACTAAATAGTAATGGTAAGACCCTCCTTCCCTATCCAACAGGGTTATTAAAAGAATCAAATAAGGAAATGGGTAAGATAGCACTTTGGAAACTGTATGTAATTTTTAGGGTGAGGGATTATCATCTTATAAAAACTGAAATGAGTTAATCAAATGCCCAACATCCCAGAGGATAAAACCCAGTTTATCGCTTTCAATCTTTCATGGGGTCAGAGGGCAGAGAGTCATGCCCAAAACGTAAGCTCCCTTTTTAGAAAGACACTCAGCATGGCCCAGCTCCTGCTTACAAGCCTGCTGAACAGTCTCGGGGCAGGTAGCCAGGGTTCTTGCTACTGTAGTCCAGGAAGTTTCTTTTATAAAAGGAACCCCATCTCAGCCCTCTTTCCCCAGTATTCAGAGAAAACAGCTTGTCCCAGGCCATTCTGGAGAAAAGACCCAGTGACCACACCTAGGAAAAAAAAAAAATTACCCTATTACAGGGCCCAGACCTTCCTCCCTCAGATTTGAGGGGGGTGTTTAAGTGCTAAGAAAGTCGTTTGGACCCAGCAGCCGTTGAGGAGCCTAGTCCTCAAGAGACACAGGCCTGCATAAGGGCAAGACCAGTGAATGAAGAGTGAGCAGAGCATGAACGTGCTGTGGGGTCCTGGCTAAGCCACTTGGCCTCCGCTCTTGATTTCCTCATTGGCAACAGGGGCCTGGGATGACCTCTAGGCTCTCTGCAGCTCTTAACAGGTAAGACCCCAAGATTCCTCTGGACAGCCCTCTGTCCCCTGATTGGTTCCGGTACTCACCCTGTGGCCATGGCTGGAAGGCTTTAGCACAAGGAGCCTTTAGGAGGTGAGCCCTGTACTCCCACCAGGCCGTGCTTATCTGAGGACCACACACCCTCTGAAGACAGCAACTTGATTTTCAGACTCTACTTAAAACCAAACAGGAAAAGGAAACTGTACCAGAGACAAAGGGGAAACAAACCCAAGTTAAAAACTGAAACCTAGGTAGAAAATAGAGAAACAAGAAGCAACAGTGCAGAGCCCCAGGCAGCGTGGGAGGCTGAGAGCCACCACACAGCCTGAACCCCGGGGCTGGAAACCTCAAGCCTACAGGCAGCTTCCTGCAAGGGCGGCTTCCTGCCGGCTGGGGGTGGGGGACCCGCCTGTGGTCCCCCACTATGCGATCTGGTCTAAGTTAGAGTCATTTAAATGGCCTTGGCCTAGGTTTTCCCAGCTAGGGAAAGTGAAGGGTCAGTGCAGATGAACTCCTAAAGGCCTTTATGAAAAGACACTAAGGACTTGTAAGAGTCCTTGTGTAGTGGAGAATTAAGGATTAGCAAATGATTATGGAATCATTATAGAAAAGCCTTTTCCTCTTTACTTTCTAGTATATTATAAAAGTAAATACCTGACATTACTGAAATTTGCTGAACTAGAGTCCAGATGCCTTGATCTCTGATAATGACTGTAAAACTATATAACCTTTATCTTGTGCTTGTAAAGACCTTGTGACTGCTCCCAATTTTGTACCCACCCCCTATCCTGTTTTACAACTTTAAAGTCTAGGATCACTAGAAAGCCCCTTAAAGTTTATTAATGAAGGAACCTGGGCCAGCCCCACAACAATTACGCATTAGCATAAACCTGCTATACCTGGATGCTGTAAAACTCTAAGAATGATTGCAGTTCAGGGAGGCAGACTTTCAGGCCTTTAGGGCCCCGACCTCCTTGCTATGCACTGGCAAAAAAACTATTTGAGTTTTTATTGCCAGTGAATAGCAGAGGGAGGGGGGATAAAAATGGATAAAAAATAAAATAAATAAATATTAAAAAAAAACAAACAAAAAAAAACAACCATTTGAAACTCTGGTGTCTCAGGAATTGGTCTTTGAAGTGGATTGGGCAGAAAAGAACCCACTTTTCCTCGGTAGCAACTGCTAATCCTCCAGAGAATAAAAACCATATAAAGCTAGTTAACTGCTTAATATTTTACTCGTGTATAAATTTTGCACTTCCACATGGGAGACGTCTCTCTAATGGTGATATTTCAGTCAGCAATTTAGGGCCTGAAAAAAAATGTTGGAGAATTCTGGAAACCTGGCTTTGTTACTTATTCATAAGTGAGCCTAGGGCTTCAGTTTCCTCACCTGTAAAATGGGGATAATAACCCCTCTTTTGATTATTTGCAAAGGTTCTCATGAAGAGAAGATCCATTCTCAATCTTCCAACCAAAATGTACTGAGAAAAAAAAAAATTTACTGAGAGCCCACTAAAAGTTACGCATAGTGCTAGAGTGCTAGAAAGCAGAGACCAAAAAAAAAAAGATAAAGAAAAAGAAAAGAATGGCAGTGATGGTGCTTAAAGAGCTACTACAGTTCAGAAAGAGACTGATATGTGAGCAAACAGATGCATTTAAATGTTATTATCAATATAATGAAAAATAGCTGTGGAGAGTATACTACAAAAGAAAATTCAGCTCTACCTGGAAAGCTGAAAGCACTCTGAATGTTAAAATATGTTTTAAAGATATACCTTGCCATTTAAGTACTGCTTTAGCTGCAAACCACAAATTTTAATATATTGTGGTTTCTTTTTTTTTAAGTTGAAAATATTTTCTATTTTCTCTTGTGATCTCTTCTTTTACCCATGGATTACTTAAAAGTGTTTTGTTTAACTTCCAAATATTTGGTGTTTTCCTATATCTCTTGTTAATATTGATTTCTAACTGAATTCCACTGTAGTCAGAGAACCTATTTGGTATGATTTTTTTCCCTTTGTTTTCCTTACTATGATAGCAATCCTTCTAAAATTACTGAGACTTATTTTATGGCACAGCATATTTCTTTTCTTTTTTTAAAAAGGTTTATTTTATTTATTTATCCCCACCTTCACTGTTTGCAGTTGCTGTCTGCTCTGTGTCCATTTGCTGTGTGCTATTTGTGTCTGCTCATCTTCTCTTTAGGAGGCTCTAGGAACCAAACCCGGGACCTCCCATGTGGTAGGCAGAAGCCCAATCTCTTGAACCACATCCGCTTCCCAGTATATTTCTTACCTTGAAGAACATACCATGAGCACAAGAAAAAAAAAAAGTCTGCAATTGGGGAGGTGGTCTAAAAATGTCAATTAGGTTGATAGTGCCATTCAGATCTTCTCCGTCCTTACTTGTTGCTGTTATTTGTTTGCTTGTTTTTGTCTAATTGTTCTATCAATTGCTGAAAGACAGATGTTAAAACCTCCAACCATGACTGTGGATTTGTCTAATTCTGTCAATTTTTATTTCATGTATTCTGAAGCTCTTGTTAGATGCATACATATTTATGACTTATAACTTCCTTTGTCATTATAAAATACCCCTCTTTATTTCTGGTGATACTCTTTGTCTTGAAATCTACTTTATCTGATATTAATGTAGCCATTTAAGCTTTCATATGCTTACTGTTTGCATGATATACACTCTTTTTTTTTTTTTTTTAAGATTTATTTTATTTATTCCACCCCCCACCCTGGCCTTGTTGTTTTTGTACTCTCTATTTTGCTCTCTGTGTCTGCTTGTCTTCTCATCTTCTCTTTAGGAGGCACCGGGAACTGATCCTGGGACCTCCAATGCGGGAGAGAGGCACACAATCACTTGAGCCACCTCAGCTCCCCGGTTTGTTGTGTCTCTCCTCTTTGTTTCTTTTTGTTGTGCCAGTTCTCTGCACAGGCCAGCTCTCCACATGAGCCAGCTTGCTTTCACCAGGAGGCCCCGGGAAATGAACCCGGGACCTCCCATATGGCAGATGGGAGCCCAATTGCTTGAGCCTCATCCACTTCCCTTGATATACTTTCTTCCATCCTGTACTGGTTTTCTGTTGCTATTTTAACAAATTAGCACAAAGTTAGTGGCTTATAACAACACAAATTTATTACCTTATAGTTTTGTAAGAAAGTAGTAGGTCTGAAGTCTGACATAAGTCTGAATTTTGACACAGGTTCTACTGGGCTAAAATCAAGGTGTTGGCAGTGCTGCATTCAATTCTGAAGGTTCTAGGGAAAAATCTATTTCCTTGCCTTTTCTAGATTCTAGAGGGTACCCACATTTCTTGGCTCGTGACCCCTTCCTCCATCTGAATTCAAAGCCAGCAAGGCAGCATTGCTCTGACCGTTCTTCCACTGTCACTTCTCTTTCCGACCACAGATGGGACAAGTCCTCTGCTTTTAAAGATTTGTATGATTAAACTGGGACCACCCATATAATCCAGGATAAATTCCCCATCTCAAGGTCCATAATCTTAATCACATCAGCAAAATTCCTTGGGTGAGAACATCTTTGGCAGTGGTATTTATTATTTTGCCTATTGCCTGTCCTTTTACTTTCTTTCTTTCTTTCTTTCTTTTTTTTTTTTTTTTTTTCATTTTAAATTTAGGTTTGTTTTATTGAAGTTTAATGTTAATTCCATGCTGTGTTTCAGTAAGAACAATACAGATTCTAAAAATGTGGAAGCCTTCAAGAATTTACGTGTCATCCTTGCACAGGGGCCATGCTAATATTCCCTAAATCGTTCCAAATTAAGTATATGTGCTGCTGAAACGAGCACTGTCCTTTTACTTTCAACTTATCTGTATTTTTGTATTTAAGAGTGTCTTTTTTAGATAGTATATGACTTAAATAGTTTTTAAAATGAAAAAAAAAAAAAAAAAGACTTAAGTATATCATTCATACATGTACATAAACAATAAGTGTATAGTAACCGTTGTGAGCCTATAAACATGCATAACATTATACAGGGCTCCCATATATCACCCCACCACAAATAGCTTGCATTGTTGTGAAACATTAGTAACAAAATTATGAAAGAGCATCATCAAAGTATTACTAGTAACTATAGTCCGTATCTTACATTTTTCCCCCAACATAATTTATCAAAAGTGTACAATCAATGGTATTTGGTAGAAACACCGAGTTGTGCATACATCAATTCAAACAATATTAGAGCATTTTCATTACTCCAAAAAAAAACAACAACAACAAAAAAAAACAAACCATTATTGTACTCATATTTTAGAGCCACTAATTACAAATCCTATCATGTGCTTTCACCATTTCTATTCATTTCCAAACATTTACAAACAACTTTTTACCAATTCTGCACAGATTATACCTCAGCTATCTATTCTCTAACTACATTCTTTTCTCTGGTGACTTATAATCTAGCTATTAACTCCATGAGTTTGCTCATTATACTTAGTTCATAATAGAGAAGTCATACAGTACTTGTCGTTCTGTGCCTGGCTTGCTTCACTCAGCATAATGTCCTCCTGGTTCATCCATATTGTCATATGCTTCACAACTTCATTTCTTCTCAC
Source organism: Tolypeutes matacus (assembly GCA_026826555.1). NCBI lineage: Eukaryota > Metazoa > Chordata > Mammalia > Cingulata > Chlamyphoridae > Tolypeutes > Tolypeutes matacus. The sequence goes on along the minus strand of JAKSZT010054523.1, from coordinate 6,187,203 downwards.
AGCTGAATAATATTCCATCGTGTGTATACACCACAGTTTATCTATTCGTCAGTTGATGGTCACCTGGGTTGTTTCCATCCTTTGACAATTGTTAATAATGTTGCTATGAACATCTGTGTGCATGTCTGTTTGTGTTAGTGCTCTCAGATCTTCTGGGTATGTACCTAGTAGCAGTATTGCCAGGCCACATGGTAGATCTATATCTAACATTCTTTGGACCCCCCCAAACAGACTTCCACAGTGGCTGCACCATTCTACATTCCCACCAGCAGTGAATAAGCGTTCCTATCTCTCCACATCCTCTCCAACACTTATAGCCTTTCTGTTTGATTAATAGTGGCCATTCTATTAAGTGTGAAATGGTATCTCATTGTAGCTTTGATTAACATTTCCCTAATAGCCAGTGATGCTGAGCATTTTTTTCATGTGTTTATTCATCAGTTGTATTTCTTTTTTAGAAAAATGTCTATTTAGGTCCTTTGTCCATTTTTTAATTGGGTTATTTGTCTCCTGATTGCTAAGTTGTAGGAACTCTTTATATATCATGGATATTAGGCGCTTGTCAGATGTGTAATTTCCAAATATATTCTCCTATTGAGTAGGCTATCTTTTTATCCTCTTCACAAAGTCCTTTGAGGTACAGACATGTTTAAGTTTGAGGAGGTCCCATTTATGTATTTTTTCTTCTATTGCTCATGCTTTGGGTATAAGGTTTGAGAGACCCCTACTTACTACAAGGTCTGTAGATGGTTCCTACATTATCTTCTAGGAGTTTTATGGTCCTGGCTTTTATGTTTAGGTCTTTGATCCATTTTGAGTTGATTCTTGTATAGAGAGTGAGATAGGGGTCCTCTTTCCTTCTTTTGGTTATGTATATCCAGTTCTCCAAGCACCATTTATTGAAGAGACTGTTTTGTCCCAGAAAAGTAGACTTGGTAGGCTTATCAAAAATCAGGGGGATGGATGTGGCTCAAATGGTTGGGCATCTGTCTCCCATATGGAGGGACCTGGGTTTGATCCCTGGGACCTCCCAGTAAAATAAAAGAAAAAAATATAGAAGGTGCGTGGGCTGCCAGGCCCCGCCGAGCCACACAGCAAGATGATGACGTAACAGGAGAGTGACACAAGGGACAGCCAAGATGAGACGTGCCAAAAAAAAACAGGAAATGAGGTGGTGCAGGTGGCTGAACGCCTGTCTCCCACATGGGAGGTTCCCAGGATCGAATCCTGGTGAAGACAAGAGGAGAAGGATGAGAAGAGAGGGCAGGAAGCAGACACAGAGAATTGCCCAGCGAATGGACACAAAAACAACAAAAACGGCAGGGGGTGGGGGTAGGGTTTAAAATGGATAGAAAGTAAAATAAATAAATAAATCTTTAAAAAAATATCTGTTGACCATAGAGGTGAGGGGCTATATCTGAACTCTCAATTTGATTCCACTGATCAATGTGTCTATGTTACTGCCAATACCATGCTGTTTTGACCACTGTAGCTTTATAATACACTTCAAAGTCAGGAAGTATGAGTCTCCTGACGTTACTCTTCTTTTTTAGGATGTTTTTTTGTTATCCAGAACCCCTTTCCTTTCCAAATAATTTTGGTAATTGACTTTTCTATTTCTGTAAAGTAGGCTGTTGGAATTTTGATTGATATTGCTTTGAATCTATAAATCAGTTTGGGTAGAATTGACATCTTCACAATGTTTAGTGTTTCAATCCATGAACACGGAATGTCCTTCCATTTGTTTAGGTCTTCTTGATTTCTTTTAGCAGTGTTTTGTAGTTTTCTGGATACAGATCCTTTACATTCCTGGTTAAATTAATTCCTAGATAGTTGAGTCTTTTTGTTGCTATTGTAAATGGAATTTTTTTTATTGATTTCCTCCTCGGCTTGCTCATCAGTAGTGTATAGAAATGCCACTGATTTTTGCACATTGTTCTTGTATCCTGCCACTTTGTCAAATCATTTATTAGCTCTAATAGTTTTGTTGTAGACATTTTGGGATTTTCTAAATATAGGATCATGTCATTTGCAAACAGAGTTTTAATTTCTCTTTTCCAATTTGAATGCCTTTTTTTTTTTTCTTGCCTAAGTGCTTGAGCTAGAACTTCTGGTACAATGTTGAATAACAATGGTGACAGTGGGCAACCTTGTCTTGTTCCCAATCTTAGAGGAAAAGCTACTCCCCATTGAGTATGATGTTGGCTGTGGGATTTTCGTATATGCCTTTTATTATGTTGAGGAACTTTCCTTCTATACCTATATTTTGAAGTTGTTTTTTTTTTTTAATCAAGAAAGGATGCTGGAGGAATTATAGGAAGATGGCTTGCAGTAGGCAGGCAGGGCTCAACTCTCTCTCACACACACACACAACCCCCCCCCTGCCCCACACAAACAAACAAACAAACAAAACCACAAAACAAAACAGAGAAAGAGGTCTGAGTGACTTGTTTTGGGCGTCAGCAGACCAGGACAGTGCTGTATAACTCCCAGGAGGGTGAGGGACAGAGAGATGATGAACCCGAAACAACAAACCTGAGTTACTTAGAATTAATATTGTACCACTTCATTAAATACGTAAGACCCTTACAACTGTGATTTCATTTCCTTCTCCCATCCTATATGGCACAGACATTACATATATTATATAATCATACAGTAAAATACTATAATACAGTGTTACATATTGTTTGTTTTAAATAGTTGTCTTAGTTTGTCTGATCTGCTATCAAAAATACCACACAATAGGTTGGCTTAAACAACAGGAATTTATTGACTCATGGGTTCAGAAGCAGGAAGTACAAAATCAAGGCATCAGCAAGGCCATGCTTTCTCACCCAAAGACTTGGCATTCTAGTGCTGGCTTTTTGGCAATCCTTGGGACTCCTTGGCTTTCCCAAGCACATGGTGCTGTCCTCTCCTTTCTCTTTTTGGTTCCTGCTGACTTTCTGCTTCTACCTGTGGTCTTATCTTTTATAAGGCCTCCAATAACCCAGATTAAGATGCAGTCTCATTTAGTTAGACCATACCTTAACTAAAAACAACATTTTCAAGAAGCCCTGTTTACAATGAGTTCACACCCACAAGAATGCAAATCAAGACTAAGAACATGTCCAAATTAGAGTACATAATTCAATCTACTATAATAGTCATATATATATTTTAAAGAAATTGAGAGAAAATGTAGTCTTTTATATTTTCCCAGATATTTACTCATTCTTTCTGGTGCTCTTCATTCCTTCCTGAAGATCTGAGTTTTCTGGTATCTATTTTCTTCTGCCTGAAGGCCTTTTCTTTAGCATTTCCTGTACATAAGGTCTGCTAACAAAAAAATTTCTAGTTTTCTTTTAGCTGAAAAATGTCTTTATTTTGCCTTCATTCTTTTTTTTTTTTGAGGAGCCAGGGCTGGGGTTTGAACCTGGAACCTCGTATGTGGGAAGCCGGTGCTCAACCACTGAGATACATCGGCTCCCCTAGCAATTACTTTTTTTTTTATTATTATTTTTTTTATTTTACCGGGAGGTCCCGGGGATCGAACCCAGGTCCCTCCATATGGGAGACGGACGCCCAACCATTTGAGCCACATCCACCACCCTGCCTTCATTCTTGAAGGTGTTTTTTCTTAATAGAGAATTTTGAGATTTTTTTTTTCTTTTTTTTTTTCCTTTGGGCACTTAAAAGATGATGTTCTACTGCCTTCCAACATCCATAGTTTCTGATGAGAAGTTAGCCATAATTCTTATCATTGTTCCCCTGTATATATCTTTTTTTCCTCTAGCTGATTTTAATATTTTCTCTTTTTCTTGGTTTTCAGCAGTATGACTATGATATGCTTAGGTGTGGTTCTCTTTGTATTTATCCTGCTTGGAGTTCAATGAGATTCTTGGATATGTAAGTTAATGTTTTTCACCAAATTTGGGGCCATTTATTCTTCAAATATTTTTATCCTGCACATTCCCTCCTTTTTCTCTGGGACTCCAATTATACATATGTTAGACCTCTTGATAATATCCCACAGGTCACTTGGGTTCTGTTAATTTTTTCCCCTCCCCCCCCCCCCATTTTCAAATTAGATAATTTCTATTGCTCTGTCTCCAAATTCACTCACCATTTCTTCTGTAGTCTCATTCATTTTTAATCCCATCCAGTGTTTTTCATTCTTAGGATTTTCAATTGGTAAATTTTAAAATAATTTCCATTTCTCTGTTTGGCTTTCCCATATGTTTGGCCATTTTATCCATCTTTTCCTTTAAGTCCTTGAACATATTTATAATAGCTGCTTTAAAGTATTTGCTTGCTAATTCCAATTTCGGGGTCTATTTACTGCTTTTCCCCCTAAGTATAGGTCACATTTTCTGAACCTTTACATTTCCATGAATTTTTTATTATATATTGGACATTATTGGACAATTATTATTTAGAATAATTTTTATTATATATTGGACATTACTAATGATACATTGCAGAGGGTCTGGATTGTGTTTTCCTTTAACTGATGTTGAGTTAGTTTGGCAGGCAGGTAAATTATTGGCAGATTTTTTTGGTACTGTCAGGCTTGGTTAATTCTTTCTTAAGTTCTATGTCCATTTTGAACTTAGTACTAGCATGTAGTCAATCCTTACTCTAGTGTTATGGTCCTTACTCCCAAGGTATGGCTGTTATGAGGTCGCAACCAAATGCCTGGGGTGTTCAGTGAGGTCTTGTTATTCAGGTTGAGCTGGATCTCCAACATCCCAACACTACATGACCCCTGGCATTAACATTCAGCTCTTAGACCTGTAACAGGCAATCTTTGCTAGGCCTCAGGGAGAGTGTCACTCTGTATTTGCACAGTCAGTCCTTTGACAAAAGCCCAAAATGAATCCCTATTGCAGACCTCTGGTGCCCCACCAAAAGGCTCTCTCTTCTTCAGTTTCTTACCCTGTAAAGTCCAAATGTTTCCATAGCCTGGAATTCCAGTATTTCCCATCTCAGTTCATCAAGATCACTTCTCAGCTTGACATCTATCACTTTGTTGAAGACCAGAAAGCAGAAAGCCAGAGCCACTGTGGGGCTTACCACGTGTGTTTCTTCTCTCAAGGATCAGAGTCCTTTGCTGCCTGTTTAATGTTTGAAAACAGTTGCTTCATATGTTTTGTTCAGTTTCATAGTTGTTTTTGTCAGGAAAACAAGTCCATTTCTAGTTACTCGGTCATGGCCAAAAGAAGAGGATGTTGGTTTTGATTACTGGAGTACCAGAAGGCTTTCTTGTCCATTTCCTGAGCATTTTCTAAAGATGATAACCTGAGTCTAAACTTATTTACTCTAAGGAAGTGCCTTTCACTTTCATCCCTCATTTCCTCTGTCCTTCATACATGTTACTACTGTCTTTTACCAGTTTCACTAAGTTTGTGTAACAGGCAAGAGTGAACCTTTTGGGGATATTTTTAAAACTCTACCATCTAGCTTTAATAAAGCACTTGAGTAGAATTATGAGAAGGGACTAGAAATGTGGAAAGATTCCTGGATAGGTTATTGTGAGAATGGATTTTAGCGCTTGGTATATTTTTTAACATGTGGTATGTCCTTGGGCATTTTTTTCCCACTCTTGATCCTGGCTTCCTCATCTATTCAGTGAAAAGACTAGCCTTATTAATAACAATGGATTGCAGGCATAGCACTAATTGCTAAATCAATCATGTCAGGTCAACAGAAAATGTTGGGAAAGTATGATAGTATCTGTTGTCACTTGAAAAGCAATTTAATGAGAGAATTAAGAAATGTGTCCTGTTTAATGTAGCACCTTATAATATACTACCATGAATTCCGAGTGCTCAGCACACAGTACACTGCTGAGTATATAGTAAATATACTAGATGCTATTGACTACAAGAATGAATATGCATGAATAAATGAATGAATGAAAAGGAAGGGCACTACAACTCACACAAGATATTGAAATCTAAAGCATTGACTCTAGATCTTGAACACAGTACAGGTTTAATAAACAATAACTGCATTGACTTGAATTGAAAGAAGTGTTTTCCATGCAGCTAGACCCTAACAGAAAGCAGGATGAGCTGAGAACAAAGGAGGAAACTATGATGAAAGAGATTCTACTCAGGAGGAATAATTGAAAGACTTAGTGCATGACTTGGGAAAGTCATGTTACTTCTGTGGACCTCAGTTTCCTTTTCTGTAAACAACTAATCTCTTTTCTCCTTTCTTTCAGTGGGATGTTTTAGCATAAAAGAGTCTTTCACTAAGAAATACAGCAATAAATTATGCTTGTATAATACTGGCTTTTCATGAGAATTTGTGTTAAAGTGAAAGCAAGGTACAGAGTTGAAGGCCCTTGTGTCCTGGGAATGGAGAAAAAGGGATGGAGAGGTAGCTACACAGAATTAATTACATCACTGACATATTGTGAAATACTATTAGCAATGCTCCACAAAGCTTTTTAGATACATTTTATTTGTGCTATCATTGTTTTTGAGTCTTAGAATTTCAACTATGGCTCCAAAAAAATAAAAATGGAAATTGGATTCACTGGAGATTCCTGAATTCTCAATGCCTTTTTCTTTAGAGGCATTTCTTAAAAGGCTCAGGTGGTCACAAGGTACTGAAAGCACTTTCCCTTCCAGTTTTTTCATACAGCTCGTTTCCTGCTTTTGCTGCTAAGCCCTGCCTAAGTTTGCTCTGTGACGTACAAATATATTGTTTATACCAGTGAGAAGAAAGGAAAAATAACAAACTCCAAATCATGTTTCTGTGGTCTGGGACTTGCCTTCAGAAGTGCTTTCTTCTGAACCTGGTTAAATACAACAGCAGTAGCAACAAACTGAAAACGATGAAATAACTATCTCTAATGTCACCTGAGCAATCTCTGAAAGTCAGTGTAATATAGCTATTCACTGACATCCAAGACCTTAGACTTCCCTGAGGAGACTATATTACAATCTTTTATCACATAAGTCATCATGTATGTCTTTTATCATATAAGGGGAGAAGAAAAGGAAGGTAAAGAGGAAAGGTAAAATCTAATTATTGAATTCTGGGTCTTGGGAAGTATCTTCTAGTTCCTTGCACACATTTGGTGGTCCAGGCTTCTGTGCCTTTGTACACACTACTGTTCTCATCTGAAACAACATCCCACCCCATCTGCATCAAATGTGGGTTCACTCTACAAAACGCAGTTGACCTATCACTTCTTCAATGGCATGTTTACTGAGCTCCCGAGACAGAGAAAATTATTCGTGCTGCTGTTCTACTCCTGTACTTTGTAATATTATCAATTTAGTTATCATAGAGCATTATCCTTTATGTATGGGCTACCATGTTTTATTAATCTTTTATAATTCTTGGCACAGTGGATGTTCGGAGTGTTCACTAGACTGTTTTGCTGAAAGGACTGGGACTCAATAACAGAACAGTGAGGGTACAGGTATGGCCTTGTTTTCCAGACCCAGCATTTGGAAAGGGAGTAGGCTAAAAGAGTCTGCAAGACCAAGACAACCCTGCCCCAAGGTACTTCCCTCTGAATCAAGCTCCTGATAAAGTTCATCTGGAACACAAGGAGACATTACTAGCCCAGGTAATGGAAAATCTCGAGGAAATAACGGTAACATCTCCCGAGTACAAGTACCACTAAGAGACCCAAAAGGAAAACAGCAAATGCAGCAACCTCTACCACAGTAAATAGGAAAATTCAGTAAGCATTCAATAAGTGCTTTTGGAGAGATAAGGGAAGATATTAAAAACATAAAGTGGGAATAAACAACAAGGAAGAAAAACCAAGTGATTTTTTTCAGTATAAAAATGTAATTGTTGAAATAAAGAACCTAACAGAAAGGCTTAAAAGAACAGATATAGATAAAAAACATAAAATCAGGTCAAAGAACTGACCTAGACACATCAGGAAGGCCCAGACCTTAGAGTAAGAGAGAGGGAGGAGAGAAGTAGAAATATCAACTTCTATGTAACAGGCATTTCAGAAGGTGTCCGAGTTTGCCAAAGGCTGCCAATGCAAAAATACCAGAAATGGGTTGCCTTTTATAATGGGATTTATTAGGGTAAAATCTTACAGTTCCAAAGCTGTGAAAATGCCATATTAAGGCATTATCAGAGATGCTGTCTCACCAAGTCAGCTGCTGGCATGTGGCAAGGCAAAATGGCTGCTGAACTCTGCCTTCTCCTCCAGGTTCACTTTCTCTCCAAGCTCAGCTGTAGGCAATCCGCCACATGGCTCGCCTGTCCCCAGGTCTTATCTCTTCAGTTTCAGGCTGCTTCGTTGATTCCAGCCTCCAGCCTCTGTCTCAGCCTCTCAGGATTCCTCTGTAGGCTCACTTTCTCCTTGAACTCAGCTATGGGAGATCCTGGAGTCCTCTCTCACATGGCAGGGTAAAATGGCAACTCTCTTTCTCTATGTTCCATTTATATTAAGACTCTGATAAAAGGATTAGGGCCCACAATCTAATCAAAGGCCCTTAACTGAAGTGGTCTAATCAAAAGTGATCTAATCAAAAGGTCCCTTGACTGAATCTAACCAAAAGGTTCCACATACAATAGGTTTGCATGCACAGGAATGGGTTACCTTAAAAACATAATTTTCTGGAATCCACAAAAGACTCAAACCAGGACTGATGGAAAGAAAAACAAAGAGATAAACTATTTGGAAGAATGATGACTGCAATTATCCCAGAATTCAAGAACGGTACAAGAGTTCAGACTGAAAGGGCCAGCAGGCTGCCAACTAGAAGTGATACGTATGTATACATGCACATGCACACAAAGACTGCTTAATAATTTAAGAACGTCACAGACAAAGAGAAAATTCTAAAAGCTTACCAAGTAAAGCCAGAGTACCTACTCTGGCTACAGCAAGACAATGTGATATTGTCTTCAGAATGCTGAAGGAAAAGAACTTTGAACCTTAAAATTTACAGAATAAACTTCACTTAAACATGAGGAGGAAATAAATACATTTTCAGGCATACAAGAGCTCAGAAAGTTTACCAGGTATAGCCCTTCTTTGGAAGAACTTCTACTGGATATATTCCAGCAAGAAAGTTTACCTACAAAGAAGTAAGTTATGAAAAGTAGGTACATATAATTGAGTATTTTTCAGCCATGAAAGGGAATAAGTACTGATACTTGATACAGCATGGATAAACCTTGAAAACATGCTACATGAAAGCAGCCAGATTCAAAGGCTGCATATTATATGATTCCATTGATATAAAATATCCAGAATAGGCAAATTCATCGAGACAGAGCACAAATTAGTGGTTGCCAGGGGGGTCAGGGGAGGAGGGGAGATGAGGAGTGACTGCTTAATGGGTATGGGTTCCTTTTAGGGTGATGAAAATGTTTAATTAAACTAGATAGTGGTGGTGGATGCAAAACAGTGTGACTATATTAAATACTACTGAGTTGCACACTGTAAAACGGTTTTTAAAAAGTGGAGCAATAATCTAGTAAAGTTTCTTATTTTCTGAGGTTTAATTACGTTTGAATAAGCAATGATAATCAGCAGCCATTTTTAAAAGAAAGTATATCAGTAACTTTGGAACAAAAATTCCAGATATACCAACTTGTGTGTGTGTGTGGGGGGGTGTTCAATCTATGAGGAAAAGAGGGAGAGAGATAAGAGAATATTAAAGATTGGGGGAAGACATAGACATTGACAAGCTTAAAAACAATGATAAGGAAAAAAGAACACGCATGGGTCAAAAGCTAGAAGTAACAACCAGGAAAATATAAATAGAACCTACAGCTGTCAATTCATTTGAAAAACAGTTAACATACACATTAGGAGGCAGGACAGGAAAAAAACAAAAAAGGAGAAAAGCATGAAAAATTGAAAATCTAGAACAACAACAAAAACTATAGGTATTACTCTGGTCTTCCAATTTTTTTTTTTTTTTTTTTTGGCTTGTATATCCCTTAAAATATTTTGAAAAACTGAGTATCCTTTTGTATATTTTTAAGATGATATCATAATTTTTCAAGGTAAATTTAAATGGTTGCAAAAGATGTAATATTTAGAAACATCATAAATGGTATGTGCTTTAAATGTTAAATAAATTTATAAATGCAATTTAAAATGTAAGCTTAACCTGTTTCAATTCATGAACAGGTTTCCTCTGTAAAACCATTCAAATTAGATTTAAAGTTTGACCTAATTTTTCAACTCAAATGTGCTTATGCAGATCACAGTGTAAGCTATACACTTCTGTATTCTTAAAACAATGATTAAACAAAAGGTCAAACAACCCAATTAAAAAATGGGCAAAGGATTTGAATAGAAATTTCCCCAAAGAAGATATGCAAGTGGACAACAAGTACATGGAAAGATGGCTGACATCATTAGTTACTAGGGAAATATAAATCAAAACAGCAAGGAGACATCACTTCACATACTCTGGGATGGCTGTAATTATAAAAATGGAAAATACAAGTGTAAGTAATGATGAGGGAAATTGAAACCTACGAATGTTGCTGGTGGGACTGTAAAGTGGTACAGCCACTGTGGTAAAGAGTTTGGTGGTTCCTCAAAAAGTTAAACACAGAATTACCATATAACCCAGAAATTCCACTCCCAGGAATATACCTTGGGACCCAAACAAATATATGCACATGCATCTTCATAGCAGCACTATTCACAATAGCCAAAAGGAGGAAATAACCCCCCAAAATAACCCATCAATGGATGAATGGATAAACAAATTGTGATAAATGCATATAATGGAATATTATTCAGCCATAAAAAGGAATCAATGCTACAAGGATGAACCTCAAAAACATTATATTAAGTGAAAGAAGCCAGACATAAAAGGTAACATATGACTCTTTATATGAAATACCTAGAATAGGTAAATCCATAAAGATAGAAAGTAAACTGGTGATTGCCAGGGGACAGAGGAAAAGGGGAATGGGTGTAAGGGCATAAAATAAATGAAATGTGGTGCCTTGTCATCCTGCCTGGCTTAGTCATAAATTTTCCTTTGAGCAACGACCCCCGTTGGCCCTGCCCTAGGCATAAGTGCAAACAGCAAGGCCTGAACTGCTATGGTTTGGAAGATAAGCATCTGCCCTTTTGCGCAGCATATTTTACTAGCAGAGCAGGTACTTTCATATAGCTTGGATGATAAGAAGCTGCCCTCAGAATCTCCCCTTGGTTTCTGCTTTTTATGCTGTCTAGTTTGAAATTCCCAATTACCAGGATCCACAGGAAAGCCCTACCCCTCCCCTCTGGGTAACAATAAAGGCAAGAGCCCAGATCCACATTTGCTCTTCCTCCCCGTTCCTCCAGGGACCCTTGCAGGAGACTAGGTTAGGTAAGCAGGGGTGAGGTGGGGGCTTCCACTGCCCTCATCTCCCTTCTCCCCCTCCAGGGCCTTTGATCAAACAGAGCTGTCCTTTCATATTGGCTCATCACCCAAAGACCTTTCACTTAACATCCAAAACAATAGGGAGTAACAGCTTAATGGTTATGAGAATTCCTTTTGGGGTGATGAAAACATTTTGGAAATAGACAGAGGTGGTAAGGTGCACAACATTATGAATGTACTAAATCTCATTATATTGTTCATTTAAAAGGGCTAATTTTACGTGAATTTCATCTCATAAAAAAATAAACTCAGATAACTAGATGAGTCAATCCCATGAATTTGGAGCCTGGCTGAAGTAAGACCTGCCCTCTTCATTATATTCTATAGAAGCTCTCTTAGAGGCAATGAACCATAGTAAGGTTTGGAAAGGGAATGTGATAGGAAGAGCAATCATGAAAGGTGATGCGGGAAAGAAGAACCAAGAGATCACAGGCACATTTTCAGATCAGTGGGTATTGGGACGGAATATATATGGAAGTGGGAAATCAGGAAACTGATTCCTTTAAAACTATCTTTGCCAATGTATCCCCAGGAAGTCTTTATGTACTCCCAGGAATACATATGCCCTAATTTAAAGATGCTGTGCTAATATAATAGTTAGTACCATACTATAAATGGATTAAAGTCACTGGTTAAAAGACAGACTGTCGAATCCAATAAAAAACAAGAACTAGAGCTATGGGTTCTATACAAGACAGTTGTTTTAAACAATACCTGCTTTTGTTCTCGGCTTTAATGCCCTTGTTTAACATGAAGAAATCAATGCCATGTGAAAGAAAAGACCTGCTCAAGGTCTCAAAACAGTGGTTGCAAAATTGAGTTTGGAAACCAAGCCTCTTGATGCTTAGTCCCGGATACCGTTCAATATTGTTTGTCAAAATTCTTAATTAACATTGTGTTTGCTGAAGAATAAATAATTAAATGCCTCCTTATCTAAACAGTCTCCTGGGTCACTCAGTTTTGCTGTCTCAGAGGTCTTTAAAGAGAAAGGAATCCTAGAATTTGACATTTTAATGCTTGTTTTTCAATGACAACGTGGAAAAAGACACCAAGCCGAATGAATCTGAAGACTTTATTTTTTCTCTGAGCTGCTTCTAGGTGACCTATTGCTCTATGTAGGCTGGAAATAAACCTGGATTTCATGAAATTCTGGAAATGGCTGGAGCACGAAGTTGTCAAGACTACCAAGATCACTGGTGTCCACAGTGGCCTCCAAGATTTCCACAAATCCACTGACTCATCCCATAATTCATTTTACCAATTAGCCACAAACAGAGACACACAGGGAAAACAAATATCACTGACTAATTTAGTCTCAGTGATATTCCCTAGGCAGGACACAGTAGGGGAACTAATGATGTAACTCTGCAGTTTACAAATAGTTCCCTCACCAAGCTCCTCAAGTGGGCAGTGTGCTACATGAGACAGTCAGGAGACCCAACTCACAGTCCCAGCTCCACCTCTGAGTGTCTGTTCACCTATAATAAAATGGGAGTAATAATCCCAGTCTTTCTACTCGGCAGAGCTCTGGTGAGGAGCAAATGAAAAAATGGATGTGAAAAGTGTCCTACAAACTGAAAAATACTGTATCTATATGAGATATTTATACATTTAACAAACATGTTGGGCACCTATTAAATGATGCACCATGTGGAACACCACAGATACAAATTAAATATAAAATGTAGTTTGTGCCCTCAAAAAGATGATGAAGTACATACTATAATATGGTGAGTATAGTGATGGGGTAAGCGCAGGGAGAGGTGAGGACGGGTTCTCCAATCAGTCTGGACAGTTGGAAAAGATGACTGTGAAAAGGCAGCAAGAGCAGAGTATTAAGGCAGGAGAAGGATTATGTACTAGATCCTAGAAAATGTTTCACACTTGAATCAACCCCACAGATTGTTATTATTACCCCTACTGTACTATATCAGCAAGGCCTTCCGATGGGGGAGGGGAGTGATTTACCCCCAGAGGACTCTGGGCAATGTCTGGAGACATTTTTGGTTGTTACAACAGGGAAGGCCAGGGATGCTGCTACACATCGTACAATGCACAGGACAACCTCCCCCACCAAAGAATTCCCTAGCCCCCAATGTCAGTCGTACTGAGGCCAAGAAAGCCTGCTGTCAGGGACATGGATACCCACAGAGGAGGCCACCAGCTGCAACGTCCACAGGAAGGCAGTGGCTGGGGTGCAACCTGAACCAAGGTCTCCTGGGACATAGCACCTCAGTTAGGTTTCCCAAGGTATAGCCCTGTATGGTCTCTACCTGGTGACCTAAGAAAAGAGCATGAAAGGTACTGACTAATGCTGCAGGAAAAACTCAAATCCTAATTGTAAGGACTCCAACTGCAAACTGAGAACAGTGAGAGGGAAGAAAGGAAAGAGAACAGAAACTGGGGTAGCCGTCAGTGTTTTTCTTGTTGCCTAGACAGAACATTAGTGATCTGCATTTAAAGAAGCACGTTTCACACACTTTGTCCACTTCCATCATCAAAATGGCCATGCGAGTGAGGCGGGAAACACAAAGATAAGTATTCTTATTTTCTGAAGCCTAGAAAAGTGAAATGCTTTACCTAAGGTCACACGTTTTGTTAACAGATGCAGGAGTGAAATGTAAATATTCCTTCAGGTAATCCAGTGCCCTACACCAACTGGCTGTTCACTGAACCCCTGTAGCCCATGCAGGTAGAACAGGCGTCTCTATCCAAAGGACTCTCCTTTGGCTTAAAGGAGACAGGATGTGAACAGGCAGGGGACACAGTGCTTGCCAAAGGGACAAGCACTCAATGCCTTCTGATCAAATGAAATGACGTGCAAGAGGCATGGGGACGCAGATGTGCAGGACTGGGCTCTGCTCCGTGTGTTAGAGACCAGGCATGGACCTTCAGGCTAGGTGTCTCCTCTCTGGGCATCAGTGTCAGCCTGACAATGAGACATTCCTGCTCTAAAGAAGGACTGCAGTCTATTTAAAAATTCTCTTCCTGAAGTTGAGATGCCGTTTTTAGTGTGGCCAAAAAAAGCAGTTACCAGCAGCTAGTATAGCTCAGTTCCTTAGGCTGGGTTGAAAGGAAATATAATTACTTTTTTAATGAATTAATTAAAAAAAAAAACTGAACCCTTTAAAAACATCTTCATCCAAATTTCCTGATGTTGTTACAAGCAAATTTGCTGCTCACCGATTTAATTTGCTATCACGCTACCATGACTCTTAAGAACTGTGGCTCCACTACGACCCTGGAGGCAGCAGGGCCTGCTCCAGACCATGCCGAGGAGACCCTGGGCAGCCTTCAAAGATGGGGGTTGGGAAGCGGCTGTGGCTCGGTCGGTGGGGCTCCCGTTTGCCATGTGGGAGGCCCTGGGTTCGGTTCCCGGGGCCTCCTGGTGGGGGCGGGCCCGCCCACACGGCGTGGTTGGCTGACCCAGTGAGCACGAGCAGCAGGGGGGGGGATAAATGAATAAATAAATAAAATCTTAAAAAAAAAAAAAAGATGGGGGTACCCGGCCTGTGGGATGCACACTGAGCGTGGGGGTCAGGAGAGAAACTCAACTTGCTCTATGACCTTGCACAAACCACTTACCCTTCCTCGTCTTTAAAATAAGGGGTCTGGACTAGTGGGCCACCTGAGCTCTCCCAGCACTGACTCCCCAAAACTACTGGAGGCCTCAGCTTGTCTGAGTCTGGGTTTCTTCCTCTGCACTCTGCTTATAAAACAATGAATGGGCAGCTGCAGCAAGATGGCAGCACAGCAGCAGGACCGTGAGTGTGGTGCACAGTTGGCCGGGCCGCGGTGGCGGCGGCAGCCGATCCCCTGGGCTGCCTCACCTGCCCCACGTGCTTGCAGCTGTACGAGAAGCTGGTGCAGGTGCCCTGCAGACACGTCTTTTCCTCTGCATGCCTGCAGGAATGTCTGAAGCCAAAGAAATCTGTCTGCGTGGTGTGTCGCAGCGCTCTGGCACCTGGTGTCTGAGCCACGGAGCTTGAGCAGCAGATTAAGAGCACAGAGACTTCTTGCCCAGGCTGCCACAGAATTTCTTCCTATCCAAGATCTGGGCCCACGTGGCTACCTGTTCCAAATACCAGAATTACATCATGGAAAATGTGAAGGCCACCACGAGGATGCAGCCCTTCAGCCAAGGAATATCCTAAGCCATTACACCTTTCCTTGCCCTTACTGTCCCAAGAAGAGCCTTGATCAGGAAGGACTTGTGGAACACTGCAAATTATCCCATTGTACAGACACCAAATCTGTGGTTTGTCCTATCTGTGCCTCGATCCCTGGGGAGACCCCAACTACTGGAGCGCCAACTCCACAAAGCACATCCAGCGCCGGCACCGGTTTTCTTATGACATTTTTGTGGATTACGATGTGGACAAAGAGGACATGATGAATCAGGTGTTGCAGCGCTCCATCATCAATCAGTGAGCACAGTCTCTGCCATCTGTCTTGTGTTCCAGAGCTTCCATGTTAACGTGAAACATTTGACTCATACGCTTTAAACGTACAACAGACCTGAGATTGAGCCGTGGCATTAAGGACAGAGAAATAAGGTCCCCAGCTCAGAACCCTCTTTTTTTGGGGGGGGCTCTTGCCAAAGCTGTTTTTCCCTACTGTTAACCTTGTTTGTCACATAATGTCTAGGCTTTTATTAGTCCCCAGAAACTTCCTAGAGCTATTGGAGGAGAATCCAGCTTCTCCACCTGCTCCTGTTTCACACTTGTTTCTCCCATCCAGTGTTCATCTCTCAGGTCCTCCAGGGCCGCCAGGATCTTTTCTGGGTCACGAATAGCACAAATGAGACAAGTGTCTCCTTCCCTAGTCCCTGAGATGTGTGAGCTCTGGCAGGGGCACACTGGGCTGTGATGAAGCTCCTGGCATGCCCTAGCACGTCTAGTTAGTTGATCATTGGCTGAAGCTGCCAGAAGCTGGGGTTATTATCCTAGGGAGCATTTCAGAAGGTCTGTTGGGATGAATATTCTGGGTTTAGCATGGTCTGATACAGGAAGTT
Organism: Tolypeutes matacus; assembly: GCA_026826555.1. Classification (NCBI taxonomy): domain Eukaryota; kingdom Metazoa; phylum Chordata; class Mammalia; order Cingulata; family Chlamyphoridae; genus Tolypeutes; species Tolypeutes matacus. The sequence goes on along the minus strand of JAKSZT010054523.1, from coordinate 6,170,817 downwards.
TGGATTAGTGATATTTTCCAACACACCCTTAATATTAACTGGTTTAGTCTTAAATTGCCGGCATGGTGATTTTTAAAGATAAGGTGTAACCATATATTTTTAGTGAAAGTAGGTGTTTCTAGGTTATGAAAGTTAAAAAACTAATATTTCTTTAAGTGGGGAGGAAGTACAGCTAAGCAGTACGAGGGCCATAGCTTTTTGGTTCTAATTTTCAAGCTAATGAGGTACTTCTGAATGTCTGTTATATCTCTTTATTTGGGGCTTGCTTACATTCTTGTCCTTGAAGTATGAAAAGGAGTCTTCAAATGAATAAGAAGGAAGAAACTAGGAGATTCCAGTGGGCACTGGTTCTTTTGTATTCTATTTGGTAACTTAGATAAAACTTAGTATTGTTTTTGTCACAAATGGCTTCCTTATGAACCTGACTTCAATCAGTAAATGGGTTTGAAACCTGATTTCTAAATGCAAAGAGAAGTTAACTCACATGATAAGACAGACTATTCATAAAGACAAAACACATCTCCTGATGTGTTTTGTTAACAAAAGAGTTAACAAAAGAGGTCTCCTGGAAACTTGCTTTGGTAATAGATGAAGACATTTGAAATTAAAGCTATTTCATGAACACTAATAAATATAAGGCTAAAAAGCTGCCAGCCTAACTGTAGGAGCAGAATCTCTGACCAACCAGAAGGCATGTGGGAATTAGCCCTGTTTTTTCATGTCGGACATGGTTAAAGTATGGCAATGTTTCTAGTCAGCAGCTGAGGCCGCACGTGGTGGCATGCTGGGGCCTCCCCCTGCTGGCCAGGAAAGCGCTGCAGTGCCGAGTCACCAGGGGAGACTGGACCCTGTGGGGCCTCCTCTGGAGGAATGCTTTAGCAGAAACTTCTCAAAGCTACTGGTCTGGAAGTCACTTACTGAATGGTGACTCAGCTTCTCCATTTATTAGACCCTCAAAGAGCTCATACCAAAGCCATTAACTCTAGCTGTCCACAAAGCATTTTAACTCTTGCAAGAAATTCTTGCCAATATTATCCAACTCCTCTATTTCCTACCCAACCTCAGTCTCCTTTTCAACTCTGAGTTCATGGCCAGTAAATCTGTCCTTAATCAAGGTCCCACCCAAACTCATTCAGAAGAGACATGTATGAGCCCTGCAAGGGGAACGTGGAGAGGAAGACACACCAGTCACATCCATCTGTAAATGCTGCCAGTTGTCCTCAGGGCCGCCTCAGCACATGTCAGCTGGAGCAGACCCAATTGCCACTAGGTGTGTAGTGGATACATAATTCCTAAGAGGTGTTAGCATGATAGCAAATAAATCAGTCATCAGGGATGGCCCTCTAGAGATCTGAGAATCCCCAAACTTCCTTGTCAGTGTACTTTGGTTCCCAATAGGAATTCCACAACTTCTAATGACCCTGAACCACCAAAGCACTTGGAAAGATATGCGAAGGGGGCTCTTCATTTATGTATTCAATCAACGTCCAACACAGCACTATGTTTTAAGCAAATAGAGTAGGCAAGAGAGAGCAGTTCCAATTGGAGGGATCCAGGGAGACTTCATGAAAGAGGAGGCATTTGTGCCTGTTACCAGATCTTTAAGTTTGGGAAGGCTTTTTGATAAGGAGATGGGGGGAAAGGTTTTGAAGGTGGTTAAAGGCAGACATGGAGGTGAAGGACCCCTTCAGGAAGCAATGATCCGTTTGACCAGAAGTGCTTAAATCCTGATACTTTGCCCCAAAGAGCAAAGTCCCTGTGCAAGTCTCATCCCTTTAATCCACCTGCCATGCTCCTGGCAAAGTGATCTTTCTGAGCTCAGATTGAACTACACCATTTATCCACTCAAAAATCTGAAATGGTTTCCCAGTGTCTGTAAGATAACATTAAAACCCCTCCTTAAGTTGGAATTCAAGGCCCTTCCCATAGGGCCTCAGGCTACCCTTTAAAACTCATTTCCTACTGTTTCCCAAAGAGTCCCCAAGGTCAGGGAGACAGAGTGCCCTAAAAATAGGGCAGAGGGTCACAAAGACCTGGGTTCAAATCCCAAGCCTTTCTCTTATCCAGCCATGCCAAACTCCTTAGAGCTTCTTGACTCTGTCACAGTGGTCTCTGGTGGAACGGCTCTACCACAGTACCAAGGTCCTCTACGGATCCCTGCCTGGCCACACTTCCTTAGGCTCCTATGAAACCCATGTTCAGTGCTTCTGTAGGACACAGCCAATGTGCTATGCTTTAATGAGCTGTTTAAGGGACTGCTCCACTACCAAACTGAGCAAGCCTTGGAGAGAGATCTTTGTAGCCACAGGTCTGGACACAGGTCTGCATAAAAAGAGAATTACCGGAAGGAGGAAAGTTGATATGAGGGAAGCTCAGTGCATTATGGTGGAAATACCTTGACTTTGGAACCAGAAGACCTGGGTCCAAGCCCGAGCTCTGTCTGTTAGTAACAGTGGGAGATCCTGTCTAGACCTGGGCCTATTTCATCACCTCTAAGGCTGCCATACTATGCGGAGAGGGTAGGAGATACCAGACCTGAAAGCTACAGGTATACTGGAAAGTAAACTACGAATGTGAGTGTTATTTTTATTTCAAAGAACCTCCCATAGCCTGGCATTTGAGTAGTGGCTGTCAATGAAAACCTACTGCTGGGGGAGCAGAGGTAGCTCAAGTGGTTGAACACCTGCTTCCCACATATGAGGTCCTGGGTTCAATCCCCAGCACTGCCTAAAAAACAACAACAGGGGTATGGATGTGGCTCAAATGGTTGGGCGTCCGTCTCCCATACGGAAGGACCCGGGTTCGATTCCTGGGATCTCCCGGTGAAGAAAAAAAAAAAACCTACTGCTGGGTGCTTCTTACCCGGCAATCCTGAAGGCAGCCAGACCAATTCCATGTTTATGTGTTAGCATTTTCTATAATGTCTTAAGTTTGGGAGACACTTTTTCTGTAGCCCAGAGGACAGCATGCTGGCGTCGGAGTCCTGAGACTTGGGCTGCCAGTCCTGGCTCTCTAGTCAATGCTCTGGGAGCCTTGGTCACAGACACCCCCTCTCTCCTGGCCTCAGTGCCCCCAATGAGTATGTGAGCGATATTCAGGTGATTGCAAAGTCTCCTCCTGCTGGCTTCTACTGCCAGGCTGACCAAACTAAGACTACTTCTAGGTGGGCTCCCTCTTCTCAGTGCCCTTTCCCTTCCTTGGTTAGCCACAACCCTCCCCACTTGGAGTTCAGAGACGGCTTTAATTAGGCTGTCAAAGGCACACCATCCTGAGTGTCAAAGGCACTCAGCACTCTGGCTGTAATTACTCTTTTTATCTTCTCTATTCCTAGCCATTACTCCAGTAGTTTCTATGTTAATCAGCACTACCACAATTCATTTGGCAAGCAATCTGGAAATCTCTTCCCTATCCCTCCTGTTTATATCCAATTATTCACCAAGTCTGATAATCCAGGTCAAATCTTAGCAGGTCTCACCTGGACTAACTCAAAAGCTTCCTACCTGGCTTTCCAGCCTCTAGTTATATCTCCTTCAAATCCACCTGCCACATAGTTCTACAAGTAATCTAGATAAAAACAAAACTGTCATTTACCCATAAAAAGTCTTTAAAAAAGACCCACCTCCACGGGAATATGGTTCTCCCCCGGACTGGCTCTGCCTCTACCCTTACAATCCATGCTACACTTGAGGAGCTTATCACCCAAGTAGATTCTGTGCTGTTTCTCACTGTCCATTCAGACTGGAAAGCCCACACCCACTTTGGATAACTCCTGCTGATCTATGAGGACTCAGTGGAGGTTTTGTCTTCTCCAAGAAGCTGTGTGTGACTCACCCAGCCCCACCTATGCATGGATACCCACCCTTGTCTAGGTTTGTCTGTGGCACTTCATTGATGACACTGTAATTACAGAGATCTATTTCTAGGTCTCTCTCTGCACTGCGGGATCCTAGGGGGCAGGTACACGTCTTACTTATCCTTCTTTCACAGTGCCTGCTGGAAGAAGTGGAAGTGTTCAATCCATGTTTGTTTCCCTTCAGCCTTCAGTTGAAGCTTTCAGTACAGTTTTAACAAGTGATTCTGGAGCAGAGGTTTGTTGTTTAAGTTTAAGCCAAAACTACTATGTTTAAGAAACGTTGCATGTCATAAAAATTAAAATATTTTAAAAGCTTGCAAGTAAAATATCTCCCTCCTATCCCAGCCTCCTCCAGAGGGAACTCCTTCTACTAGTTTCTTGTATATTGTCTCCCGACTATCCTAAGCACATTCATGCATGCTTGTGAATCCCCCTGCCACCCCCCTCGCAAATGGGCACACACTATAAGTACTGCTCTTTACCTCTGTAGAAAGAGGCGTTCCCAGCCTGAGATGCAGACGGGTTTTGGAGATTCATAAAGCCACTGAAATGATATGCAACACTGTAGTTCAAGCACCATCAAGGGATGGTGTTAACTTCCATCCATTTTTTCACAAAGATCTTCCCACCAGAAAAATGCCTGTAAGTTGGCCCTGAGCCCTGTGATTGCTATCTACGTATTGTCATGCTATGTTCATCCTGTCGGAAACCATTGAGCTCACAGGAAGTGACTTTAAGGAGGAAGCATCTCCATTGTGATCTTGTCAGTAACAGAGAAATTAGGAGCAAGTCACAGAGTATTTTGAAACTACCAATATCAATGCAAGTTTAATATGGGGGAAAGAATACTCCATAAATCTGTAAATTCTATGTGGCCCGGCACTTTTAAATCCATTTGTTTAATGCATCCAAGTCATAGAGATTCTCTGTATTAGTAGCTTTCGAAGTCTTGGTTCTTCGGGATTCCAGAGCTACACTGTCTGACAGGCCACATGTGGCCACTGAGCACTTGAGATGGGGCCAAATGGAGATGTGCAATCAGCGTGACACATGCCATTCACACCAGATTCAAAAGAATGCATTAAAAAAATAATGGAATATAGCTCAACAGTTTTTTATATTGTTCATATGTTCAAATGATAATATTTTTGATACAGTGGGCTAAATAAACGCACCATTAAAATTGATTTCATCTGTTTCTTTTTACTTTTCTTAATACGACTATTAAAATTTTTAAATTACACACATGGGGGTTGGATGTAGCTCAACTGTTTGGGCGTCCGTCTCCCATATGGAGGGACCCGGGTTCGATCCCCGGGACCTCCCGGTAAAAAAAAAAAAAAAAAAAAATTACACACATGGCTCACATTTGTGGCCTGCATTATACTTCCACTGGACAACTCTAATGTAGAAAATGGTGTACCACTATTCACTATTATCTGTTCTTCACCAATGATAATTAATTCCCCACCTTAGAAATGGTCTAATTTTTGCAAGTCAAGAGCAAAGCTTTTAGACAGGATTTTCGAAGTCAGGAATTATTATTGGCAAACTAATAAAAAAAACTGTCACCAAAAATATAAGGGAAAAATACTGAGACAGACAAATTGATTTTTGGGCAATACCAAACTGAAAATGTTATATCCCCTAAGTCTAATAATAATCTCTTTTTTAAAGACATTTACTGAGCACCAACTATGTCCTGGGCTCTTTATTTTGTTTATTCATTTATTATCATATTTCCATTTTAAATACAGGATAATTGAAGCACAGGGAGAGGCTCCAGGCCCTTCAACCACTAAGTGGTTACCTTGAACTCAGGTCTTGGTACCACAGCAAACTCAGCAATTAACCCTTACTCTGCCAACACTCTCCCTTCTTTTACGTTTGCATCATATCTTACAGTTGACAAAGGTCTTTTTTTTTCTTTTCTTATAAATTTTTTATTTTACCGGGAGGTCCCAGGGATCGAACCCAGGTCCCTCCATATGGCAGACGGACGCCCAACCATTTGAGCCACATCCGCCCCCGACAAAGGTCTTTTAAATGCATTATATTATTTGATTATCCAAACTGATAGTTGAAATGGGCAGGGAAACTATCAATTATGGTATCTGAAGGAGGGAACCCGAGCTCAGAGTGAAGTGACCTTCCCAGTATCTCACAGCTTATAATGGTAGAGCATAATCTTACACCTGGGAGTTCTGGAAAAACAAAGTGCAATATCCTCTCAAAAATACCCTTTCCACTCTATCAAACATAATTTCCTTCTTTTAAAGTTGATTGCTCTCCTAGGCTTGGAATTAAAAGGAACATGAGAAGAGGGATCTTTATTGTCAATAATAATCATATTCAACAACAATGCAACAATCTCTAAACACTTATTACTGCATATTGTATAATAATGTATTATCAGCACCATGAATTCATAGTGTTATAATTTAATTATTACCTCCATTATTTCACTACAGTACTATTATTTTTTTTTTAAGGCGGTACCAGGGGATCAACCCAGGACCTCACACATGGGAAGCAGGTGCTCAGCCACTGAGCTACATCCACTTCCCAATGAGTTGGTTTTTCGTTTACTTGTTTCATTTTTTGCTTTTAGAAAGTAATGGGGATCAAACCCAGGACCTCGTACATGGGAAGGAGGTGCTCAGCTACTTGGGCTACATCCGCTCCCTACAGTACTATTCTTATTTCAAAGAGGAAGAAACAGGCATAGAGCAGTGAAGTGATCTTTAGGAAAGCTCTCTTAGCTACTTATCAACCAGACAAATTAAAAACACAGGTAGTGAAGATAGTGAAGAGCTGAACGCAGAAGAACAGAAGAGAAGCCTTTCCTCTTGGTTATCAGTGTCCCAGGGAAAGTGCCTAGCTACTTGGTGTGTAAACACTTTGATGCAGACTGGAGCAACATCAAGAGGAAGAGATAGGAAGATCAATGAAAGGCATTTATGTCCTTGGGAGTGAGTTGTGTTTACTGCCTAGGAGTCACGCTACCCCCTCCCTCCCCCAGTGATTAAAGTTAAAACATGGAAAAAGCAATGGGAAATGGAAAGAATGCAAAAAGAGAGGAGAAGGTGTAGCCTGAGTATAGTGCAGAGGGGAGGCACCGACTAAGCCCAGGAGGAGAGGATGCAGAGGAGTACCACCCAGTGGACTGTGAACAAGGGCTCAAAAGGGGGGGGGGATACAGTAATTTAAAAAGTGCATTAAAATAGGGAGGAGGGAGAAAGCAAAGAAGCAGAAGGATTTGTAAGAACTTGTAGTAAGGGCAGCAAAGTGCTAGTAACAGCCACAAGATGCGGAGCTGTTTGCCAAGGCAGTCTAGGTGCCAGAAGCAAGCCCAAAAGGGACAGAAACCCTGAGAACAAGAGCTCAGCCCATGGGCTCAGCCACACCACCAGGACACACAAGACAAAGAGAACAGAAGTGGGTCGAGATACAGACCGACTCCAGGCCAGGAAGTGATGGACTCTCCCATTGTCATTTTTTTGCCTGTGGTTCATTCAACTCTTCAGTAAATCTAGTTCTTTTATCCACATTGTGCATTCCAAGTTATTCATCAGATTTAAAATTCTGCTTCAAGAAGTCTGAATGGGTTGTTTTTATTTTATTTTTTTCTTTTTCTGTTTGTTTTTGAATGGGGTTGTTTTAATTAGAAAAAACCTGAACTTCATCCTAACCCATAGTGAAAAAGCTGGAAGAATTGAAACTGTGAGATAGTTCTATGAGGAATCTTGTTTAAAAATTGTTTATCAGCTATGGGGTGTCTGCCCCCATGATTTAACTTTAAAAAGCTCAAATGGTGTTCTTCTTAACCATTGTTTTTTTTTTAATATACTTAAAATTTTTTATAATTTTTTAAAAATTAAATTTTTTTTTTACAGAAAAAATGTAGGAGATTCCTATGTGCCCCACTCCTCCTCATACCACACTTTCCCACATTAACAACATCCTTTATTAGTGTGGTACATTTGTTACAATTAATGAACACATATTGGAGCATTACCACTAAGTGTAGATTATAGTTCACATTATAGTTTACACTCTCTCCCACACAATTTTGTAAGTTATGACAAGATATATAATGGCCTCTATCTGTCATTGCAACGTCATGCAAGACAATTCCAATGTCCTGAAAATGCCCCCATATTACACCTATTTTTCCTTCTGCTCAGAACCTCCAGTGGCCACTGCCTCCACATCAATGATAAAAGTTCTTCCATTGCTAGAATACCAATAAGACTATAGTAGAATAACAGTAAATCTACCCTAGACCATCGTTCATTCCCCAATCCTAAGGATTCTGGAATGGTGATGCCCATTCCACCTCTAATTGAAAGGGGACTTAGATCCCATGGGGCAGATGGATGGGACTATCTTGCTTGCAGTTGTAGACTCTCTCTGTTCCTTGGGATGGTCATTGTCCATTATCAGCTCCTTGTTAGTTGTCCTGGGCGAATCCAATGAACTGGAGAGTAGGTGCTGGAACTCTGCTAAGATTCAGGGCCCAAATGGCACATGGAAAGCCCAAAGATTTAAGTCTCTTGGACACACACCTATCAACTCTAGTGCTAACTACAAGTTCAAATAGAAGGGGCAGAAGAGCCATGTGTAGGGAAACCACAACTGAGTCCATCTCAGTCACACTGGGGAGCATAAATTCCAAAGTAATGGCCCACTGGCAGGGTGCTTAACTATCATTTTTTATCCCCTTCAGGCCTCAAGTTTATTTGGCGTGCTATTTAATGATTCTATTTTCTTTTCTCAACTGTCACCCACAGGGGCTAGTTCTGGGCCCCAGGGGGCCTGACTGGAGGAGGAGACAGTCTGTGTTCTGGAGGAATTCACCTGCTTTTGAGAAAGGCAGCCTTTATTAAGGAGGACCCAAAGGAAGTCATGAAAGTAGCCAGTGACCAATTCCTTGCCAGCTAATTTCTAATCTTTGTGAGCAAGCAAAGCTGTATTCTCTCTCGACAGCATGTCCTGAGTCAACAAACACTCACAACACAAGAGATGAAATTCCAGGCTCATGGAGTCTTAAGGTGTACTCACTGTCATCCCAGGCAGCTTTCTACCCAAAGTTGTGGTCTCTGCTGAGAGTTCAAGGATTTCAGTGAAGTTCTAGCATTTTTCTGTTTGCATTTTTTATTATGAGCAGCTATTAAAAATTTCAATTAAAAAACTAGCCTATTAAGAAAAAAAGTTTAAGGAGGCAAAGAGACAAGTGAGATGTAAATGGAGCCCAGCCTAGCTTACTAGGTTCAGACAGTAATCCGATTTGGGACTAAGCCCTGGTTGTCTACACCATGTGGGCTGTCAAGAGGAGGTGGTGTTGGTCTTTCTAGTTTGCCAGTCTGTGTTGGTCCACTGCTCCTGCTCTTCCTGGATTTGGCAGTTCAGATATAGTCACAGCCCGACAGAGCTGGGAATTCTGCCCAGAGACGGGAATGGTAAGATCAGTTTGTCTAAAACTGACTGTATTTGCTCTGCCTATGCTTAGCTAGTCTCTCCCCTTGCCACAACTTTTAGATTTTAATTTCTTCTTTTCTCCTATGTATTAGTCAGCTAAAGGGGTGCTAATGTAAAATACCAAAAATGGGTTGGTTTTTATAAAGGGTATTTATTTGGGGTAGAAGTCCACAGATACCAGGCCATAAAGCATTAAGTTTCTTCTCTCACCACAGGCTATTGCCACGTGTTAGAGTAAGACAGCTGCTGGCGTTTGCCAGGGTTCAGGCTTCTGGGGTTCCTCTCTTCCCGGGGCTGCGTTTCTCTCCGGGCTTAGCTCCGGTTTCCTCCACAAGGTCAGCTGTAGACGATCAGGCGAACGGCTCGCTTCTCTTCTCCTGGGGCCTTCTTTCCAACATCAAAACTGCTTCTTAAAAGACTGCTTCAACTGTCCTTTGCCTTGCCTTTTATATTCAATTCCCCACCCACCAAGGGGTGGGGCTCAACGCCCTAATCCTAACCTAATCATGCCCAGATTAACAGATCAGTTTACAAGCATGATTCAATTATATTTTTGGAATTCATAATTACATCAAACTGCCACATCCTAATTCTACAGGGTGTGGTCAATGTGGGGTTTTATCAAACTGATGGTGATAAAGCTGGCTGCTGGCACCTGTAGTAAGCCCAGCATTCACTGGCATCTTACTCACAACTGATTTCTGTGGCAGCCTTCCCTGGTCTCTACTTTTCCCTCCATGCAGGGTAAGGGAGGGAAAACAACCAGATGGGAGTCAGTAGCCTTGAGTTGTAGTCCTGGCACAGTTGCTAATTAGCTTGGTGAACGTGAACAAGTTCCTGGCTCTTTCTAGGTTTGTCTCCTCATCTATAAAAGGGAGTTAATTTCTAACTTGCTGAGGTGGTGTTAATTACATAATATATTGTAAATACAGCTCCTGGCACTTAATAGCTTAATAAACAGAAGCGTTCCCCAACCCATATCCCTAATGCCCAGCTCTGAATGAACAAAAATAACTATACATTGTCTGGAACACAGTGGGTGTTCAGTAAATATTATTTCCTTTTCCCTTACCCACTGGAAATGCTTCAAGGGACCCTGACAAGGCCACTTAAGAGAAGTGAAAAGTAAATACATTGTCCAAAAAAGTGACTCACAGTGCTCTGACACCTAAAGAAAATTTCCAATTCTATATCCTGTACAAATATTTACTCAGAAAACACTGCTGAGGATTTTTGATGCATGCTGGGCACCAGCTAGGCCTGGGCTTCATGAATATGCTTTTTCCAGCAACTCACCATCCAGAAGACGGGACTGACAAATACAGTTACAAAGGAGTCTGTTAAGCATGGAAACAGAAGTAGGAGCAAAATATATATATATATTTTTTAAGATTATTTATTTATTTATCCATCCCCCCCTTGCTGCTTGTGCTCGCTGGGTCAGCCAACCACGCCGTGCGGACAGGCTTGCCCTCACCAGGAGGCCTCGGGAACCGAACCCGGGGCCTCCCACATGGCAAACGGGAGCCCTACTGATTGAGCCACAGCCGCTTCCCAGGAGCAAAATATTTTTAGGGCACAAGGGAAGATTAACTCTGCGAGGAAGACAAAGTAGGCCTTGAATGATAAACAGAAGGCCACCATCAGAAAGTTTTTCCTTAAGTTGAGCTGACATCAATTTCTGGTAGCTTTCTAGGCTGATTCTATGCCCTGAAGACATGATTTGAGGACTGTGATGGTTTGAAGCTGGATGGACCCCAGAAGATTGTGCTCTTAAAGTCAACCCATTCCTGTGGGTGTGGACCCACTGTAGGTGGGACTTTTTGATTAGGTTACTCCAGTAAGGCGTGACCCAGCATGGGTCTTGATCCTCTTACTGGAAAACTTTTATAAACAGAATGAATATGGAGAGAGAGAGAGAGACAGGAGAAAGAGACAGGAGCAGAGAGGAAGCCAGAAACAAAGTTGAAACAATGAAATCCAGAGAGAAGGGAGAGATGCTGCCATGTGCCTCGCCATATGGCAGAGGAGTCCAGGATCATTGGCAGCTGGTCTTTGGGGAGAAAGAATCACCTGATGATGCCTTGATCTGGACACTTTTATGGCCTCAGAACTGTAAGCTGGCAAGTTAATAAATCTCCATTGTAAAAGCCAACCCATTTCTGGTACATTGCATTTCGGCAGCCTAGCAGACTAAAAAAGGACAGTGACGGTCTCTCCAGCGGCTGCTAGGAAGAGTACAAGCCAGGTCTTTCAATGACTGCACCTCAGGCACGGCCTCGAGTCCCCACCCCCGAGTCCCCACCCCATCTTCCTCTTTTTGTTTTGAATGTGTTCTAGGATGCCAAAGCCCTCTACTAAATACCTGCCCTGGAATATAACACTGCAAATGTGGTCTGACAATTTAAGATGACTGGATGGCCCTTGGACATAAAAACGATACAAGTTTCAATCTGCTTTTCATTTCTCTTGCATATTTTTGTATTATTTAGGATTCTTTAGGTTGTGACAGATAACTAACGAGGGAAAAGGGAATTAGCTCACAGAGGGAGGGGGAGGGGAGGGAGTGGGGGAGGAAAGGCCTGTGGACTGGCCTGGATTAGAAGGCTTCAGATGATGCCATGAGAACTTGGTCTTTCTGAACTCTACTTCTCCGTTTTGGTTTTGTTATCCCCAGGGTGGGATAGATGGCTGCCAATGCCTTGCCTTCATAATCCTGACAGCTCTCGATCCCAGAAAAAAACAGCATCTTTCCCAGTAGCTCTAGCTCCTTTTGCATGAAGATTCTGGCCTGGCCTGGCTAGGCTGGGTCATGAGCCTAACCCTAAGGTGTGGCAAGGGATTAGTCCCACACGAACCACATGACCTGGCCAGATTACTGTGGAGTGGGAAAAGGTGCTTCCCCTCCACCCAACCCTTCCCCTCCAAAGGGGCTGCTGGCAGAAAATGGTGTCCTTCAAGGAATAACAACACTATTCTAGCAGACAAAGTGTATTGAATGATGATTTCATTCTTGTCTTTTTATTTTTAATTTTCTCAATCTTTGGCAGCATTTTTCTTATTGGAATGATTCCAAATAGAATCTCTCATTGGCCAGTTACTAAAAAACAAATGATTTTAAAAGGGAAAAGAAGGCACTTGCACATCTTAGCACTTTCTCATCAGTAAAAACTGCATTGCACAGGTAAGGAAAATAACAGCAAGTTTCTCTTCCTTTACCATAGAAGCATCAAGAGTAATTACAGGAAAAGGGTAACAAACCAGAAATTCCTTTTTTAAAAATACACACACACACACACACACACAGATGGGCACATCTGTGGGAATGAACAGCGTAAAACAACAACAACACAGACACTGTTGAATGAAATTTACCATTTTGGAACGGTCCAAAAACACTCTTGCTGCCAGGGACATGTCAGAAACACACAAAATAAACTGCCTGAGCAGTCCAAACTGGGGTGCAACAATGCAAACGAAAGAAACATATTTCCTTATTTTCCAATTGAATGACTTCCCAAAACAAACAAACAAAAACATAATTTAGAAAGAAAATTCTAGGAACAAACTTCAAATCTTATGCCTGTTTATCCTTTTCCATTTCTTCATTTTGCCCAGAAGATTCTCTTTCTCCCTCTTCTAATTCTCAGACCCAGATTATCTTTTCACTATTGACAGTATTTCTAGAGTATAAACTGAAGGTTATATCCTAGGAAATAAAAGGTTATTTCAGGCCTCTGCCGTGCGCCCCGGGAGCCGGGTGGGCGCGGGGCCATGGCGGCCTTGCGGCCCGAGGAGGACCCTCCTCCCTGTTCTGAGCCGCGCTTCCCCGCCCGGGCCGCCAGGGGGCCCCAGAGCGCGGCGCGAGCGCAGGGATGCGGCGCCGAGCCAGGGTCTCAAGTTCCCGCCACGCGTGGATAGGACCCCCAGATAAATAGTGAAACCTTCGACCTATTCAACTGTACATCCCTGAAAATGAATCACGATTGGAACCAAAGCTGAGAGGGCCGAGCCAAGAAACACAAGAATGGAACCGCCAATCGTGGGCAAACCGGAATTTGGCTTTTAGTGAGGGCAAAGAATGCATCCACTTGGGGCCGGAGGCCCAGGAAGCAGCCCTGAATGCAAGGCAATGGCAGTTTCACAAGGAACGTTTAAATGAAAATTTCCAGAAGCATGTGTCTTATAACAGAGGCGGGTCCAAGGCGAACTTTGCCATCCCCTTCTTCATGGGAACAGTGGCCCTGGAGAGGATTTGGAAAAGGCCGGGGCTGAAACAGAAGCCGCCCCGGAGCTGGGAGCCCGCTCCCGCACCACGTGGGCCGCTCGCCCGGACGCTGCGCGCAGGCGCCCAGGCGCCCCGAGCCTCGTCGCGAGGCTGCAGCCAGCCGCGTCCCGGCGCGCACAGCGTGCGGGAGGGGCAGGGGGAGCTCTCGGGTATCCGTATGTTACCCTTTTGTAACGACTTTATTTAGTGCCCAAAGCTCCACTTGACCCTTGGTGTTTCCTGTGTTTCTGGTTTCTTAATTTGCAAAGGGAATTAAGAAGATCTGTTTGCCTCTTTCTTCATTACTAAACATTTGAGATTAAAATTATTGGGGTCAGTATTACTTCAGGTCACAAATAAATGCAAGTAAATTGTAACTAAGGTTCTTTTGACCCTAAAAAAAAATGAGGCTGCTTTAAGATGTTTCTCGGTCATGGCTCCATTCAAATAAAACGTTTTTGTATACTGTTAGTTATTTTGTATACTGTTAGTACTTACAGAATAGACGTTATCCCAGTGATAGAGTTGATGCTGCTTTCCCCAGAAAACGTGTCTGATAAAATTATGAATGCTTTTAATGCTTCCATTTGTAAAATAAAACTGAGTCTCTTTCCCCCTCAGGAAAAAAAAAAAGTTATTTCATCAAATAATATGTGGGAAACTCAGGGATTAAGTTTCCCCAACCCTGCAAGACTTCTCAGAGCCCACTATGCATTTTCACTCTCCAAACTTGGCAGCAGGGTGTACAAGTTTTCTCAAACAATTTATTACAGAACTTTCCCCCCCCCCCGAAGTCCCTTATATGACTATGTTCTTAGTAGAAAGCAATCAAAAGCACAAGATGGTCTTCAGTTTAAACCCAAGCTGTGTTGATGCTGGACAAGGTACTGAAGCAGCATATGCCTCAGTTTCTTCCTATGCAAAACGAGTAGTATAGGAGCAGCTCACAGGACTTCCTGAGGATAGGAATCCATGTGTTCATGCATATAAAGTGCTTAGCAGCTTATAAAGAACAGAGTCAAGGGTCAATAGATGCGAGGCACTGATCAATGAAACATTCTATAAAGCAATGATTTATAGAGCTAATGATTTTGGCCAAGGTTTGCAGGATACAAGATCAACATAAAAATAAATCAGACGTATTTCTATACACTAACAATGAGCAATCCGAAAATGAAATTGAGAAAACAATTCCATTTACAGTATCATCAAAAAGAATAAACTACTTAGGAATAAACTTAACAAAGGAAGTGAAAGTCTTGTAAACTGAAAACTACAAAACCTTTTTGGAAGAAATTCAAGAAGACCTAAATAAATAAAGACCACATGGTCAAGGATTAGAAGGCTTAATGTTGTTAAAATGGCAACACTCCCCAAATTGATCTACAGATTCAATGCAATCCTTATAAAATTCCAAATTCTTATTGTTCAGATTAGGAAAAATTGATCCTCAAATTCAAATGGAAATGCAAGGAACTCAGAATAGCCAAAACAACTTTGAAAAGAACAAAGTGGAGAGCTCACAGTTCCCGGCTTCAAAACTTAACTACAAAGGTACAGTATCAAGATAGTATATACTGGTATAAGGACACATATAGAGCAAGGAAGACTATTAAGAGTCTAAAAATAAACCCATACATGTACAACCAATTTTTTAAAATTAGAGAATTTGTAGGTTTACAAAAAAATCATACATAAAATACATATACCACCCTATTATTAACACCTTGCATCGGTGTGTTACATTTGTTACAATTCATGAAAGAACATTTTTATAACTGTCTTATTAACTATAGCCCATCATTTACAATAGTTTCCATTATGATTGTTTTGTACGGTCCTATGTTTTTTTCTTTAATTTTATTTAAATAACATATATACAACCTAAAATTTCCCCCTTTTAACCATATTCAAATGTATAATTCAGTGTTTATAATTACGTTCACAGTGTTGTGCTACCATCCACCATCCATTACCTAAACTTTATGATCAATCCAAATAGAAACTCTGTACAATTTAAGCATTAACTCCCCATTCCCTACCCCTACCCTGTCTGCTGGTTCTAATCAATTGATTTTTGACAAGGGTCAATGGGGAAAGAATAGTTATATCAACAAATAGTGAACAACTAGATAGCTACATGAAAAAGAATACCTGATACCAAATACTCAAAATGGGTAAAAACCTAAATACAAGAGTTAAAACTATAAAACTTTTAGAAGAAAACATAGACATAAATCTATATTTATAGATTTATAATGTTGAATTAAAAAATAGTTTTTTAAATATGACACCAAAAGGACAAGAAACCAAAGAAAAAAAACTGATAAATACTTCAGTGCATCAAAAGAAGTGAAAAAACAATCTATGGAATAGGAGAAAATATTGCAAGTTATATATCTGATATGGGCTTAGTATCCAGAATATATAAAGAACTATTAAAACTCAACAATAAAAAGATAAATATCGTAATTTAAAAAGTGAGCAAAGGATCTGAAGAGACACTTCTCCAAAGAAGACACACAAATGGCCAGTAAATACATTGGAAGTGTTCAACCTCATTAGCCATTAAGGAAGTGCAAATCAAACCACAAGGAGATACCATTCACACCCACTGGGATGATTACATATAAACAAAACGAAACAAAAGAGGAAAATCAACATGTGTTGGTGAGGATATGAAGAAACTGGAATCCTGATACACTGCTGGTAGGAATGTAAAATGGTGCAGCTGCTGTGGAAAACAATTAGGCAGTTCCTTAAGAAGTTAAATACAGAGTTCCCATATGACCCAGAAATTCCACTCCTAGGTATACCCACAAGAGAATATATGTTCATACCACATACATTCATACAAACACTTGTACACCAACGTTCATGGCAACACTATTCGTAACAGCTAATAAGTGGAAACAACCTCAATGTCCGTCAACTGATGAATGGGTAAAAAATGTGGTCTGTCCACACCATGGAATGTGGTTCAGCCCTAAAGAGAAACGAAGTGCTGATACATGCTTCGTGTACACATGCCAGCCGTGTGGCTGAACCAGGAAGACAGAAGGCAGACACAGAAGTCCACGTACTGGGTGAGTCCCTTCATATGAATGTCCAGAGTAGGAGAATCCACAGAGACATAAATTTGATTAGTGGTTGCCAGACCCTGAGGGGAGGGAGGAAATGGGAGGTACAGGGTTTCTTTTTGGGGTGATGGATATACCCTTGGATTAGTCATGATGGTAGCACATGAACACACTAAAAACCACTGACTTGTACACTTTAAAATGGCTAAAATGAAGACCTAACTTGAATTGTTTTCTAAAAATTTGCTTGAAAGTCGGACAGATTTTCCTTGTTTTGTAAAATTAAGGTGTCAGGCAGCTGTGGAATGATAAAAACAAGCACTGACTTTGTAGTTAGAAGACATGGATCCAAATCCCAGCTTTCCCACTTGAGCAGCTGTGTGACTCTGAGCAATTTAAACTCTCTGAATCTTAGGTTCCTGTTAGGTAATATGGTAATAATAATAATACAATCCTCATAAGAATACTGTGAAATTTGCATCTGATAGAAAAGTGCCAACATAGTGGGTGCCCTTTCACATTTATTATCTTGTTTATATTTGAATTTATAAGAATCAGAAATTTCATTTAGAGTATGTGAGGACTTTTTAAACTTCTCATGCATTTTTACTATCTCAAACACTTCTGTAAATCCCTACAGCTTTGAGAATAGACCCTGCCTGCTGCTGACCTTTCTGTCTGGACAAATTCTCGCAGAATAATGCCTTCATGCTTAGAAATGAACAGACACAGTCTTTTCCCTCCAAAAAGGCAGCAAACTGTCCTCTTTACTGCCAGAATATTTATGCACCTAACCTGAGTGCCCAAAGAAACATGAGGCACACACTGGCAAAACTGAAGGGAGAAATAGATGTCTCTAAAATAATAGTTGGAGACTTCAATACACCACTCTCAGTAATGGAAAGAACATCTGGACAGAGGATAAAGAAACAGAGAGCTTAAATAATATGATAAAGGAACTAGACCTAACAGACATCTATAGAGCACTGCTCCCCAAAAGAGCAGGATAAACATTCTTTTCAAGCACTTATGGATCCTTCTCCAAGATAGACCATATATTAGGTCACAAGACAAGTCTCAATAAATAAAAAAAGATGGAAATTATACAAAACACTTTCTCTGACCATAATGAAATGACGCTGGAAATCAATAATGGACGGAAAAAGGGAAAATTCATAAACATATGGAGATTAAACACACTCTTAAATAATCAGTGGTCAAAGAAGAAATTGCAAGAGAATTCAGCAAATATCTTGATACAAATGAAAATGAGAACACAACATATTAAAACCCATGGGATACCACCAAGGCAGTGCTGAGAGGGCAATTTATAGCCTTCAATACTTACATTAAAAAAGAAGAAAGAGCTAAAATTGAAGCTCTAACCACACACCTGGAGGAACTAGAAAAAGAACAGCAAACTAATCCCAAACCAAGCCAAAGGAAAGAAATAGTAAAGATCTGAGCAGAAATAAATGAAATAGAGAACAAAAAAAACAACCCAGGTGTCCATTAACTGATGAATGGACAAACAACCTGTACTGTATACACACGATGGAATATTATGCAGTGGTAAAAAGATATGAAGTTGTGAAGCATATGACAACATGGATGAACCTGGAGGACATTATGTTGAGTGAAGCAAGCCAGACACAAAAGGACAAATACTGCATGATTGTGCTATTATGAACTAAATATATTATGTAACTCATGGAATTACTAACTAGAATATAGGTCACCAGAAAAAGAATAAGGGTAGAAATGGAAAGTTGATGGTTAATCTGTGCAGAATTGGTTAAAAGTTTGTTTGTAAATCTTTGGAAATGATTGTAAATGGTGAGAGCACATCATGGTGTTTGTGATTACGAGAGTATGGGTATGACAGTGGTCAAAAGGTAAAGTCTAAGGACAGGTATAGAAGGAAAGCTAAAGAATGTAACATTGGACTGTATAACAGTGAAACCTCATGTAAAATACAAATATGGGTGATACTGCATATATGACTGTTTTATAAAATATAAGTACAAATATACTAGAAAGAAGGAAACAATAGAAGCTATGTACGGAGACTGAGAGGAGATAAGTTCTGTTTGGTTTTTATTATTATTATTATTATTATTATTATTATTATTATTATATTATTATTATTACTAGGATGATGAAAATACTCTAAAAATGACTGAAGTGATGAATGCACAACTATGTGATTATACCAAAAACCACTTACTGTACACTTTGGATGGATTTATGATTTATTAACATGTATCAAAAATTTATTTGTTAAAAACAAAACAATAGAGAGAATTAACAAATCCAAAAGTTGGTTTTTTGAGAAGATTAACAATATTGACAAACTCTTAGCTAGACTGACAAAAAGAGAAAGATGGAAATAAATAAAATTAGAAATGAAAATGGGGACATTACTAGGATTCCACAGAAATAAAAGAGATCATAAGAGGCTACTATGAACAACAGTACGCCAACAAACTAGACAATGTAGATGAAATGGAAAAATTCCTAAGAATATATGAACAACCTTCACTGGCTCTAGAAGAAATAGAAGACCTCAACAAACCAATCACAAGTAAAGAGATTGAAACAGTCATCAAACAGCTCCCCAAATTGAAATGCCCAAGACAAGATGGCTTCACAGGTAAATTCTGGACCAGATGGCTTCACAGGTGAATTCTACCAAGCATTCAAAGAAGATTTAATACCAATCTTATTCAAACTCTTCAAAAAATTTTGAACAAGAAGGAATGCTACCAAACTCATTCTATGAAGCCAAATATCACCCTAATACCAAAACCAGATAAAGAAATTATGAAAAAAGAAAATTACAGACCCATTTCCCTAATGAATACAGATAAAAAAATCCTCAACAAAATACTTGCTAATCAAATCCAACAACACATTAAAAGAATTATTCATCATGATCAGGTGGTTGTTATATGAGGCATGCAAGGATAGTTCACACAGGAAATTCAATCAGCATAATATACCACATCAATAAATCAAAGAAGAAAAATCACACAATCATCTTGATGCAGAAAAGGCATCTGACAAAATCCAGCATCCTTTCTTGATAAAAATACTCCTTTTGGATAGGAAGTGAAGGAAACATCACAACATGATAAAGGACATATATGAAAAACCCACAGCTAACATTGTATTCAATGGTGAAAGACTGAAAGCTTTCCTGCTGAGATCAGGAAAAGACAAGGATGCCCACTGTCACCACTGCTATTCAATAGAGGTTCTAGTTAGAGCAATAAGGCAAGTAAGAGAAATAAGAGGCATCCAAATTAGAAAGGAAGAAGTAAAACTTTCGTTATTCACAGATGGTATGATCCTCTATTTAGAAAATCCTGACATATCTACAACAAAGCTACTGGAGTCAATAAATGAATTCAGCAGAGTGGCAGGATACATGATTAATACACAAAAATCAGTAGTGTTTCTATACACTAGTAATGAGCAACCTGAGGAGGAAGTCAGGAAAAATTTCCATTTACAATAGTGACTAAAAAAATAAAAAAATTAGGAATAAACTTAACCAAGGATGTAAAGCACATGTGTTCAGAAAACTACCATGCATTGTTAAAAGAAATCAAAGATGACCTAAGTAAATGGAAGAACATTCCGTATTCATGGATTGGAAGACTAAATATCATTAAGATGTCAATTCTACCCAAATTGGTAGACAGACTCAACGTAATCCCTATAAAAATTCCAACAGCCTTTTTTCTTTTTACAGAAATGGAAAACACAATTATCAAATTTATTTTGAAGGGTAAGGGGTTCTGAATAGCCAGAAACATCTTAAAGGAAGAATGAAGTTGGAGGACTCTCACTTCCAGACTTTAAATCATATTACCTGCGAATATTCTCGCTGTCCTGATTTTGTGATAATGAGGGTAGGCTAAACATTCACTATATTAGAAACCATACATGTGTCCTCAGACCTAGTTTTTCTCCCTAGGTCTGGTTTTTAGAATGCTGGTGATAAACTAAGCCTGATTTATTATATGACCATCCTGTATGGGAAAAGACTGCAACTCTAGCTATCTTTGGTCAACCTTAAGAGATATAGCAGGGGGACGGATGTGGCTCAAATGGTTAGACATCCATCTCCCATATGGAGGGACCTGGGTTCATAAAAATGAAAAAAAGAAAAATATAGAAGGTGTGTGGGCCACCAGGCCCCGTGTGCAGGTGTGCTGCCAGGCCCTGTGCGTGGGTGAGCCCCTCAGGCCCCACAAGCGGGTGCACCATCAGGCCCCATGCATAGGTGAGTCCCCCAGGCCCCGCAAGCGGGTGAGCCCACGAGGCCCCGTGCATGGCTGCACCGCCAGGCCTCACGCAGGGGTGAGCCATCAGGCCCCGAGTGTGGGCGAGCCGTCAGGCCCTGCGAGCCACACAGCAAGATGAGGATGTAACAGCAGAGTGACACAAGGGAGAGCCAAGACGAGATGTGCTGAAAAACCAGGAACTAAGGTGGCACAGGCAGTAGGACACCTCTCTCCCACATTGGAGGTTCTAAGGATCGAATCCCAGGGAAGACAGGAGGAGAAGGATAAGAAGAGAAGGCAGAAAACGGACACAGAGAGCTGCCTAGCGAATGGACACAAAAACAGCAAAAATGGGGGTAAAAATGGATAAAAGTAAATAAATAAATAAATCCTTTTAAAAAAATGTATAGGGGAGTAAGATACGGACTATAGTTAGTAGTAATACTTTGATGATGCTCTTTCATAATTTGTTAACAAATGTTTCACAACAATGCAAAGCATTTGTGGTGGGGTGATGTGTGGGAGCCCTGTATGATGTTATGCATGTTTGTTTTGTAAGTTCACAATGTTTACTGAACACTTATAGTTTATGTATGTTCATGTATGAATGATATACTTCAATAAATCATTTTAAAAAATCTTATTACCTAGCTACAGTGGTAAAACCAGCTTGCATAAATAGTACTTGCATAAAGATAGACACATAGACCAATGGAACCAAATTGATGGCTCAGAAACAGTCCCTAATATCTATGGTCAAGTGATTTTTGACAAGGCTGTTAAGCCCACCCAGCTGGGGCAGAACAGTCTATTTAACAAATGGTGCTGGAAGAACTAGATATTCATACCCAAAAGAAAGAAAGAGGCCCCCTATCTCATACCTTATACAAAACTTAATTCAAAATGGATCAAAGATCTAAATATAAAAGCTAGGATCATAAAACTCCTAGAAGAAAATATAGGGAAACATTTCAAGACGTGGTGGTAGGTGGTAGATTCTTAAACATTACACTGAAAGCACAAGAAACAAAAGAAAAAATGGATAAATGGGACCTCCTCACACTTAAACACTTTTGTGATTCAAAGGACTTTATCAAGAAGGTGAAAAGGCAGCCCAATCAATGGGAGAAAATATCTGGAAACCACATATCCGATAAGGGTTTGATTTCCATGCTATATAAAGAGATCGTACAACTCAACAATAAAAGAGCAAGCAGTCCAATTAAAAATGGGCAAAAAGACTTAAATAGACATTTCTCCAAAAAGAAAGCACAAATGGTGAAAAAGCACATAAAAAATGTTCAGTGTCACCAGCTATTAGGGAAATGCAAATTGAAACAATGACATATCATCTCACACCTCATATAATGGCCATTATTTTTTTAAATATATTTTTTATTTTTTCTAAGATACTTAGATTACATAAAATGTTACATAAAAAAATGAAAGGGATCCCCATATGCCCCACTCCCCACACTTCCCACTTTTCCCCACATTAACAACTTCTTTCATTAGTTTGGTACATTCATTGCAACTGACGAACACATTTTGGAGCACTGCCACTAAGCATGGATTATAGTTTACATTGTAGTTTACACTCTCTCCCACTCAATTCTGTAGGTTATAATGGCCATTATTTTAGAAAAACAGAAAACACTAAGTGTTGGAGAGGATGTGGAGAAATAGGAACACTCCTTCATGGTTGGTGGGAATGTAGAATGGTGCAGCCTCTGTGGAAGAGTTTGGCAGTTCCTTAGGAAGCTATAGAACTGTGTATGATCCGGCAATCCTGCTACTAGGAAAATATCTAGAAGAACTGAAAACAGTGACGTGAACAAACATTTCCAAACCGATGTTCGTAGTGGTGTTATTCACAATTGCCAGAAGATGGAAACAACCCAAGTATACATCAACTGATGAATGGATAAACAAAATGTGGTATACACACATGATGGAATACTATGCTGCTGGAAGAAGAAATGAAATTTAGACACATATGATAACATAGATGAACCATGAAGATATTATGCTGAGTAAAATAAGCCAGACACAAAAGGACAAATATTGTATGGTCTCACTAATATGAACTAAATACAAAGAATAAACACATGGAGTTAAAACCTAGAGTATAGGTTACTAGGAGGTATAGGATGAGGGCTGAAAACAGGTACTGATGCTTAATGTAGGTAGAATCTTTAATTAGCTTGACTGTAAAAGTGTAGAAATGGATAGAGTTGATGGTAACACATTATAGTGAGTGTAACTACCATGGCTGGTTTATAAATGGGATTGTGGCTGAAAAAGGTAGTCTAGGGATGCAAATGTCAATTGAGAGAAAGCTAGAGAATAATCTAGGGACTGAGTAACACAGTGAACCCAGAGGTGGATGGGGATTCTTCTATGAACTAGAACAAATGTACATTGCTTTTACAAGGTGGTAAGACTATGGAGATACATGGGAAAAATACAATTAATATAACTTATGGACTATAGTTAACAGCAATAATATAATATTCTTGCATCAATGTCAAAGAAGATACTGTATTAATAATGGGAGGGGTATGGAAAATATACCAAATGTACCCTATAGACCATAGTTAGTGGTAATAGTTTGATGATGTTCTCTCATAAGCTGTAACAAATGTTCCACAACAATATATGGTTTTGGCAGAGGGGTGTTGTATGGAAATTCTGCACATTATACATGATTGTTTTGTAAGTTCACAACTTCTCTAATAAAAATATATTTTAAAAAATGAATAGGGGACGGATGTGGCTCAAATGGTTGCAGGTCCGTCTCTCATATGGAGGGACCTGGGTTCAATCCCTGGGACCTCCTGGTTAAAAAAAAAAAAAAAAAAAGGAATAAATAAAAAGTGTTGAGAAGCCACAAAGCATCCAGCTCTTATCAAGTAAGATGGATGGAACAATGATGCAGCAAATAGTGTTCCTGGCTTTGAGTAAATCTTAATGTAATTAAGAAAAGAGAGAAAAATTAAGTATTAGATTATACACTATACACCTCAAGTGTTGTAAGGAAGTTGAAATAAAAGAGAAATTTTAGAGGTCAGAAAAGGTTTCCTGAAGGAAGTTTGAACAAAATTAGGTTTTGAAAGATTTCATGGAGAGAAAACAAAGGTTTGGACACAGGGAAGCGAAGTGTGATGTAAGGATCTGTAATTAAATCAGTTTTCTGGAGTAGGGAGAAGATTCCTGGGAGCTAATCTTCAAGAGGAAGAGTGCAGTCAGATCAGAGGAGGCTTCATTTGCAGAACAATGAGAAGCTGTACTGGTGGCAGAGTTTTATATTAAAACTTGGTAAAGGGCAGTTCCCAAAGTACTAGGATACGTTCCTCCCATTTCCTACGTTCTTTGAAGCAAGTTGTATTAAGTTTTCAGCCCTGGGTGGGGATGCGCTGGTTAAAACTCCAGGAAAACAAACAAGAACTTTATCAACTGTAGCAAAATGTGTCTGCCTTCCTTTTCCTTAGGAATATCTACCTCCCTTATGCTTCAGTAAATTGGAGAATAATAAAAGTATTCAGTATTTATTCTATGTAACAGGAGTGCTCGAAGTTATATTTGACTGAATACCTCTTCTCTCCAAGAAAAGGAATTTCATCACCAAGTATACTTTTTAAAATCATAGTTTTTGTTTTTTTATGCTCATACAAATACATCAAACCAGATGGCTTCTAAACACCAAGGGAGGAAGACCTGCAGGGCACACCTACCTGCACCCTTTCCCGGTGTACCTTGGGGGCAGTGTGAGCACCAATGGCCAAGAGAAGGTCTTTAAAGATGGAGAGGCTCCAAGTTTCCATGCTCTCTCCAGGGCTTCCAGGACAACTAAGCACAGGTTGTCTATTCTCCTGTTCAGCACTTATGCTGATGAAGACAGGAAAAGGATGGGACTCAAAGGCGGCACAGCAAGATCAATGCTGGTGTTTGCAGGCTCTGAACTGGCCGTCAGGAGTGAAGATGCACCCTGCTTACAAATGGGTAGGCAGTGAACTCCTGACAGCCAAATGACTAGCCATGCAGATGCCAAACCCAAGACCACAGAAGTAGCATGATTTTAGTTTTAGACCAAATGTTATAGTTTGTACGAGCTGCACATATTTAACACATCTGGATTCAATCTGCCTGATGAGGTGGCAACTCAATCAAATGCATATGTAGTAGTACATTGCATTAGCCAGCGCTCTTGACTTTTCAAAGCTCCCACATAACCATTGTCTTATTCTCTCCAAATCACACCCCTGCAAATAAAAGTTCTATTTTTCAGGTGGAAAACAAGTCCTGGTGAAGTTAGGTGACTTATCTAAAGGAACACAGTATCATTAGATCTTAGGTTTCCAGGTTCCCAAGCTCAGTTTCTTCCCACAAACTCTCAGTGGGAGTGTTCATCATGGAGTGTTAAAAAAAAATGCACCTGTGGGATCCACCCCACCAATATCTGACTCAGTAGGTTTGAGGAGTGGTATGAGTTCCCATTTTTAAAATCTCCATACACATGTTCAGATTTCTACAGGCCCTCCCAGTTGAGAACCATTATATAGGATCCCCAAGTTGAAGGTCACCTTTGAAAATTCTTTCAGTAGCTTTTCCTGCCACCCAACAGAACTACCCCAGGACATATCCTATCATATCTACAATCACTCCTTGGAAGGGTGCTAATCACTGAGTTCTCACTTATAATTCACTCTTTCCCCCAAAATTAGTTCAACAGGCATTTGTGTATTATGCCAGCTCTGGAGATGAAGAACTACAACAGAGAGGAATGTGGAACAATGATTAATCAACTGTGGGCCAAGTATGTAGGCATTATGGACTCAGAGCACCGCTGGCGGGCAGAAAGAACCTAACCAAAAGCACTGGGGAAAATGCCAACACTAGCTGATGGGCTCTGGCTGTATTATCACAACTAGCCAGAAAGCACTATGTTGCCATCTGTCAACTGCGAGGAGCTTAATTAGTCTCTCAGGCCAGTGAATCAACGTGTCAAACAAGCTAAGATCGAAGTGCTCAACAGATCAGTCACACCATGTTTGGTTCACTGTGTCAGAGCATTTCAGTAGCAAACAGGATTATCTTTCTAGAACCGATATCTGGCATTCTGAGTTTTA
This sequence comes from Tolypeutes matacus, assembly GCA_026826555.1. Classification (NCBI taxonomy): domain Eukaryota; kingdom Metazoa; phylum Chordata; class Mammalia; order Cingulata; family Chlamyphoridae; genus Tolypeutes; species Tolypeutes matacus. The sequence continues at coordinate 6,144,715 of JAKSZT010054523.1, read as the reverse complement.
GAACTCGGGGAGACGGGACATTAGAAGTGCTCCATCCTCAGGGTATGCCAGGCCTCTTTCTTGGCTCCTGTGCAATTCCTAATCCAGGACAAGGATCTACTTAAATGCACTGCTTTAGGTAAATTAAAGGAATTAATTTAGTGAGTATCTACTAAGTGCCAGGCACTTCACTAGACGCTTCATATAAGTAAACACATTTAATCAACAAATTAACTCCCAGGGGTAGATAACACCCCCATGTCACAGATATGAAAACTAAGACGCAGAGCTTAAGTAACGTGCTCAAGGTGACAAGACCAGTGTGGAAGTAAAAGGTGCCAGCACTGCAAAATATCTACCAATGTTTCCCTGCCCTCAAAGGGCTCCTACCTTAGTAGGGTGAGAGATGTGAAAGATCCATTGTGCTAGGGACTGGCCTAGATCAAGAGCTGTGGGAACCAGGAGGAGGGCTCGTCTGCTCTGCCCTCGGGGATCCTCTGCTCCTCTTCTTTCCTCCCTTCCCCCACAAACCACAGTCGCAGTGGGCTCCGGGGATAGGTGGCCCATAGGAGAGACTCAGAAAGGACATAAAGTCAACCACAGGATGGCACCACAGGCAAAGAGAATCCGGGAAAGACGGCCTCTTTCTGTCTTTCTGAACTGAAGCTGACTAGAACCCTTAATAGCTGGGTGACTTCACGCAAGTTACCTAACCTCTCTGAGCCTCAGTTCTCATTTCCTTCATTCATTTAACAAATATTTTTTGGATACCTACTAAGTGCAAGGCACTGGGGATACAGCAGTGAACAAAAACAGATTAAAAAAAAACAACAAAACCCTACCCTTTAGGCCCTCACAGTATGCTGAGGGGGAACAAATAAGAGACAAATACAAAATTAAAACTTATAGTATATAGGTGGTAATATGTGACATAGAGAAAAATGGGGAGTAAGGGGAAAAGGAATGCCCACTGGGGGGAAGGGGGGTGGGGATTAGAAAGAGAGGTTCCAGGGACATTTGAGCACAGGCCTGAAGGAGCTGGGGGAGCAAGGCTGGGGAACAGTGTTTCAGGCAGAGGAACAGCCAGTGCAGAGGCCCAGGGAGGCAAAGAGCCTGGCATGTTAAAGGAACAGCAGCAAGGCCAGTGCGGCTAGAGGGAGTGAAGGGGAGGGAGCGCTGTCGGAGATGGATTCGGTGGTGCCGGGTCGCAAGCCACTGGGAGAGCGTGGGCTTTGTCTCTAGTGAGATCAGAAGCTGGAACAACTAGAAGCAAGGAGCTGCCATTTACTGGGATGTGGAAGACTGTAGCAGGAGTACAGGTGAGACATGTTAAGTCTGAGATGCCTACTATTTGACATGTTTTCCAGATAGAGATGTCAAGCAAGTAGTTGGATATTGGGACCAGAGTTTGGGGGAAATGTCAGATAGAGATGTAAGTTTTGGGGTTGTATACATCTCTGAGCCTCTGTTTTCATTTATAAGATGGCATGTGGGTTAAAGTTATCATGGGCAAGGCAACTATCAGTGTCTGGTACATTATAGGTATTCAATGATCAGCTCTTCACCTTTCCCTTCCACCCTGCCCAGATCCCATCTCCTGTTGATCTCAGTTATTTCCTCACTGTAATGTGGAAAAGTCAATGTATCTAAAATCTGTTTTGTTTTTTCCCCAAAGGATTATAAAGCCCTGAAATAAGGACGAAGCTGGCTTTGGGTCTTGACACTTGGATGGACTCTCCAGGCTTGAAAGTTCAGGTCTCCTCTAATAGTACTTGTTTTTAACAATATTCCAGTGAAAGGGCGAGAAAAATTATAGCATTTCCCAAGATGAGATATAAATCTGAATTAAAAGAAAGAGAACTAGGTGAAGTTTGAACCTCAATCCTACCATGATAATGTTTTGTTTAAAAATAAAATGAAATAAAATAAAACAGACTCAAAATAGTAACTTCGCATTTTCATGTGACTGACACATTCCAACTGTGGATTTAGATCTTGGAGTTTGTGTACCACATTCCTTCTGAAAATAAATCAGAATAAGTCAAGTACCAGAAATTCTGAGAAACAGCAGTCTCTGATTTTGGTTCCATTCTCACTTGAGGGATTATGGGGTCAAAATCGCATTTAAAACTTCTTATCCTGGGGATGGTTAAAGGAATGTAGTCACTGTTCTGGAGGTAGAAGAAAAATTACACAGAATTTCATGAAGCTGTCTGCAGAAGTGCTCAGAGGACAGATTCTGCAGTGTGCAGTAAAAGGTAAATGTTTACTTAAACCATTACCATCCAGCACACATCTTGCCTAAGGAAGTTTAAAAAAAAAGGCAAAAATACAAGTGAAATGTGTCCATAACAATGGCCCACTAGCACAGCTTGCTTGGTGTTAGAACAATACAGTCACATAGTCAATGGTAGGCAAAAAAAAAAAAAAAAAAATCCCCTAACCAGCTGGGAAATGCTGGCCCACCTCTCCAGCTCCGGGCCTCAGGCACCAGCCAGTCATGACAATCACCCACATGTTCTAGAGTGAGATCATGCTGCAGAGATTCCTTATGAAATGTGCTAGGTAGGAGCTCTCTGGCACTCTAGCCACTGGGGTATGCTGAGGACATTTCACATTTTTTCTCAGGAGGTCAGCTGTCAGCGTTTCGACATACTCCTCTGAACCGGCACACTCAGGGCCCAAGTGGCAGGAAGGCACCACTCTCAGGCCTGCACGGGGCTAGCTAGCTAGCTTAGTTTTCCTTCCTTATTAAATCCTCATTAAATGAATTTCATCAACTGCTTATTAAGGCCTGGCTGTGTATCAAGCAGTTTTAGGCACAAAGAAAATGTAGCAGTTTGATAGTATTTATGAATTCCAAAAAGATATATTGATTATGTTTGTAAACTGGTCTGTTCCTCTGGGCCTGATACCCTTCAATTGATTTAAATTCAAAGACTTTACATTTACTTGATTAAATCAAGATTAGGGCTTTGATTTGGCCAAGCCATTAGGACTCTTTAGGACAACTGCAAGCTACTACGCTAAATAAAAACCCTTTATAAAAACCAACAGATTTCTGGTACTTTGCATCAGCACCCCTTTGGGTGACTAATACAGAAAACAAAGTTAAAAACAGATGCGATTCACAAAAACTCTCAAGGAACTCATAGTCCAATAGGGAGTAAAGACATGTAAATGTGCCTACATCAAAAGACTTCCTTTTAAAAATTAATGTGGCGCTTGATGTTTTCAGGATCAGGGTGTGTGCATGAAGGAGTGAACTACCCAGGCGTCTAGAAGATTTTGTGGATAACCTAATGGAGTTGCCCCCTATGGTCTCTCTCCTACCTTTATATTCATGTAGTAAGAACTGTTATAATTTATAAAGTAATTAAATCTTTATAATTTATAAAGTAATTTATAAAGTCAGTCAATTCTAACAGCGATACAGATTTTCTTGGCTAGAATTCCTCAGGTGAGAAAATTGAGACTAAGAAAGACTAAGGTACAAGGCAGAACCAGGATTATCAACCAAGGTGTAGGATTCTTGCCCCAATATTCCTGCCTACTGTTGCGCAGGAGCTGCCAGGAGCAGGAGGGGAGCTGCACCTGACTGACATGGGGTAGTTTAATCTGCCCTCAAGCACGCCTGACTCTGCCTCATTTGCCTGCCCTGGAACTGCTTCCTCTGCTCCTGATTTCTTTCCTACTTGTACCTCCACCCTGCCTTTGGCTCAGACTTCCCATCTCAACGCGAGTCAGTCTGTCTGTGCTTTTCCTAAGCCAGTGGTTCTCTAGGTCTGGGCCCCAGACCTGCAACACCAGCATCACCTGGGAACCTGGGAGAAATGCAGCTTCTCAGGCTCCATCCCAGACCTCCTGGATCAGAAACTCTGCGGATGGGGCCCAGCAACTTGAGTTTTAACAAGCCCTCCAGATGACTCTGATGCACACTTCAGAACCACCATGACCCGAACTAAAAAAACCAAGCGCCTGCACAGCCCCTACGTTGCCTTACCTTGATCACCTGGCCTCACACATACTAGCCCCACAAAGAAAGAAGAAAACCATTTGGTACCCAGCAGCAGTCACAAGATACAACCGTACCCCACAAAATCCTTCAGGGCCAGCCTGGACAGAAGCCTGAAGCAGGGAACGCAACAGGCCTCTCCTTTCTGCGCCTACTTTCCATAATCATGATCCTTCTTTCTCAATCCACTGGGCCAGTGGCCTTTAACTCTTATTTCCTTCCACCCCATCAGACCCAGCTGTTGGCTCTCATGCGAGGATCCCATCACTATCGGAATAAGTTTGTTAATACATATCCACTCCTTCCTAACTTTGAAATGGAAGGCTCCAAGCTCTGTTCAAGAGGGTAGCAAAGGCTTACTTCATCTGGAGTACGGGCTCACATACAGTGTGAACCTCACAGCTGTATTATTTTCCACAATCTATAATATTCTTCCATAACTCTTCTATAACTTTCACAAGGATTCAGATAAGCTAATTGTGAACTGGACTAGAATCCAGGTCTCCTGATTCATTCCTTATGCACTGTAGCATGCCAGGCATTAAATAAATTCTTGTTAATTATCTAATAGAGCTTTCATTAAGTAATACATCCTGGACACTATGTAAGGGCACATGCTGTCTGTAACCAGAGCATGTTGCCACTAGGAAAGTATTTCCTTTTCACACCCCAGTCCATTAGAAATAATGCAGAGGCACACTCTGGAACAAAGGATAACTTCCTGGATCCAAAGCACCAAGTTTATAGAAAAGAGCAGGGGACAACATTTATAGCCCTACTTTTCTTTGTGGAAATCTAACGATCCTCTCATCTACTCCCCTGATTGATTCAAAGGTCTCTAATTTCCTCTAACAAATAATGAAAGGTGGTTATTCTACTGCAGCCACATTTGGGGGGAACAAAAAAGGGCCTGTAGAGGTAGTACTGAGGTTCCCACCCAATCACTCTCTTTGCCCATCAATGTAGTACTTATGCTCAGTTTAAAAATACACAGCAATCCCATTTGAAAAATGAGAAGCTGTCAGAAATCAGAGGCAGGCAGACACACACACACATTCTCTTCCATATGTTCCTTATGCAAAAGAAAGATCGGATTACCCTCCCATTCTGCCTCCTTTATTTTCATTCCTTAGTACATCCTTTCCCACATCCGTACCCACAGATAGCTTCTCAGAGAAGAGATGGAGGGAAGAGAAGGAGTAAGATTCACAAAAGACTCTAATTTGAGCAGTAATAATTACGGCAGTGGAAAAGCTTATGGAAGGAAAGAAGGACCCTGTTAACAAAACATTATTGAGCACTTCCCAGAAAACAACCCAGCCACGAGGTTATTCTCACAAATAATGAGGAATACCAGAGCCAAAAGCAAATCTCAACTATGCAGACAGACTTGCAGAATTCTTCACCTTCACTGCTACAATTAGCATTTTTAAAAATAGCAGTAGACTCCATGAGTTTGACAAAGAAAGAAAAACAAAAGATAGCAAGAGACTCATTCTGGATGAACAGTTGCTATTCTGCATTCATGACTCTACACCAGCAACTGCAGCTCAAAGGAGGCACAAGGTAGGGACCTTGACAAATTTACCCATGATAAAACCAATTATCCAGGCTGCACTCGTACATGCAGTAAACATCCCTGACCTGTACGACCTTTGCCCCTCCCACTCGCCTGACCTGGATAAACCCCACCAAATGCAGAAAAGAACCCCTTTTTTTATGAGAACCAGCCAGAGCCTAAGCTGTCATTACACAGCAAAAAACCAGTGAGAACAAAAACCCAGAATCGGACTAATGTAGAAAACCAAGAACATACCTGAATTCTTCAAATGCAAACATGACCTAGTCAGAGACAGTTTCCTCAGACTGGATGGTAGCCTTTTTGGTACCGAGGACCACCATTTAGTTAGTCAGATGGTGCAAAGTGCAGGAAAAAAGAGGCGGGGTTTCCATACCGCCCCAGTATCCTGAAGTAAAAGGTTTTCTGCAGACATGGGCCTGCAGCCTCCAGCTCCGCCAGCTGCTGACAAGCGGCAGCTAACAGAGGAGAGGCAGCTAGAAAACCATGTGATCGTTCCAGCAAGTCTGATTAATGCAGTGTGTGCTTAGGCTCCACTCTGGGAGCTGGATGGGCTCAGTGAAAGGAGTCAGAGACCCAGGGCACGCCTGGGAGGCCGGGTAAATCACACAATACCTCATACCCCCACCCCCAGAATTTTGTAGGACAGGGGGAAGAGCTCAAAGGAATGAGCATGCAACCTGCTACGTTGTGATCTGCCTAATTACCTCATCTTCCTGTGGCTGCTGCATAACCAGCCTTAGAAGTGAAGACAGTACAACGAGATGCAGGCTACCTTTTACCGAAAGCCAGGTAAGAGAAAAATTCTTCCGAACTTTGTGTCTTAACATTCCATTACTGGACATCATTTCAGCACAAATGTACACAATGCAGCAGAATCTCAAGTCACATTTTATGCCCACCACTTTTACCCTGAATAAGATGACCTTGTACATCACCCACATCAGTGTTCTCATCTATTTGATTATTGATTTATTGAGTGTCTAATATGTACCAGGCTCTCATCAATTCCTTGAATAATTATTACTGCTGTAATAATTTCAGAACAGAACAGAAATTAAGAAAAAAGAAATGAGATATCAGCCAAAAAGAGAAATGTTTACCAGTTTGTAAAGCCCAAGCTGGCAAGATTTGGCAAATGAGTTGAGGCTGTATTCAGAAACTTGCCATTAGGTAGAATCTTCAGCATTTGCGTTGGAAAGCTTTATAAAACAAGGCAGACAAATCCCAAATAAAAACCTGTGAGTCATTCTTGACTTTTTCTTCTCTCCCTCACACAGCAGATATACTCCGTCACTGATTCTTATTCTCCCTCAGAAAGGCTCCTTTGACTCTGACCCTTTCCCCCATCCCCACGCCCACTGCCTTCATCATTTCTGTCTCCTTACTGGTCTTTCTTCTTCCATCTCTTCTCTAAAAACCTGCCAGAACAACTTCTGTAAATCTGATGTTGATGTCTTGATATTTTAACCCTGCATTAATGCTTCAGTGCCCACAGGATTTAGTAAAAACTCCTTGGCCTGGCATGCAAAGTCTTATTTAACTCTTTGTTCCATTAAAGTTCTTAACTAACTCCAAATTCAGCCAGACATTCCCAGTCCAAATATGCCAGGACCTCCTTTTTTGGGTCCATGAGCCAAGTGGACCAGACTATTCATTGTTCGCCAATCCTGACCTGCACCCCCTCTGCTGCCGCTTTCCCAGGACCCTGTGCTATCCTGAGGACAGTGGCACTCCTCTGAGAGGCCAAATGCATGGCATGCAGCAATCTGTCTCCCTCCCCTGCAAACTTCTGAGTTCTTTGAGGGTAGAGCTGTGTGAGACAAACTTCTGAATTCCTAGTGCCTTGGACAGAGCTTAACAAAGAAGTTTTTCAAGAAAGGTATGCCAGGTGAACCTCTGTGTGCCTCAGTTTTTGGTTGGGGAGAAAAGCGACCTGGCACATGCATTCATGTGCAGGTGCATGGATCAGTGGCCCTCTGCACGTGGTTATGCGTTCACCTGTGGGTGAGGGATGAGCGGACCTCTGCACGTGGGCAGCTCTACCTTGAAGAGAAGCTGTAGAGTACAGAGCTTGACGCAAAGAAAGGAAAACTGAGGCCGCCTGATGAGCGAGGCGATATTCTGGGGAATTTTGTGGTCCCACCAACCAGACAGTGACCATCCTTAAGCTGGAGCAGGAGTGCCTGCCATGATGTCCCTGACAGGTCTCTGCCTGAGCCCCTCTAGGGATGGCAGCTCCTTGGCAGAATCCTATCACAGAAAGCATAGGGGACTCGGTCATGAACTAACTGGGTTTTAAGTCTCAGTTCTGCCACTTACTAATTGTGATCGCTGGCAAGCTACTCAACAGTCTCTGGGTCTTGGATTCCCCACATATGAAGCTCACAGGCTTGTTGTCAGGATCCCACAAAGGAGTTGTGAAAGTTCTTTATCAAGTGTATAAAGTTACACCATTATTCATAGTCTTTGTTATCTCACAGTCTCCCTGGATAGCTCTGACTGTTGGAAGCTCTTCTTTATGGTGAGGAATCACACCTCATTGAAGTGTTTGGTCTGTTCCCTGGTAGTTCATTTAAATTTGGGGGAAGGAGGGCAGAGCAGGGAGTAAGTATTTCTGTCCTGTGACTCTCAGGACAAGGAATATATATATAAACATAGAAATTACATATAAAATCACTGTCCTAAGGCCTAGGTTAAAAAAAATAGTTTTGAGATTATGCAAGTCATAGGAAGAGCAATTCACCCAGAATAAATACAATTGTCTGATGTTTATATATTTTTAAACTACCTGGGTCTAGTCATAGATGGGATGGAGAAGTGGGCAGCTGGTCATTAGGCAGACACAAATTTCTTGAGAGGAAGGAGCTCCTCTTACTATCCTTTACAGCCTCAAAGATGGGGCTAGCAAACAGCAGATGCTCAGATAACTTAGGACTGATGGATTTGTTAGTTGGACTAAAGGAGAAAATCTATATTCTTGGCCCTCTCTGCTAAGTACAGGAGGAAGAACAGTGGTCTGAACTCCTAGGCTTTGGCACAGCGGGAACTGTCTGATTTGTTTTAGCATTGCCAATAGCCACAAGGCAAGTTCCATGTAGCAGGAGGCCCAATGGGATGGGCAACCTCTAGACTCTGCCTGTTTCTTGCCAGTGACTCAAGAAACTCCTCTTGGAGAGCTGGTTATACCTTTCAGGGCAATTGACAAGGAAGGTCCTAGTAGAGAGAAGAATGGATATAATTGGTGAAAAATCTCCAAATCCCAGCACCAAAAATTTCAGACATAATTTCATGAGATTCCCAATTTACTAATAAAGAAACAGAGGACAAAGTGGTTTAATAAGCTGCCCAGGGTCATAAACTGTTAAGTGGCAGAGCAATAATTTAGGACTCAGGTTGGTTTTAACTCCACCATTTTTAACCCCTGTGCCCCACTGGCATCCTAACACCAATGGCCCAACTGTTGCAGGCTGGCTCCAGAAGAGGACATATATGAGAGACTGTCAGGGAGTCCGTGGCCCGAGATGCAGCTGGGACCCCCATCTGTGACCCCTTTTGGTCTGTTTTATCCAGCTGGTCCTGGCCAAAGCGCCTAGAACAGAAGCATAAAAAGGAGGGTCCAGACTGCTGACAGTGCCATGCCTCTCCAGCATAGGGCTCGAAAAAAACACCTGTCTGACCACATAATGATTAAACAAACAAAGAAAAAAGTCATTCCAAGTCATCTACCAGTGACTGAAGACTCAGACAAAGCTTATTACTAGTCTGGGACTTAATTTCTCTTTCTACCACAAGAGAATAGCCAGATATTAGTCTTTTTGCCTTTTTGAAAAAATAACACTTATATGAACTCTAATGTATAAAATGGATAAAAACAGAACAGTTCTGGCTGAAGATATGATGGAGGCGCCCCCAGAGTCCCTGCTGCTAGGCTTTCCCTTCTCCCCAGTAGGGACAGACCCCAACTCAGCCTGGAAACACCTGGCTGAGCTGACTAGCAGGCTCTGCCAGAGCTGCTGTGATATGGGGCTGTCCCAGCAAGGAGTCTTCCACTCACTCTGGTTAATCTGAGTTCACTTCCTCTTCCTAGTCTTATTCCTAAATATAAAAGCCTCCTGACTGGTTCCCGCTGTCATGGCAGAACACTCCCCAACTGCAGTTACTAGACACACAAACTTCCTGAGGTTTCTCCAGAAAAGCAAATGTGGAGATACTGAATAAAAACACAATCGTTAACACAATTTGGGAAAGCTAAATGGGAGGAATATTTTAAACAGATGTCCTTAGTTTAACATGTACTTCAGTTTTGTAAGCAACATGACTTTTCATATAAAATGGTCAGTTTTCCAAGAGAGTGCACGCATGATTTGTTGGTCCTGGATCCTCATTGTAGTGCCCTTGGAGAATGACAGTCTGAGGGTTTAAGGCCCTGACGTCCTGTGGGTTTGAGACCTCACAGCCAACGTCTCCTCTCCCACTTTTTTTAATGTTGTAGGCACACAGCCATGATGTATGTGCAGCAAAATAAAGACTGAGCATGTATGAGCAGAGTCTAACATTCCAATCCAGCAAAACAAGAATGCTGTTCTGCCATTTATGGGTATGCACCTTCACTATGCCTGCAGAGGTGAATGGGAGACAAAATGGAACAGTTCCCATCACGATTAAAAATACTATTCTTTTCTCATGGCTCAATCAAGGAGCAGGGGACTGAGTGGTAACTGGAGGTACTCTAGTTTCCTCAAAGACCGACTTCCTTCCCCTCACACCTCACTTCTTCTACCCTCTAAGTAAGACACTCCTCATCTCTGCCCGGGCCGCCTGCCAGGCTCCCTCCCCTCTTGCACAGTCACCTACTCTGGCACCTTCTACCTCAACCCCATCCCTCTTTTCCACAGTCTGCAGAATAGAGTCTCAGCTCCTCCACAGGCTGGCTCACTGTGCCCCCAGCCGTCCCCCAGCCCACCCCCGCTCCTGGCCTGCCCTTCTCTTGCCCATGTGCTCTCTGCCTTCTCTCACACGTGGTATGGAAAGACGTGGTTCTAAGTCCAGCTGTGCTCACACCTCCCTGAGAAGGCGTGGGCAAGTTCTTCCCAGGCTCAGTCTCAAACTCCTCATCATAAAATGGGGGAAGAAAGCACCTATTTTATGGGGATGCTGTGGAGATAAAATGCCTGGTGCCCATCAGCCACAACCAACAATATTATGGCATATGCTTCAAAACCCTAGGCGTTTTCCTCCTGACCAAAACCGGCCTCAGGTGAGCTCTAAATCTCCAAAATTCCTATTGGTAATCAATACCCACACCCACATAAAAATTCTGCACCTTGTCCTGTTCTGAGTAACCTGTGCCCACTCCTCTGTCTTAGGTCTCTAACTAGATGAGTGTCACTGAGGACAAGGACTAATGGGGCTGGCAGGGGAGGAACGAGGAGCTCAGCTCCCCATAATCTCCATCAGACACAAGTCCTCACTCCCAGAAATGCACAGACCCCCTAAGAAAAACCAGTGTTCTTGCTATCCAAGCAGAGCTTCAAGCTACATCCATGAGGCTTTGGGGCCAGCACCCCCCAGTTCTCTTACTTTGCTACTGTGGAGCCCACAGGCAGTGACCCTTGTGTTCAGTCCTTTCTAAGCCTTCGCAAGCACAGCACAATCTCAGGAATCTAAAAAGCTTTGGATTTACTGAATGCCCTTTTATGCCAGTTGAATTAACCTTTCCAAAACTTAAAAACAAAGCAAACTTTTATATTGATAGGAAATGTTAAATGTGAGTTCTATATGCTGGACTAATTCTTTCCCTCAAATTACCTTATTCAACTGAATTTCTATGGTGATATTTAACTTTAAAATAAGTTTTAAATAAAGCCATTCCTTATCTCAATTTTGACGATTCTATTTAAAGTAAACACTACCATAAAGCAAACACGAGTACAACATACTTTTTCAGTCGATGATTACTCAAAAGTAAGACTTTATTGGCTATTATTTCTGAGTTCCAGTCTGTATCTATCTCTCCCATCAAATAAGCACTCTCTAAATATCTCTGGCAGGTTATTGAAAATTAACCTTTCATTCCTTCAACAAAAGCATAAAGGGTTGCTATGTGCTAGACACTATTCTAGGTGTTGCAGAGAGAGCAGGGAATAAGCTAAAGCCCCCAGGCTCAGGGTGGTTGCATTCTAATGACTGTAGTAAATAAGAAAAAGATTACAAAATAGGGCAAAGCACCAGAGAGTGATCTGGGGACCACTAAATTGCAAACAGGCAATAGGGAAGCCCTTCTGAGGTAGTGGTGTTGAAGCTGAGACTGGAATGACAAGAAGGGCCAGGCATTCTGGGCAAAGGAAAGAACGTGTTCAAAGGCCCTGGGTGGGAGGGAAGAAGCCTAGCCCTCCGTCTCTTTTACAAAGTGGCTGAAATGCAGAGGGGAGAGCAGGAGGTGAAGACAGAGGTAAGCAGGGCTTCATTAGCTGTCCAGGAAAGCTACTGGACAGTTGCAGTAGTCCAGGCAGGAGAAGATGGGGTTTGGACTCAGGTGGCAGCAGTGCACAAGAGAAGAGCTGATGGATTTTAGACACCTTTTGGAGATAGTTTCTCTTACAACTCAACTATTCTGTGTGGGATTCTTGGATTGCTAATGAAACAGAACAAAGATTAAAAATTTTACAACAGAAATACTAAGACCACCACCAGGAGCCTAAGTGACAGGAAATGTGAGCTCCACGAGAGGAAGGACCTGGCCCCATCTTTAGCCTTCTATCCCAGGCCTGACACGCAGAGTCAATAATGGCTGGAAGTAATGAGTCAGTGGTGTGTGGACTTAGAGAGACTGCATAAAAAGGTGAGGCTGGCTCAAGTCATTAGTCCTCTTTCCAGTGCAGGTATCAAATTAAAGGGTGGCCTGACCTGAATGAACATATGCAGCTGCTCCAATGTCACCCTGAAATATAGAAATGGCCAAGAAAGTCTTTCTAGGAACAGAGAGAGACTCAAGAAGATAAAAAAGTATGTAGAGCTTTAATTCAATCAAGAAGTATGTACTGGGCACCTGCTGTGTGTCCAGCTCTGCTCCACCCCTGGGAGGGGAGGGAGGCCAAAGAAGATCCAGACACATTTCAGGCCTTTAAAAGAGTTAGAGACAGGCCACATATACTCAAAAACTTAAAATGATAATCAGCAATGGTAAATCGACAGGCAAGGTGTCTGAACTGTGATAGAGAATTTTCATATGTACCTGTTTCCCCCACTTCAACCCACTGTTCTTATCAAGGTCTTCCTGAATCCTGGTCCTGCCATGCAATTGGTGAGTGGCCAGAATACTAGGTTTGGGGTCTGAATATCTGGCCTCCTCCTTATCAGCTAAGTGCCCCTTGGCAAGTCACTTTACCTGTTGGAATCTTAGTTTATTCACCTATCAAATGTGGATAATAAAACCTGTCCTGCCCCCTCACAAAGAAATCATGAGGATCAAATACAGTAATAGCTGTGCCATATAAATCAATAATATTATTATTAACAACAAAATTGCGAATATTCTTGCTGTCCTGATTGTGTGATAATCAGAGTTGGCTAAACATTCGCTATATTAGAAACCATGCATGTGTCCCCAGACCTAGTTTTTCTCCCTAGGTCTGGTTTTTAGAATGCTGGTGATAAACCAAGCCTGATTTATATGACCATCCTGTAGGGGAAATGCCTGTAACTCTAGGCATCTTTGGTCAACCTTAAGAGATATAGCAGGGGCAGATGTGGCTCAAACGGTTGGGTGTCCGTCTCCCATATGGAGGGACCTGGCTTCAATCCCCGGGACCTCTCGGTAAAAATAATAAAAAGAAAAATATACAAGGCACGTGAGCTACCAGGCCCCATGAGCGGGTGAGCACTCCAGGCCCCGCCAAGCCATGCAGCAAGATGATGACGTTACAGGAGAGTTACGCAAGGGATAGCCAAGATGAGACATGTCAGAAAACCAGGAAATGAGGTGGTGCAGGCGGTAGGATGCCTCTCTCCCACATCGGAGGTTCTGAGGATCGAATCCTGGTGAAGACAGGAGGAGAAGCATGAGAAGAGAGGGCAGGAAAAAGACACAGAGAATTGCCCAGCTAATGGACACAGTAACAGCAAAGACGGGGGGGATGGGGACCGGTAAAAATGGATAAAAGTAAATTTTAAAAAAATAATAATAAATAAATAAATAAATAAATAAATAAATAAATAAATAAATAATAGGGTGGGTTGGGGGAAAATACAGCAAATGTAAGGTATGGACTATAGTTAGTACTGTAGTAATATTTTGACGGTAGTCCTTCAAAATTTCTAACAAATGTTTCACAGCAATGCAAGGTATTGGTGGTGGGGTGATATATGAGAGCTCTGTATGATGTTATGCTTGTTTGTTTTGTAAGTTCACAACTTTCACTACACACTTATTATTTATGTATGTTCATGTATGGATGATATACTTCAATAAAATTAAAAAAAAAAAAAAAGAAATTATCTCTTTCCACTTTGTGCCATCTGAGATCTTGGTAAGATATGAATTTTAATTCTTCTCCAGACCACATAATTAGATTCTTCATCCAGACCATATAATAAACAAATAAATTAAAGGGAATAAATAAATTGAAAGAATGAATGGAGTCCAAAGGCTCTGACATGTTAAGGGTTTCAAGAAACCAAGCAAGGAAGGAATTTCTGGGGACCATTCCAGTGAAGGCATTCAGAAATGGAGATCAAATGAATGAACACTGTGTAATTTCACGCACCTCCTGGCAAGGCAGGGATGAAGATATTTTATTTTGAAGGCAGGGAAGTAAAGGAGGGGTATAAATATGCACATCTGAAATCAGATCACACAGGTCTCAGGACACCTGTGCTGTCCCCAAAGAAAGCAGTAGTCCTATGTTCTGAACACTTAAACTCTGGAGTCTAGCTGCCAATCCTGAACATGCAATCTCTTCCTGATCTACAAGGGCTGGAAAGGAAAACTTTCATTTAATACATGTTCTGACTGGAGAAAGAGCTAAAGGGACAGTAGAAACAGCAATAAAGACATGGCACAAATGTATGTGGAAAAGAGTTGTGATTTGAGAAAGCCTGCATTAGATATATGTATTTTGTCTCCTCAAAAAGCTAGTTTTTCTTTTTCAGATTCCATTTCTGACAATCAGGTCTTCTCTACTTTTTGTTTTCTATGAAAATGTCAAAGGGTATTTTTCCTCATCCAAAACAGCACTGCTTCCGAAGTTTCCAAATGAGTTCTATTGGCTTTTCATGTCAAGAGACTGGCAGTGTTGTGTATATTCCTCCTTACAACAGACCCCAACACTCAACCTCTAACCAGGGAGTTTAAAATAACAGGTATGAGGACAGACTGACTAAGACCTTCCCACGGGCTGCTAATGTCATGCTGGGGTTTGTTAGGTGCTTGATTACATTTGGAACTGCAAATCTTTTTTTAACAGACATAACCTCACTACCATGAAAAAATCAGCACTAATTGTTATTTTCTAAGTCTATTCTCAAAGAATTCCTCTCTCCTATGATACTACCTTTCTTGGACCCCATAGCAAACGTTGAATGAAAGAGAGAGAAACGGGAAGGCAAAAAAGACATGTGTCTTCAGATATCTGAACAGGTACCGAATGAACCAAGCTTTGAGAACCACAGTATTTTATCAGAAGAACATGAACTTTGAGAGGATTGTGGGAAGAAGGCAGAGTAGGAGGCTCCAGAATTAGTCTCTCCACCAAAACAACTACTGAACTGGTAGGAACTGTTTAAATTAACCATTCTGAAACTCTGGAGTCTAATGGAGCACTATGCAACATCCAGGGAGGAGTGGGAGGAAGAGGCTGGTAAACTGCGGTAAAGACGGATGAGTTCCAGCCTCCTGCAACTACCCCCTCCCCTCAGCCTCTTGGTGGGCAGCAGTGGGAACTGTAACTCAGGCTCCTGGCACAGCTTGCTGATGCCAGGGTGGGACATAAAGACCTGGAGGGGTGTGTGGTCTGATCACAAATCTCTACATCGGCTACTCCAGATCTCTGGGGGCTCTGAGGATGGCCATTGTTCCAGCTCTTCTGGAGTAAAGGTGGTAGAGGAATCTTAAAGACAGTAACTGTGGCAGTTTGATGTAATTATGAATTCCAAAAATATAACTGAATCATGTTTGTAAACTGATCTGTTAATCCGGGCATGATTAGGTTAGGATTAGGGCGTTGAGCTCCACCCCTTGGTGGGTGGGGAATTGAATATAAAAAGCAAGGCAAAGGAAAGTTGAAGCAGTCTTTTGAGAAGCAGTTTTGATGTTGGAAAGAAGGCCCCAGGAGAAGAGAAGCGAGCTGTTCGCCTGATCGTCTATAGCTGACCTTGTGGAGGAAACAGGAGCTAAGCCCGGAGAAGAATGCAGCCCTGGGAAGAGAGGAACCCCAGAAGCCTGAATCCTGGCAAACGCCGGCAACTGTCTTGCTCTAACACGTGGCAATGGACTGTGGTGAGAGAAGAAACTTAACACTTTATGGCCTGGTATCTGTGGACTTCTACCCCAAATAAATATCCTTTATAAGGACCAACCCATTTTTGGTATTTCACATTAGAACCCTTTGGCTGACTAATACAGTAACCTTCCACAACACTATGGAAAACAGTTAACAGGCTGCATTTACTGGGCATGTGCTGAATCAAGAATACATAGCTTCAAAAGCCAGAGAAGAAGCTCCTGATGCCCTTGCCGGCCCCTTCCCTACCTCTCCACAAGGTGGGGTGGAGCCATCTTGGGTTCTCATTGTGCATCCCTGGCCCTGTTCCAGGGGGAACAGAGCGGCCCCCATACACATACTGGGATGTATATACATCAGTGCCAATCTATCTGGTGGAAGTCTGAGAGACTGAGCAAGGAAGGAGTCTCAGGCTGGCCCTCCCACAGAAAAGCAGTTTGCAGACAGCTGGGAAAGAGTGAGAAACAATTAAGTTCAAGTGGCCTGGGGCAGGACTACCTATATTAAGTCACTTAAGAAAGCACTCAGGAGGGGGAGGAGGTCTAGTTCCAAGGTGGGAGAAGGGGTGTTCATTGCAACTCCCGTAAACTATAAACGGGAAACTCCTTAGTTCTCTAGCAAGCACAAGCCCAGGAAAAGAAGCAAGTGCTCCAGCTCCACCCAGGCTCGAATAAAACAGAGAGGACCCTGCATTTCCCATTTGCCTCAGGCTGAGAATAGGTGTAAAATGGGGGGGGGGGGCATTTTTGGGACATTGGATTTCTTCTGCATGACATTACAGTGACAGATACAGGTCATTGTTAAAAAATTGTGCGGGACTGAGTGTAAACTATTAATGTAAACTGTAGTCCATGGTTAGTAGCAATGCTTCAATATGGGTTCATCAATTGTAACAAATGTTACAACTAATGAAGGCTATTGTTAATGTGGGAAAGTGTGGGCAGGCAAGGGAGTGGGGAACCCCTTACTTTTCAAGGTAGCATTTATGTAATCTAAAGCTTCTTTAAAAAATAAAAAAATTAATTAAAATTTAAAAAAAAAAAAAAAAAAAAAAGAACTAAGCTCTGAAGGAGACCATCAGCCAAAGCAGAGCCAACGGTGTAAAGACAGTGAAAGGTGCTGTAGCAGTTTGGCAGTTTGATATAATCATGAATGCCAAAAAATAGATATTGGATTATGTCTGTAAACTGGTCTGTTCATCTGGGCATGATTAAGTTATGATCAGGGCTTTGATTGGGCCACATCAGTAGAGTGTTGAGCCCGGCCCCCCTTGGTAGGTGGGGTCTCAAAGATAAAAGACATGGCAAAGGACAGAATTGGAGTTTTGAATTGGAGTTCTGAAGCTGAGTTTTAATGCTGGAGCTGGGGAAAGTAAGCCCACAGAGGAACTTGGTTGTGAGGAAGGACAAGCAATACTAAAGGCCCCTGGAAAAGAGATGAGCTGTTCACCTGATAGTCTACAGCAGGTCTTGTGGAGAGAGGCAAAGCCTAGAGAGCCTCATAGCCTACAGCTGACTTTGTGGAGATAGCAGAGGCGCTGAGCCCGGAGCCAAGCAAGCCCCGGGAAGAGAGGAACCCAGGAAGCCTGAACCCTCGCAGTCGTCGGCAGCCATTTTGCTCCAACACGTGGCAACAAACTTTGGTGAGGGAAGTAACTTATGCTTTATGCCCTGGTAACTATAGGTTTCTACCCCAAATAAATACCCTTTATAAAAACCAACCGATTATTGGTATTTTGCATCAGCACCCGTTTGGCTGACTAATACACCAACCAGCAATTTATATCTGGCAAGACTTTCCTTCAAAAATGAGGGAGAAATTAAGACAATCCCAGATAAACAAAAACTGACAGAGTTCATTACCACTAGATCTGTCCTACAAGCAATGCTAAAGGGAGTTCTTCAGACTGAAAGGAAAGGTCACTAGACAGTGGATCAAAGTGGCAAAAAGAAATAAAGCCGGGAAGCGGCTGTGGCTCAATCAGTAGGGCTCCCGTTTACCATATGGGAGGCCCTGGGTTCGGTTCCCGGGGCCTCCTGGTGAAGGCAAGCCCGCCTGCACGGCGTGGTTAGCTGACCCAGCGAGCACAAGCAGCAAGGGGGGGATAAATGAATAAATAAATAAAATCTTTAAAAAAAAAGAAATAAAGCCCTCTGGTAAAGGTAACCATACGAGTAATTATAAATGCCAGTACTATTGTGCTGTATTTTTTGGTAGGTAGGACCACTTCTTACTTCTTACAGGGGATAAAAAGCAAGTACATAAAAAGTAATGATAAATCAATGGTTTTAGACATACAATGTACAAAGATATAATTTGTAATAAATATCAAAAAAAGGTGGGGGGGGAGAGGGGCATAAGAACAGTGTATGTATATACTATTGAAGAGAACTTGGTATCAGATAAAAAAATGAATAATGACGTTAAATTTTAACCCCATGGTAGGTGACCTCAAAGAAAATACATGGAAAATATATTCAGAAAGAAATGAAAAGGAACTCAAAATGGTACAAATAAATAAATAAATAAATAAGGAAGTAGGAATTAATGGAAGATTGAGGGACAAAAGAGGTATAAGATTTACAAAGAGGGAAACGGATGTGGCTCAAGAGGTTCGGCGTCCGTCTACCATATGGAGAGACTGGGGTTCGATCCCCGGTACCGCCCGGTAAAAAAAAAAAAAAAAAAAGATTTACAAAGACAAAATAGCAAAATTGCAGAAGAAAGCACTGCATTATCAGTGGTTACTTTATTATAATTTATTATATTTATTCATATTTATTTTAATAAGTTATAATTTATTATAATTGTAATAAATTTTCCAGTCAAAAGGTAGAGATTGGCAGAAGGGATAAAAAAGCAATGAACCAACTATATGCTATCTTCAAGAGACTCACCTTAAATTCAAGGACATACATAGGTTGAAAGTGAAAGGATGAGAAAAAATATTTCATGCAAGTAGTAATCAAAGAAAGCTGGGGTCACTATACTAATAACAGAATAAATAGACTTTAAGTCAAAAACTGTTAGGAGGGACAAAGATGGTCATTATATACTGTTAAAGGGATCAATTCAACAAGAAGACATAACTATTATAAATATATATGCACCTAACAGCTGAGCCCCAAAATATATTAAGTAAATACTGACAGATTTGAAGGGAGAAATAGACAGTTCTACATCAATAGTAGGAGACTTTAATACACCACATTCAATAATGGATAGAACATCTAGACAGAAGATCACTAAGAAATTACAAGACTTGAACGATACTCTTAACCAAACAGACCTAACAGACACAGAGAATACTTCATCCAACAGCAGCAAAATGCACAATCTTCCATTGTGCACGTGGATAATTCTCCAGGATAGACCACATGGTAGGTCATAAAACAAATCTCAATAAATTTTAAAATATTGAAATCATACAATCTATCAGGTGGAAGTCTGAGAGACTAAGCCAGGGAATGAGTCTTGGGCTGGCCCTCCGACCACAAATGGAATGAAGCTAGAATTCAAAACAGAGAGACAAATGGAAAACTCATAAATATGTGGCAGTTAAACAATTTACTATTAAACAACCAGTCAAAGAGGAAATTACAAGGAAAATGAGGAAATATATTGAGGCAAATGAAAACACAACATATCAAAATGTGTAGGATGCAGCAAAGGCAGTGCTGAGAGAAATTTATAGCTCTAAATGCTTACATTAAAAAAGAAGAAAGACTTCAAATCAGAGATCTTAATCTCAAAACTGTAAGGTCTAGATAAAGAATGAACTATACCCAAAGTGAACAGAAGGAAGGAAATAACAGATGATAAAAAGAGTGGTGATAAATGAAGTAAAGAATATAAAACAATCGGGAGAATTAAAAAATAAGTCATTTCTTTGAAAGGTTCAATAAAATCAACAAACTTTTAGCTAGAGTGACAAAGCCAAAAAGAGAGATGACACAAATAACTAAAATCAGAAATTAAAAGGGAGACATTCACTGACCCCACTGAAACAAAAAGGACTATAAGAGGATACTATGAACGACTGTATGCCAACAAATTATCTAACCTAGATGAAATGGAAAACTTCCTAGAAACATACTGTTTTAACTTGCTAAAGGCTGCCAATGCAATATACCAGGATTGGGTTGGCTTTTATAACAGGAATTTATTTGGGTAAAAGCTTACAGTTCCAAGGCCAAGAAAATGTCCAAATCAAGGCATCATCACAAATGCTGTTTTACTGAATTGCAGTTGACGGCCATCAGGCACATGGCAGGGCATAATGGTGGCCCACTTCTCTCTCCCCTCTCCTCCGGGCCTGTCTCTTTCAGCTTCCCGCTGCTCTGCTCATTCAGCCTCTCTCTCAGCCTCTCGGGGTTTCTCTGTCTTTCTGTGGCTGTAGGCAATCCTGGAGTCCTCTCTCACATAGCAGGATAAAATGGCAGCTCTCTTTCTCTGTGTCTCTCTGCATGGTTCTCCCATCTATAAAGGACTCCAGCAAGAGGGCCGAGACCTATCCTGGGTCATGCCTCACTGAAGTACTCCAATCTAACACCCCCAGCTGAATCCAATCCAATCAAAGGGTCCCGTACCCAAAGGAATGGATGAGCTCCAAGAACATGATTTTTTCTGGGATTCACAAAAGCTTCAAACTGTCACACCCAAACTACCAACACTGACTCAAGAAGAAACAGATCTCAACAAACCAATAACTAGTAAAGAGACTGAGTCAGTAATCAAAAACCTCCCAACAAAGAAAAGCCCAGGACCAGATGGCTTCACAGGGGAATTTTACCAAACATTTCAAGAAGAATTAATACCAATCATGCTCAAACTCTTCCAAAAAATTGAATATGAGGGAATACTCCTTAACTCATTCCATGAGGCCAACATCATCCTCATATCAAAGCCAAATAAAGATATCACAAGAAAAGAAAACTACAGACCAATATCCCTTATGAATATAGATGGAAAAATCCTCAACAAAATACTAGCAAACCAAATGCAATAGCACATCAAAAGAATTATAGACACCATGATCAAGTGGGATTTATCTCTCTCAGGTATGCAAGGGTGGTTCAATATGAGAAATTCAATTAATGTAATATACCACATTATCAAAACAAAGGAAATAAAACACATGATCGTCTCAATTGATGCAGAAAAGGCATTTGACAAAATCCAGCATACCTTCTTGATAAAAACACTTAGAAAACTAGGAATAGAAGGAAAGTTCCTTAACATGATAAAAGGCATATATGAAAAACCCATAGCTAACATCATTCTCAATGGTGAAAGACTGAAAGCTTTTCCTTTAAGATCAGGAACAAGACAAGGATGCCCACTGTCACTATTCTTGGTCAACATTGTAGTGGAAGTTCTAGCTAGAGCTTAGGCAAGAGAAAGAAATAAAAAGCATCCAAACTGGAAAGAAACAAAACTTTCATTCTTTGCAGATTACATGTTCCTATATATAGAAAGTCCTGAAAAATCTACAACAAAGCTACTAGAGCTAATAAATGAACTCAGCAAAGTGGTGGAATATAAATCAACACGTAAAAATCAGTAGTGTTTCTGTACACTAGTAATGAATAATATGAAGACGAAATCAAGAAAAAAAGTCCATTTACAATAGCAACTAAAAGAATCAAATGTCTAGGAGTAAATCCAGCTAAGGATATAAAGGAATTATACACAGAAAACTCCAAAATATTACTAAAAGAAATAAAAGACTTAAATAAATGGAAGGACATTCTGTCTTCATGGAAGACTAAATATTGTTAAGATGTAAATTCTACCCAAAGCAATTTAAAGATTCAACACAATCCCAATCAAAATCCAACAGTCTTCTTTTGTAAATGGAAAAGCCAATCATCAATTTATATGGAAGGGTAAGGGACCCTGAATAGCCAAAGCCATCATATAAAAGAATGAAGTTGGAAAGACTCACACTTTCCTATCTTAAAATGTATTACAAAGCTACAGTATTCAAAACAGCATGGTACTGGCACAAGTACAGACATATAGACCAATGGAATCAAATCGAGAGCTAAGAAATCAACTATCTCCAACGCTTGTTATTTTCTATTTTTTAATAGCAGCCATTCTAATGGGTGTGAAATGGTATCTGTGTTTTTTTAAATTGTATTGAAGTATATCATTCATACATTAACACACATAAACAAGTGTATAGTAAAAGTTGTAAACTTACAAAATAAACATGCATAAAATCATACATCGGCCCCATATATCATCCCACCACCAACACTGCATTGTTGTGAAACATTTGTTACAACCTATGCAAGAGCATCGTCAAAACATTACTACTAACTATAGTCCATATCTTACATTTGGTGTATTTTCCCCCTAAGCCACCCTATTATTTTTTAAATATATTTTTATTACAGAAGTTGTGAACTTACAAAACAATCAGGCACATATATAGAATTTCCATACAACAACCCTTCACAAACATACCACACCATCGTGGAATATTTGTTACAGATTATAAAATAATATCATCAGACTATTACCACCAACCATGGTCCATCGCATACATTTGGCACACTTTTTCCATACCTCCCCAGTATGAACACAGTGTATCTTTGGTATTCATGCAAGAATATTACAGTTTTGCTGTTAACCATAGTCCACAGGTCACACCAATTGTAGTCTTCCCATGCTTCTCCACATTACCACCACCCTGCATTAGTGATGTACATCCACTCTAGTTCACAGAAGGACACTCTTACATCTATACCATCAACCATATTTCTCATCCACCTCTGGGTTCACTGTGCTCTTAGAGGAAGCAAAAGACTATGCAGAGATTCGAAAACTTGAAAGAACTGTATTATCCTCAGAGAGTATTTGTTGCAACCATGAATAAAGAACAGAACAGTATCCGATAAAAAAATATTTGGGTGCTTGCTTCGGCAGCACATATATTTAAAAAAAGAAATATTTGGAAACAAAAAATGCTTTTGGAAATGAAATGTAACAAAAGATTATTTAAAAATTCAATGTGAGTAGGAGATACAATTGAGGATATCTCTTAGAAAGACAAAGAAAAAGATAAGGAAGTGGAAAACAGGAAGAATATTAGACGACCAGCTGTAGCAATTTGATATTATTTATAAATTCCAAAAAAAAAAAAAAAAAAAAAAGATACTGATTATATTTATAAACTGGTCTGTTTCTGGGCATGATACCTTTCGATTGTATTAAATTCAAAGGTTTTACGTTTATTTGATTAAATCAAGATTAGGGCATTGATTCGACCACGTTGGTAGGGTGTGACTCAGGGTTGAGTCCCTGCCTCCTTGGTGGGCTGATTCACTCACTCAAGAAGACATACAAAAGAAGATAGAGAAGAGGAGAACTTGGTCATGTTGGTCCTGCCATGTGACAGAAAGGAGAAGGCTCAAACAGCTAAAGCTCTGGGAAGAAAGACGAGCCCTACAGCTGAGATTGAAAGAAGGTGGGCCCACAGAGCCTTAAGAGGAAAAAGGAAGGAGAGACCAGGCAGAGGTTGCCTGGCATCTTGCTTCAACACGTGGCAACAGACTTTGGTGAGGAAGTAACCTTGAGTTGGACTCTTTAGGGCCTTGTAACTGTAAGCTTCTACCCCAAATAAATACCCTCTATAAAAGCCAACAGACTTCTAGTACTTTGCATCAGCACCCCTTTGGCTGACTAATACACCAGCCAACAAGTCTGATATTCAAAAATAAGAGTTCCAGAAAGAAAGAACATAGAAAACAGAGCAGGAGAAATAAAGAAATAATCCAAGGAAACGTTCCAGAAATGACAGACTTTATTTTGCAAATCAAGTATCTAGCATAATGATTCAAAATATACTCATGCCGGGGGTTGGATGTAGCTCAACTGGTTGGGTGTCCGTCTCCCATATGGAGGGACCCGGGTTCGATCCCCGGGACCTCCCGGTAAAAAAAAAAAAAAAAAAAAAAAACTCATGCCAAGCAATGGAGTCCCAGGGATAAGGTGAGAATTTTGCATACTTCTGGAGAGGAAAGTACAGGTCATAGACAAAACATCAGGAATCAGAAGATTTTGAGCCTGTTCAACAGCAACAATGGGATCACGAAAGGAATGCAGCAATACTTTTAAAATTCTGAAGGAAAATTATTTCCTATCTAGAATTCTATACCCAAACTATCCATCAAATATGAAGTTAGAATGCAAACATTTTTAAAAATTCAAGAATTCAAAATAATGTGCCTTCTATGCACTGTCTCTAGGAACTATTAGCTATTATGCTCCACTAAAATAAGGAGAAAGAGGAAGTCATGGGAGGCAGAAAACAGCAGATATCACAGAAGAAAAGGGAATGGAATCGCCAGGGTGGTAGTAAAGGAGAGTCCAGGATGAGTTTTGCACCAGCCACAGAGGGCAAGCAGTACAGAATGAGATGAGAAAGCTACTTCAGGAAGATGAAACTGATCAAATACCTGATTACCTAGTATCCTAAAAAGAGATCTGGAAAATTGTCAAGGAATTTGGGGGCAAATCGGTGATAATTATATATATATATAGAAAACTAACCCCCACACAACAGCAAAACAAGTATAAACTCTAGGAAAAAAGAAAAAGTGGTATAGGAAAGAAAAAATATCCCTTTATTACATGGCTCAACTCTGAATAGTGTTTACACTATTGTGACAACATAAGCACTTAATACTGATTTCATTAAAATCACGACAATTATATCGGGAGAATGTAGAGATGGGAAAGATACACACATGAATGGGGAGGGGGAAGAAAGGATACTATATTTCCATCTTCAATAGTGAGACGTCAAAAATTATTGTCTAAAACAAAAAATGAGAAGCAATATAGGTATATTATTTAAAAACTTCAAGTAAATAATAAAACAATCAGCTAAAAGCTTAAGATGAGAAAATAGATGTTCATAGGGAAGAAAAAGGGAGAACAGGGAGCAGGGGATTGCTATTTTTCCAAGCATATCTTTTAGAGGTATTTATCTTTTTATGCATGTGGACTTTATTTAAGGAAAAACTGAAAAACTCTTGGGAAATTTATTTACAGTGGATACGACAAGAATTAAGTAATTTAGTTGAATAAAGAGTTCTTGCAAACCCAGAAAATAACAACACCCCTTTGAAAAATGGGCCAAGGACACATAGACTATTCACTCGAAAAAAATATAAACGCCCAATAAACATGTGAAAAAAACGCTAACCTTACCAATAGTCTAAGAGAGGCAAATTAAAAACAACGAATAAGTATTTGTCACATATCCACCTACCATGCTGTCCATATTCTTAAACATCAGGTATTAAGGAAATTATGGTTAAAGCAAGCACTCTTCTTATCCTTTTTCTAGGAATTACAATCACTAAAATTATGGAAGTAATTTGTGAATTATCATATCATTAGCCTTAGCATATTGTATATTCTCTTAGGAACTCTACTTCTAAAACTATAAACTGAGGAAATAATTATACAAAATGGTACAAAGGTGCGTTTATAGGGATGTTTATCAATGATGTTCATAAATGGAAAATAACCTAAACATCCAAAAATGGGGAATGGTTAAATAATCTAGACAAACCCAGTCAATGAAATACTAAAGCGTCATTACAAAATTTACAAAATTAAACTCATAAAAAAATATAAAATTGGGGGAGCAGATGTGACTCAAGCAACTGAGCGTCTACCTCTCACATGGGAGGTCCCAGGTTCAGTTCCCTGTGCTTCCCGAAAAGACAAAAACAAAGAACAAGCAAAACGAACAAGGAAGAAAAACAACTCAGGGAAGCCAATGTGGCTCAGTGATTGAGTGCCAGCTTCCCACATATGAGGTCCCAGGTTCATTCCCCTAGTAACTAAAAAAAAAAAGAAAAAAAAATTTAAAAAGATATTAAAATATATATATAAGATGAGTTGATGCATGGATAGAAGAATGGATATATGGCTAGAGAAGTGATAAAGCAAATAGTGAAATGGTGGTGAGTACCTTTAATTTCTGAGTTTGAAAATCTTCATAATAAAATGTTGAAAAAAATTAAGAGTAGAAGAATATTTAATGACAACCATATTAATAAATATGATGTATTAGAAAATAAAAAAAGTTCAAAGGAGTGTGCAGAGTACAGATTCATGAAATGTTTTTTAAAAAAATGTAAGTGCATATGAAAAGAAGGATACACAGTAGAAAGTAGAAATCTCTAGATAGTGTGATAATAAGTACTTTTTAATGTTTTTCTTACTTATCCAAATTCTCTAAATTTTCTACAAAAATCAAGTATTTTTATGATTAAAAAAAAACAACAACGAGGTCACTTAGCAGTGAAGCAGGAAGTAGTTTGAGTCAAGTATAATTAAGATTTACTTGATCACAAACTCAAGGACAGAAAACACTCCAGAGTAGCTGCTTAGCACGCCCCCCCCAGTCCCAGAAAGCTTCTAAGCCTTGAGCTCATTCAATACACAATCAATAGACAATTTCAATTCTTTGGGCCAGGTACTGTGCTAGTTGCTAATCTGTGCTGGATGTTCAAACTTGGTAACAGGGTTGTGTAAATTGAAATGTAGATATCAGAAAGAGAAGTAATGGTTCTGTATCTGCCACTGATCATACCATATCTGGATTTCACAATTTATAAGAATCATTGACATTTTGGAGCTTGTTGACCGTGTTATACAAGGCTCAAGTGAACAAAGTGTTTAACCTGGGCAGAGAAGACTTGAGGAAATGATTGCCACATTCTGACATCTTGGGTGTTGGAGAAACTGGATCAATGAGCGGGGATTTCAGAAAAGCAAATACTGGCCAAGTATAACAAGGAGATAGAAGAGATGGCTGGAGCTGGTTTATTAATTCAATAAGCTGCCTCATGACACAGGGAACCATAAAAGCAGAAGTTGGGTGAATGCCTGTCACAAATAATAACTGATTACATCCATTCAACAAATACTTACTGAGTGTTTACTATGCCAGGTATTGATGTAGATCAGCACTGTCCGACAGAACTTTCTGCAGTGATAGAAATGTTCTATAATCCATGCTTTCCAATATGGCAGCCACTAACCACATGTAGCTGTTTATCATTTGAAATGCAGCTAGTGCAACTGAGGAACTATATTTTAAGCTTTACTTTCACCCATTTAAATTTAGCCTCATATAGCTAGTAGCTATTGTAGTCAACAGTGCAGCTCTGTCCAGCAGTGTTAGGGATAGGGTGGTCAAGAAAATTAAGTACCTGCCCCTCATGGAACAGACTAATTCTAGAAGAGGGAGAATGACAATAACAGAAAGACAATGAGCAAACAAGTAAACAGTATGCCAGGCAAAATCAGTGCTGTGGAGAAGAATAAAGCAGAGTAAGAGATAAGGAGTGTTGGGGTGGAATTTATTGTTATAAAATGGCCACTTACTGTTATAAAGCAAATGTCTACATTGAGTAGAAAGTTGGCCCTTTCCAATTTCAATATTTTAAGATTCCAATTCTGCATTTCCTAAAAAAAATCAAGAATTGAAGATACACATGGTAACTTGCTTTTAACTAGGATATTATTTTAACATGAATACTACTTGTGCTTCTGGTGCTTCTCTTTTAATCTCCCTGAGCTTCAGTATCTTAAAAACTATGAAATGGGAATATAATAGGACCTACCTGATTGGATGAATATATGGGCTAAATGCATAAATACTTGTAAGGCACCTGCAACAGTGTCAAGAACCTAGTTTACTAGGTAAGCAATAGCCTATTATCATTATTATTATCATCATCATGATACAATCAATACAGAAGATATCAAAACATTCCAGTTTCCAGGGGCAAGGGGTGGTGGTAGTGGGGGAGGTTACTATAATATTGTTTTATGTTTTGCAAAACCTAAGTTTTGCTCTAATCTCTATCAGTCTGCCACATGTCATTCTCACTACTATTTCAGTGGCTTTGCTTCAGTCAATAAACATTGACAAAGAACTCATTAGCGAACAAGCCCTGTACTAGGCTCTGTAGTTAAAGCAGGAAAGGAGCAGTCCCAGCCCTCAGAAAAGCCCCCAGCACACACCTGTGCTCCAAGCCCTGCATTGTAAAAGTCACACAGAGGGAACTATGGAACTTGCCAGCATCAGTCACAGAAGGTCTCAGGTCAGAAGTGAAATTCAAGCTGGGTCTCACAAGAGTTAATCAGTTGGAAGACGGGCATCGCAACAGGGAGGACTATCGCGTGCAAAATGATGGATTTCTGAGGACTATGTAAGAAGGGATTCCTTATAATAAAGACAGAGGAGATTGATCAGGAGAGGTAGACAGAGTACAGATCACTTAAGACATTCCGTACTAGGCTAAGGAGTCACAATTTTATCCAGAAAGCCATGGAAAGAGCCTGAAGGAACTTAAGTAGAAAGAGAATGTTAACTCAGATTTGACTATTAGCAACTGTTAACAAAATACAGATAGACATTTTAATAGGTAAAGAACAGAAGTTGAATGTTATCATGATATTTTAATAACAATGATAAAGACCTGGCTTAAGTCAGGGTTGTGACACTGGAAAGAAGTGAACAGATACAAGAGATTTTAAGAAGGAAGAAGTGAGAGTGACAAGTCCATCTGGATGTGGAGGGAGGGAACTGCATGACTGCATCCAGCCTCCCAGGTTCCTATTTGGGTATGGAGAATGGGCATGCTGGAACAGGACAGGCTGGCAGTGAAAACAATGAGTTCAACTTATTTTTTAAAGTTTTATTTAGATAAAATTCACATTCTATAAAATCCACCCATTTAAAATGCACAATTCAATAGCTTTTAATATATTCAGAGGTTTGCAATCATCACAACAATCTAATTTTCGAATTCATATCATGCCCAAAAGAAACCATGTACCCATTAGCAGTCACTCTGCATTCTCAGTTCCCCCTGCCCACTCCTAAGCAACCATGGTTCTACGTTCAATCTCAATGGAGTTGCCTATTCTAGACATTTCATACAAATGGAATCATACAATACATGGTGTTTTGTAACTGGTTTCTTTCATTTACCATAATGTGTTCAAGGGACATCCATGCTGTAACATATATCAATACGTCATTTCTTTTTATTGCTGAATAATATTCCATGGTGTGCACATGCCACTATTTGCTTATCCATTCATCTGTCAACGGACATTTGGGTTGTTTCTACTTTTTGGCTATTCTAAATAAAGCTGCTATTGAACATTCATGTACAAGTTTCTGAGTGGATGTATGTTTTCATTTCTTTTGGTTGATTACTTAAGGGTAGAAATGATAAGTCATACAGTAACTCTCTGCTTAATGTTGTGAGGAACTGCCAAACTGTCTTCTAAAGCAGCCGCACCATGTTACATTCCCCCGGCAATGTATGAGGGTCCCAATTTCTCCACATCCTCTCCCAATATTTGTTATTACCTGTCTTTTTTGATTATAGCTATTCTAGTAATGTGAAGTGGTATCATGTGGTTTTGATTTGTATTTCCCTAACGACTAATGATGTTGAGCACTTGTTCATGTTCTTATTAGCCATCTGTATATCTTCTTTGGAAAAGAGTATATTTAAACACTTTGCCCACTTTTTAGTTGGGCTGTCTTTCTATTATTGAATTGAAAGGATTATTTATATATTCTAGATATGAGTCCCTTATTAGATATGTGATTTGCAAATATTTTCTCCCTTTCTGTGGGGTTCCTTATGACTTCCTTGATAGTATTGTTTGGGGCACAAAAGTTTTTAATTCAGATGAAGTCCAATTTGTCTATTTTTTTGTTGCTTATGTTTTTGGTATATCTAAGACACCATTGCCTAACCCAAGGTTATGAAGATTTACTCCTATGTTTTCTCCTATAAGTTTTATACTTTTATCTCTCATATTTAGGTTTATGATTGATTTTGAGTTAATTTTTGTGTATGGTATGAGGTAGGGGTCCAACTTCATTATTGTGTATTTGGATATCCAGTTGTCCCAGGATTTGTTGAAAAGGTTATTCTTTCTCCTGTCGAATTGTCCTGGTACTCTTATGGAAAATCAATTGCCCATAAATGTAGGGGTAGTGAGTTTAGTTTTAGACATGGTGGACTTGAGGTTTCTGTACTCTTATCTCTTCAAGACTAAACTACATATGTATGAAAACCATGTCACCTACTCCTAGTCCAAGAGTCAGCACAGTGAACTCAATAAATGTTGGCTGAATTATTATCCATCTGTGCAATTCATAATCGTGCTGGCTCATTACCCAAGACATGTACAGTCTAAAGCATATCACTCTGCTCTCGTGAAGGGACCAGATGGTTTCTTTCCAGAGCAGTTCCTCTTTGGGGGACTCTCCTTCTCTTTATCTGATTCAGTCTGTTGCTTACAGTTAGATTTTGCATAGTGACACAAACTGAAGAAAGCATTTCCCTTATTCCCAAGAAAGGAAGTGTTATAAACAGGACCCTGAAGCTGCTCAGTTAGAAATCTCAGTGGATACATTTGATTTTGATCAATCTGTCCTCAGCTAGGATCTGAGGTGTGGTCTTTTTCCATTTTGTATAAAAGTTATATCAGGGTTAAATCTGAGTGTCAGACCCAATATCTTTCTGTGTTCAAGCCAAAATTAGAGAATCTAAGTTGCTACCAGATTTCAGATTCAGAGATCAGTGAAAGAAAAGACCTCAAAGAGGCCACTAATTAAAGAAAGTCATGAATGGCTGAAGAACCAGGGATGTTTAACAAAGAAAAGGTAAGACCTTCTGAAGACCATTGTCCTGAAGTATCTGAAAAGCCAATTGGAAGAGGGAATGAACAAGTGCAAACACTCCCCAAAGTGGTCTACAGATTCACGGCAATACCTATCAAAATTCCAATGCCTTTTTGGCAGAATTGGAAAAGTCAATTTTCAAATTTAGTATGGATTAGCAAGGGGCCCCAAAGAGCCAAAACAATCTTGAAAGAGAAAAACGAAGTTGGAGGTCTCACACTTACCAATTTCAAAACTTACTACAAAGCTACAGTAATCAAAATAGTGTGGTACTGGCATGAGGACAGGAATGTAGAACAAAGGAAAAGAAGAATGAAGTTGAACCCCTACCTCACACTGTATACAAAAATTAACTCAAAATGGATCAACAATCTAAATATAAGAGCTAAAACCATAAAACTCTTAGATGAAAACGAGTAAATCAAAATGAACTTGGATTTGGCAATGAATCTTAGGGTATGACACCAAAAGCATAAGCAACAAAAGAAAAACAGATAAACTGGACTTTATGAAAATTAAACTTTGGTGCATCAAAGACATTATTCAAAAGTGAAAAGGAGGCCTGGGAGCGAGCGGCGGGGTTCGAGCTCCCGGGAGCAGCGCAGGTTGTGAGACTATTGCAATTATTTGGGGACTGATCAAGACTTCAAGCTAAAGAGAGTGGTGATGAGTAGCCTGAGGGCCATTCGTCAGGTGCTTCCCTGTGGGTTGCTGTGGAGAAGGATCCAGCTTCCCCGGCCCACACCAGTCAGGCCCTGCAGCCTCTACACCTGCACCTACAAAACCCGGAACCGAGCCTTGCATCCACTCTGGGAGAGTGTGGACCTGGTTCCCTGGGGCGATCGACAGTCACCAATCAATATCCGATGGAGGGACAGTATTTACAATCCTTGCTTAAAACCTCTCACCATCGCTTATGATCCAACCACCTGCCTCCACATCTGGAATAACGGGTACTCTTTCCTCGTGGAATTTGACGATTCTACAGATAAATCAGCAATCGAGGGGGGACCCCTGGAACACAACTACCACTTGAAGCAGTTCCATTTCTACTGGGGGGCCATCGATGCCTGGGGCTCCGAGCACACTGTGGACAGCAAATGCTACCCGGCCGAGCTGCATTTGGTGCATTGGAATGCAGTCAAATTTGAAAGCTTTGAGGATGCAGCACTGAAAGAAAATGGTTTGGCCGTGATAGGGGTGTTTTTAAAGCTGGGCAAACATCATAAAGAGTTACAGAAATTGGTGGACATTTTGCCATCCATTAAGCATAAGGATACCCTTATGGAATTTGAGTCATTTGACCCTTCCTGCCTGATACCCAGCTGCCCGGATTACTGGACC
The DNA here is from genome assembly GCA_026826555.1 of Tolypeutes matacus. Taxonomy (NCBI): domain Eukaryota; kingdom Metazoa; phylum Chordata; class Mammalia; order Cingulata; family Chlamyphoridae; genus Tolypeutes; species Tolypeutes matacus. Next base: position 6,112,547 of record JAKSZT010054523.1, on the reverse strand, counting down.
TACTCGGGGTCTCTGACAACCCCGCCCCTCTCTGAATCTGTCATCTGGATCATTAAGAAGCAACCAATAGAGGTTGATCATGATCAACTTGAGCAATTTCGGACCCTGCTTTTCACTTCGGAGGGGGAGAATGAGAAAAGAATGGTCGACAACTTCCGCCCCCTTCAGCCCTTAATGAATCGCACTGTCCGCTCGTCCTTTCACCACGATTATGTGTTGAACATGGAAGCGAAACCCAAGCAGCAGTCCAGCCACTGCGCCCCCTAAGATGTTCGAATCGGGCTTGCACTTTATTTTCATACCTACTAGCTTTTGAAAAATGTTTTCCTAGAGTATTGTAAATGTCTGCACTTTAATAATAATTATAGATGCTTGTGCCTTAGTATGGGAGTATTCCATCAATTTCTGAAGAAAGTTCTTTGGTAAGCACAGGCTTACTTTTCTCGATAATGATGTTTTATCACTGAAGTACCAGCCAGACACACAACGCTTTTCTTATAGCATCCAGTGGCCAGTTGTAACGTCGTTTCATGCCTGACTTTTTGAGTTCTCTTTTTATGTTTATTGGTTGGTGGTTCTATAGCATTACGGGCAGGGATTATAATCAAAATATTGAACTGGCAAGTACCAGGCACTGACCAACCAGAACACAGGCTTGTCCGAAATAGCTGCAAGGCCCAGACTGGTTGCCTCCTGGCTGAACATCAGCCATGGTTTTAGGAATACTGTATTTTATTTCAAAACGTGAATGTGTATGCTTTTATAAGGGCTTCTCAATGAGCATATCTGCCCTAACCTTTAAGTACCATTGCTAATACTCTATATGCTTATTATCAATTGATGATGTAGAAAATATGTTTTGTAATCATTAGAAAACTAAGGACTTTTGCTTATATCCTGAAATCCTTTTGCATTTCTGAAGATCAGATATTTTACTTAAAGGCTTGATCCTATAGACAGTGAATGCAGAACACTGTAAGGAAAAGTGCTTAAAGTGCCTAGGACTCAGAAATCTTGCATGGCACATTTAGAGAAATATTTTCCAAAGGGATAGTAATCTAATTGTCTATAGTCTATGCTATTGTATTACACTGTTGATACACTGTTTCATAGAATATGATGATAATATTTTTCCACCATGACAAGAGCTATCTTGGCTTCCCTTTAAAACTGTCTGAACTTTATGTAATCATCAGTTGAGGTTCTTGGTTGGCGAGGCAGATGATCAACTTAAATTTCTCAGTTTATACAGTGGTTTAGAAGGTTTTTGTTACAGTAACAGGGAGAGAAATGTATCAACTAGGCTAAAATATAGAGATTTCCACATATTCTGAGGAATCCATTCCATTGTCACCCTGGCTTCTAAATATTTGGGACTATTTCCAATGGCTTGTTGTTGGAACTCAATGTTGTATCAGTAACTGGTAGTGTCTCTTTCATTGATTTGCTAGCTATTTGGTCTGCAAGATAGGGTTGGAGTTGTATATGTGTTTGGGGATATCTCTGTTCCAATAAAAAAGGGGGTAAGAGGGTGGAAGCATTTTCTTCTAGGGTGCATTCCTTCTCTTGGAAGGGGAAGCATGTATACCCTATAAAAGACAGACATTTTCCTTCCCTCTTAGGCCTCTTGCATAATCATAGTAGAAAAAAACTGTCACAGTGGGTGTTGCAAACTGGAACGAGGACTAATGTACAGAATGCACGACTTCCCCTTATATTTCAGAGGTCCAGGGAAGCCGTATTCCTGATTTGCCAGTCCTGTTTTACTTTAAGCATGCTGGTGTAATTATTAACAGCACCCTCTTTCACTCTGGACCCGTCTGCGTGATAAATTCTATGGTCACCTTCCCTGCAGAGGTTGTGGAAACTGCCTTTGGTGTGTGCTTTCTTCAATGCCTTTGTCATTTGACCCTCAATGGGGCACTGTAGACACCCTGGCTACTGATAACACCCTAGCGAGAAACGTTTTTTTAATGCTTTTTATGCCCACGAAAGTATTTCACTTGTACCTTCTTAGACGTGAATGGGAAAAAGGGACTTAAGGTCTGGGAAAGAATTTTGTATTAAAATTGCTGTTCGCCATCATTAAATTAAAATTAAAAAAAAAAAAAAAGTGAAAAGACAACCTTCAGAATGGGAGAAAATATTTGCAAATACTATATCTGAAAAGGGTATAATATTAAGAATTTATAAAGTACTACTATAAGTCCACAAAAAAGAGACAAACAACAACTTCAAAAAATGGACAAAAGACTTGAACAGGCATTTCTCCAAAGATATACAAATGGCCAATAAGCACATAAAAAGATGCTCAACATCATTAGTCATTAGCAAAATGCAATCACAATGAGATACCACTTCACACTTACCAGGAGAGCAATTTTTTTATTGTTGTTTTATTTTTTATTTTTTATTTTTTTTAAAGATTTTATTTATTCATTTATCCCCCCCTTGCTGCCCGTGCTCGCCGGGTCAGCCAACCATGCCGTGCGGGCGGGCCTGCCCCCACCAGGAGGCCCCGGGAACCGAACCCGGGGCCCCCCACATAGTTAACGGGAGCCCCACTGATTGAGCCACAGCCGCTTCCCATTTTATTGTTGTTTTAAAGGAAAATAATATGTATTGGTGAGGATATGGAATACTTAGAACCCTTGTGCATTGCTGGTAGGAATGCAAATGGTGTAGCCACTGTGGAAAACATTTTGGTTGTTCCTCATAAAGTTAATTCCATTCCTAGGTAAATACCTCAAAGAAGTAAAAACAGGGACTCAAACAAATTCTGCACACCAATGTCCATAGCAGCATTATTCACAATAGCCAAAGAGTAAAAACACGGGAAGCGGCTGTGGCTCAATCAGTGGGGCTCCCGTTTACCATATGGGAGGCCTCGGGTTCGATTCCCGGGGCCTCCTGGTGAAGGCAAGCCCGCCCGCACGGCGTGGTTAGCTGACCCAGCGAGCACAAGCAGCAAGGGGGGGATAAATGAATAAATAAATAAAATCTTAAAAAAAAAAAAAAAAAGAGTAAAAACAACCCAAGTGCCCACCAACAGATGCATGGATAAACAAAACGTGGTATACACATACAATGGAGTATTATTCAGCCTTAACAAGGAATGAAGTTTGAATACATGCTACAACATGGATGAACCTTGAAAACATGTTAAGTCAAATAAGCCAGACACAAAGGACAAATATTGTATGATTCTACTTATATGAAATATCTAACATGGGCAAATTCATAGAGACAAAGGGGATTAGAGGTTACCAGGGGCTTGGGGAAGGGAAGAATAGGGAATTATTGTTTAATGGGTATAGGGTTTCTGTTTGGGGTGATGAAAAATTTTTGGAAATAGATAGGAGTGATGATTGCACAACACTGTGAATAAAAGAAAAAAAATTGAACAAGAGAGGTACTTTGTTGCATAAATCACTCATAATTTCACTCAAGTTTTTTCTAGTTGTTCTCCCCAACTTCTGCAGTTTTGAAATTTGGATTTTTCCCAGGGGATTACCCAAATCATGACTAGATGAAACAATCTGGGGTGCTGAAAAAGAGAGATTTGGAATCACTGTTGACTAGCAGAAACCTATAAAACCCTTATTAAAATAAAGTAGTAATCAAAACTGACGTCATCATGCATTCTAATCTAAATTGTAACATACTTTTTGACTGGATTTTATGAATTAAGGGTCAAAAGCTCCCTCCAAAAACGATGTAACTGTAAGGTCCTAGGCTCAGAGCCTAATACACAGCAGATACACCATAAATGATATGAGTTCCCTGTTTCCTTGCCACTTCCTTCTCTGTCCCACCATATCTTGAAAGCAGGCCCTCACAGAACATAGGTTGAAGTTTCAGCATAGTACAATTATTAATTATTCAACTACAAGACTAAGGCCCATTCCATGTTTTTCTCTGTACTAAGTAAGAGCTAGGGTTATGGCCATAGAAATGGACAACATGTGAGTCAAGACAGCAGACTCTCTTGCCCACTTCTGTCTATAACTAAAGAGGAAAATATGGATGGAGGAGATTTAGAAAGATCAGACTTGGGAGAAAAGACACCTGGGCTTCATGTCCCCATTACCCCCAATAACTAGTGAGCCCTGAGCAAGTGACTTTTCTGGAGTCTGTGTATTTGTTTTCTTATCTGAAATGAGGGGATTCCTTCATTATTCAACAAACATTTACTGAGCTCTTGCTACATGCCAGTTACACTTGTTAGGTGTTGGGGCTGTAATGCTGAGTAAACAAGACATGGTCTTAATCTCATGACTAGATCAGTTCTCACTTTGTCTGCACATTTAAATAACCTGGAGATTTAAACAAACAAACAACAAAAAACCTTACCCCAGATTAAATGTATCAGAATCTGTGAAAGGCCCTGGCTCTGGGGGTTGGTGGGAGGGCCTCTTTAAATGTTTCTGATACACAGTGAAGGCTGAGAATGCCTGGACATAGATAGATGATCACTAAGTTTCCAAATCGAACTTACTATGATTTTTTTTTACAGGTCACAATCTTTCAAAAATTTCTGGAGGGGGGGAAGTTGCCTTAAGTGTGCTAATACCCCTATCCTGAAAAGCCATATTGCCTGCAAGTGACCAACAGCCTCACTCACCTCCCTTTAAAGATCCATTTTCATCTTGTGTTTTTTGATGAAAAGATGGAGCAAAGTCCAATTTATTGATCTTTGTATTAATTTGTATTTTCCTGATAATTCATTATGTTCAACTTTTTTAATGATTATTTTGCCATTTTGATTTTCTGCTTTGAGAGAGCCTATTCATATCCCCATTTTTCTATTGGATTTATGCTCTTTTTGTGGATTAATAATGCTTTTTAATATATTTTAAATAGGAGCCTTTGGTTCATTTTGTGGCATAAATTTCCTTTTCCATTCTCTGCTTTAGCTTTTTACCTTTTAATATGTACTCTATGAGATATGAGGGCTTAATTTCATAGTCATGTTAAATCACTGCTTAAATATTGTTCACTGCTTCTGGTGTCTTTCCTACGGTCTGTGTGGTCTAAGCTATGAGCATATTCATTGTCCTATCAGAAGGGATCTTCCTGTTTTAATAGACAAGGCTATTAATAGACAAGTAACTTCATATTGCTAATTCACAATTGGAAATTATTCTTTCATATTTGATTATTTAATAGTTCTAATAATTCTAATAACTGATGAGGTAGTTTAAGTTTCTGTGTGGACCCCAGAAAATTATGTTCTTAAATTAATCCATTCCTCTGGGTGTGAACCTATTGTAGGTGGGAATTTTGATTAGATTATTTCAGTTAAAGGTCATTTGATTAAATTACTTCCGTAACACATAACCTAGGGTGTGTCTTAATCCTCTTATTGGAGTCCTTTGTATATCCATAAATGTGATGGATATACAAAGAAGAAAAAAAGGTGGCAGACACAGAGAGAAAGACATAGGAACAAAGAGGACGCCATGAGAGCAATAAGCTGAAATCAACGGAACACAGGAGAGAGAATGCTGAAAGTTGAAGCAGTGAGACCTGGAGGAGAAGGGAGACACTACCATGTGCAGGTCTTCAGGGAGAAAGCATCACCTGATGATGCCTTGATTTGGGCACTTTCATTGTTGAGTAACTGTAAGCTTGCAACCCAATTTAAAAAAAAAAGAAGATTCATATTCAAAAGTTACACACAATGTTACACACACGATGTTATAAATGAGAATTCTCCTTGAAGGGTGCATAGAAGCCTGAAGCCACCATGCTGGGTTTGTTCCTTTGAGTTAAAGCACCATTTCCCAAGCTTTGGCCATTCACGATTTTGCCATGTCTGTTTAGTACCAGTGCTATTATCTACTTTATCCTCTTTAAAAGCAACTCACTAGTGATGAGAGGGGACTAAGCCTGGCAAATATTAAAACATGTTATAGAGCCTCTTTACTTAAAAGTGAGGCATTGGTGCATGAATAAACATGCAGACCAATGGGACAGAACAGAGAATTCAGAAATAGGTCTAATCTACTATATATGACAAAACACATTATCTCAAAACACTGGGAGAAAATTGACTTTTTAATAAATGGTATTGGGATACTGAATAACCAGATGACAAAGGATAAAACTGGATCCATCCTTCAAACCAAACATCAAACTCCAAGTGGATCAGAGATGTAAACATTTGAAAAAGAAAAAAAAGAAAATATACAGTATAAGTACTAGAACTTATGAACTTTTACTTTTGAAATTGAAACTTAGCCTAGTATTATAGGGTGCCTGTAGCAGTTTGGCATTATTTATGAATTCCAAAAATAGATATTGGATTATGTTTGTAAACTGGCCTATTTGCATATTAGATTGTATTGGATTCAGAGGTTTCGCTTGTACTTGACTGAGTTGTGTTGAGAGCTTTGATTGGGCCACGTCAGTGGGATGTTGAGTCTCTGCCCCCTTAGTGGGCAGGGACTCATAGAGAAAACCACACGGCAGAGCAGAGAGTGGAGTTTTTGAGCTGGGGCTCCAGGAACTAAACACACAGGAGAACACAGAGGAACAGAGACGGCTCCGTAGACACAGCAAAGACCCCGGGAAGAGAAATGAGCCAAATAGCCTACAGCTGCAGCTGAGGCTGGACAGAAATAAGCCCTGGGGAGAGAGATGAGCCTTATACCAGCCTATTGCTGAGATTGGAAGGAGCTGGGGCCAGGGAGCCTTAAGCAGAAAAGAAGACGGCAGCCTATGTCACCCGCAATCTTGCTCCAAAATGTGGCCAATGACTTTGGGTGAGAAAGTACCTCTTATGGTACCTTGAGTTGGACTCTTTAAGGCGGCCTTGTGACTGTTAAGGTTCTACCCCAAATAAATACCCTTATAAAAGCCAACAGATTTCTAGCATTTTGCATCAGCACCCCTTTGGCTGACTAATACAGTGCCTAAGAGTTACCTCCTGAGAGCCTCCTTGTTGCTCAAATGTGGCCTCTCTCTAAGCTGACTCAGCATATAAATGTATTACCTTCCCCCCACTGTGAGACATGACTCCCAGGGATGAGCCTCCTTGGCACTGAGGGATTACTACCAAGCACCAACTAGCAATGCAACTGGAGAAAGACCTTGACCAAAAGGAAGAAAGGGTAAAGACTAATGAGTTTATATAGCTAGAAGACTTCAAAGTGAGTCAGGAGGTCATTCCATAGGTTACGCTTATGCACGTCTCAGCAGGATCTCATTGAATGCCAGAGTAAATATTGCCTCAAATAGTGGAGACATTCAGATACTATAAGCAGGGCAGACAGCTCAGGAGTTTGATGCCCTGCCAGTGGGCCCCACTTGGGAACTTATACTCCCCAGCATGACAGCGTTGGGCTCTGGTATGGTTTCCCTACACATGGCTCTTCTGCCCCTTCTATTTGAACCTATAGTTAGTGCTAGAGTTGATAGGTGTATGTCCAAGAGACTTAAATCTTTGGGCTTTCCATGTACCAGCTGGGCCCTGAATCTCAACAGAGTTGTAACAACTACTCTCCAGTTCATTGGACTCACCCAGGACAATTAACATGGAGATGATGATGGACAATGACCATCCCAAGAAACAGAGAGCCTGCAACTGTAAGCAAGATAGTCCTATCCATCTGCCCCATGGGATCTAAGCCCCTCTCAATTAGAGGTGGAGTGGGCATCACATCCCAGAATCCCTAGGATTAGGGAATGAATGATGAACTACAGTAGACTTACTGGTAGTCTAGTATAGACTTATTGTGATTCTAGCAATGGAAGAACTTTTATCATTGACTTGGAGGCAGTGGCCACTGGCGGTTCTGAGGGAAGGGAGAGGTGTAATATGGGGACATTTTTGGGACTTGGGAATTGTCCTGAATAACACTGCAATGACAGATACAAGCCATTATATATCTTGTCATAACTTACAAAATTGTGTGGGAGAAAGTGTAAACTACAATGTAAACTATAATCCACACTTAGTGGCAATGCTCCAGAATGTGTTCACCAATTGTAACAAATATACCACACTAATGAAGGATGTTGTTAATGTGGGAAAATGTGGGAGGGGTTGGGAGCAGGGCATATGGAAATCCCCTGTATTTTTTATGTAACATTTATGTAATCTATGTATCTTTTTTAAAAAATAAAAAACTATATTAAAAAAAAAGACCAAAAAAAACTGAAAAAAACATGGGTAAATTTAACCTAAGAGTGGAGAAAACTTTGCTGGTTTTGATTGAAAATCGAGAAGCAATGAGGGAAAAGAATGATAAAAATGAAATCTATTTGGTTTGTATTTAGTAGTTATATCCACAAAGCCACATATGTTAGACATCTCTTCTCCATTATTTCAGGTCCCCCTGCCTTACAGGTCTCATTTCAGCCCCCTTCAGACCACCTGTTAGGCCCAAGCTTGAAAGGCAAATCTTCCCCCCACCCCCCACTCCCCCATTCCAGCGTGCCCTGTTGTCATGCCAATGGAATGTCAGGGAACCCTCTCAGTAACTGCCTCTCCCTTGAACACCACTAGAGGCAGAGGAGACTAATGCCTGAGGGCAATCCTCTGACAAGGGAGACAGTAGCCAATGGGTACATACTTCTCCCCAAACCCCCATCCCGCCCACATGAGGGCCTGTGGGACTGAGTAGCTAGCTGGCTCACATGGTGGCCTGACCTATAAGGAAGGCCTGCATTGGCTTTTCCTCTTTTCCCACTTAGCTTCCCTTCTCTCATTCCTGCTCCCTGGGGTAACGCTCTCCTCCAAAATCCTCTCACAGAAGCCTATGTCTCAGGTACAGTTTGCTGGTGGTACCCAGCTAAATAACCACAGTCTTAATGTGCTAATTTTTATCTAATACACATAAAATAAAAATATAATTATTAGAATTTAAAAAGCATTCATCCATTCCTAAGGATGGGGTCTGGGATCTGCCTTTTTGAAAGTTCACACACACACACACACACACACACACACACTCCCAGTGATTCCTATGCACATCAAAGTCTGAGGATTATTTGGATACCAAGAGTTATAGTGGACAATGGTTTAATAATAGGAAACCATCTACACATCATCTACACATCAACCAGGAATCAGTTTTCATAGCAGCAGTGTGGAAACAATGGACTAAACACTGTCACCCCATAAGAGGCTGATCACTAAGCACATCCTGAAACAGTCTTCTCTTTCTGGGGCCAGCATCTATCATCTGGAGGTGGCTCCCCAGATCACTGTATTTGGAAGGATCCAAAACAGAGCTGGAACAAATGCCATGGCACACTGTCCATGTGATGACCAGGTGGTGGTGCCAAAATCCATTAAGCATCTACCCTGTGCCAGGCACAGTGCTAGGCTCTAAGGCCCCAACAGAGGTCAAAACAGACATAATCCTGGCCTTGAGGAAGCTTCCTGGACTCACAAATATTAAGTAACATAAAGAGTTACAGAAGAAGAAATATGGGACACTAGAGGCAAATACCTGGGAGACGCTCTTGGCTAGGCTAGGGGGTTACAGACTGCCTCCCTGAGGAAGTGACATTTAACTAAAATTTGAAGGCTAAAAAGTTAGCAAGGTGAAGGGAAACAGGAAGCAAAGAAACATTTATCAGCTGTGACCCCATCAGACCTTCTCTAACTTAAAGCATTCCTTGAGAGAGAAGGCGGGAGAGATGATCAGAGCAGTGAACACGAGAGCTCAAACAAGAGCTCAATAGAGGACATCAGGGTGAAGGAAAGGATGCAAAATTGTTCAAAGGCACTGGAATCTTCTAAGGAAGAAGAAAAGGGCTGAAGATGGGGTATGAGAAGGTGACAAATACAATCTCTTGGTAAAGTAAGTGGTCTATTGTCTCTTATCTAAAGGCACAAGGAAGACAGCCCTTTAGAGCTCTAACAAGGCACGTCTCTTTTACTACATGAGAGGCACACGTTGGCTCGTGTTTTATGTCATCAATTTCACAGCTAAATGTGCTCAACTGCAGTAATTATTTCTCAATCTAATCTTCCCGGTACAATTACCTCCCCTGCCCCAAGGTAACGTGGCTTCTGCTTTGTCTTTATTTCCACAGTTGGCATTTTGTGTCTTTTATAGAGAACTTCCTTCAATCTTTCTTAGAGGTTGAAGCATCAATAGTAACTGCAATTTCTAAATAAAAAATTACCAAATGTGGTAGATATATTATATAGTGGTCTGACAATAAAGCAGATTTTCTTGAAATCAGAATTGTCCCAGACTTTCTAGGGTTTATCTTTATCATAGATATAACAAATCATGGGGATGAGAGAAAGGGTACGTAACTAACCTTTATTGAAAGCGACAAGCTAAGAACTTTTCATTTATTCTCATTTGATCCTCACAACAATCCTATGAAGCAGGTGAGATTATCCTCATCTATAGCTGAGAGCAGTGGATACTAGCAAAGGTAAAATCATTTGCTCAAAATCAGTCAGCTGGTAAGGAGTGGCTCTGGGGCAGAATCCAGGTCTAGCTGACTCTAAAATCCAGGCTGTTCAGAACACACACATGATAAAACGTGACCCAACTAAAAAAAAACACAAATTCATTCACCTGCCTACATTCACTCTCCAGAGTGGAAGACTGTTTCACACAGCCCTAGAGACAAAGACGGAGAGTCCCAGGCACAAGAGCTGCAGAGGAATCGGGACCAGGGTTCCCTCCACTGGTGAGCAGGTGGAGCTACATCATTCCTAAGCGCAGCACTGTTACTTTTTTTTTTTTTTTAATGCAAATTTATTGAAGAAAAACAAATCAATTACTAGCAGAGCTATTAGTCGATCATTTATTCAAGCACTGTTACTTTTCTCTTAACTATTTACTCTCTTCTACATATTCTTTCCTGGCCCTTCATTTGCTTTTTGGGCGTGTGTGTGTGTGTGTGTGTATGTAAACCTTACTGATTCAGGTGTTACCATCTGCAACCAGGTATCCTTGGAAAGGATTTTGGGGTCCAGATGTTTGCACTGCCATTCAACCTAGAAAACACTGCTGATATTTTTGCCATATAAATTACAGACATAGTCAAACAACTGTTCAGCAATTTTGAAGAAAAACATAATTTTGATCTTCACCTCATATTCAGATCATTTGAAGAATGAATTTTTAAAATTCTTATGTATAAAATAGAAAAAATAATTTAATACTTTTCAAACCTATAGAATAGGGGTTCTTAACCAGGGGTCCGTGAAAAACATTATTCTTGTGGGGATGTGTTGGTGCGGGTGTGATATATTTATTAAATAATACACAGTATAGTGTGGACTTAGTTAGAGGTCCATGGTTTTCACCTGACTGGCAAAGGGGTCCATTGAACAAAAAAGGTTAAGAACCCCTGCTGTAGAAGAATGCTATATCCTAAAAATAAGAAATGATGGGAATATCACAAAATAAAACTGACTTAATGACATAATTTAAACTTCTATATATAAAATCTCTACAAAAATGAAAGGCACAGAAGAGAAAGTTCCCAATAGATCTATGACTAAAGAATATAAACAGAAACATATTGTATATTGTGTATGTATGTATGTATGGGTATTTTTTTTTCAAGTAGGTGCAGAAATGGACCTAGTAAGTTTCTGTAAATCTTTTAGGGATGAAGACTATGTTGCGGGGCAAGGGTCTGGGTCCTTCTGCCTTCTTAGCCCACCTAGTCCAGTACCAGGCAAGAGGAAGCCCTGAAAAAATGATTTTGAATGAAGATATGAAAATACATAGTTCGCTAAGATCTGTTAGGAAAAGGGAAAAAGAATTCAGAGAGTAGTCTAGATAATAAAAATTCAGACTCTGATTTAATTATCTGAGTAATCTGTTTCAAAAGTACTTCTTGTTACTAAAATATGTGCACATGTGCCTCAACTGTTGAGTTTCTTTTTTGTAATGCCTCTCCAGACTTATGCCTTTCTGAGACACACCAAAATAGACACAGTTTGGAGACTCTATCTCAAACCTTTATCAATAGGGCATATCTATGTATGCCAATGAAATCATCAGTCAAGAGAAATGATGTGTTATTTTCATTGAAAAATTCTGGTTTGAGCAAGTGTTCTTCATGGGTGTTTTAGTTTGCTAAAAGCTGCCAAGGCAATATACCAGAAATGGATTAGCTTTTACAATGGGAATTTATTAATTTAAAAGCTTACCGTTTAGAGGCTGAGAAAAACTACAAAATAAAGGCTTCATCAGGAGATGTCTTCTTCCCGAGCTTCAGGGGTGGGAATCAGGTACAAGGCAGGGTACAATGGTAGCACCTGCCAGTCTCTCCCCTCTCCTCTGGGACTCCCTGCTTTCAGCTTCTGGCTTCAGCGGCTCCCCTCAGCTTCTGTGTTCCACTGATTTCAGCTTCTGGCTCCCACGGCTTACTCTCTCAGCTTCTGGGCATTTCTCTCTGACTCTGCATGTTTCTCCCACTTATAAAGGACTCCAATAAGAGGATTAAGACCCACCCTGGGTCATGCAGAATAATTAAAGGCCCTTACCTGAAGTGATTTAATCAAAAGGAAGATCCCTTAACTGAATCTAATCAAAAGTTCTCATCTGCAATAGGTTTATATCAACAGAAATGGATTAGTTTAAAAATAATTTTCTGGGGTCCACAAAAGCTTCCAACTTCCACAATCGGTAAACTAACTTGCTTATAAAGATCCAAATCAAATCAGACTGACAGAGGTAGAAAGATGTCTTCACCACATGAAGACCTCCTTGCCTCATTTTATCTACTTGCAAAAGCCAAGAACTTCAGGTACAAATAAGTAAGCAGTCTGCAACAGAGAACTGTGTTAAACCATCAGCAACACTGTGTATTTTTAAAAATCTGTGTAAAAAACAAGTGAGTTGAAAAAAGAAAAACTGAATAACTCATTTTGGAAAAATCAGTTAAGAATCTTAGTTTCTACAGCCATGCTTTTTTATGTTACCCAAAAGAATGTGACCGGAGAATGTTATTATGCCATTTTTTATTTTAAAAAAATTAAACATTCTATTCAAGAATACCAGTTAAAGGATAATTTTTATCAAATAATTAAGGAAACCAAGACAGAAGAAAGAAATGAACATGGAAAAAAGAGAAAGCATAATGCTCCAAAGTTATTTGCTTTACAGTATTGATCTGAGCCAAGTCACTATATTTTTCAATTAATTATGTTAAGAGGGATTAAAGATTTATTCTTAAAATCATCTTGATTCCAAGAGCATTACACAAACTGACAGAAATGCTCCATTATAGTTATTAAAAAGAACACAAGGAAATAGGTGTTATTGTTCTCCACAGCTTCCAAAACCCAGATTAAATCTCCTCCAGAATTGAGTATTAACTCAAATTGTTCCCTGAAAATGCAATCATCAGGGACTTTTATTAAGAAATAATGGGCTAAGTAAATCAAAGCAATCCTTCAGCTGAAGACAACTAGAAAAGCTGGGGGAAAATATAATAAACATCTGCTTGAAGGCACTGGGGGAGGGGGTGTCAGAGGTTCAGAGAGGTAAACAGTGTTTAGCGCTACTTTTCCCCTGGGAGTGTTTGCCAATTCTGAAGCAAATGCTAAAGAGCTTGGAGCTCGAGTGCTAGTAAAAGTGCTGGGGAAGAGCTAAACACTAGAGGTAAAGGTGAACAAAACACACAGGCCCTCCAAGGGCTGCAGATTGGCTTAGAAACATCTCAATCCCTGAAAATGGAGTGAAATGATCCCAATTTTGCACATATGATGTCCACCACACAACAAGAAAAAAGTCACATAAGGAGAAAAGACAACATTAATAAAAACCAAAGGAAACAGATACTAGGAATAACTTACAGACATTGCCATTATTAGACACAGACTAAAATAATTATGCATACTGTGTTCAAAGAGATAAAAGACAAGATTGTTAATTTTGGCAGCTAACTGGAAACTATAGAAGAGAACCAAATGGAACTTAAAGAATGAAAAAAAAAGATAATTGAAATTAAGAACTCAATGGACAGGTTAGAAGCAAATTAGATACAGCAGACGAGAGAATCAGTAAACTGGAAAATAAGTGAGAAGGAGATACCCAGAATGAAGAAAAGAGAGACAAAGGATAGAAAACACATAAGAGAGATTAAGAGACACAGAAGCTATAGTAAAACCCTAACATTTATAATTATAGTCCCAGAAGGTGAGAGAGAATGGGACAGAGCAACATTTGAGATACAAATGGCTGAGGACTTATAAAACCAATGAGACATGAAGTCACAAATTTAAGAAGCCCTAAGAAACTCAACGAAAGAAATCCATACCAGAAAGAGCACAGAAAATTGTTGAAAACCAAAGACAGAGAGAACATCTTAAAAGTGTCTAGAGAAAAAGTTTTCAAAGGAACAACAGACTCATAAGTGACTTCTCAATCTCTTCAAAGTTCACCCAATGTAGTCGCATGTATCAGGACTTCAAAAGGCAGAAGATAATGAAACAATACCTTTAAAGTACTAAAGGAAAATAATGGCAAACCATTATTTAAGTAATTAATTACTTAATAATTACTATTACATAATTAACAGAGCTATCAAAAATGGAGAAAGATGTTTTAAAATTAGATTAGGGCAATGGTTGCGGAACTCTGTGAACATACTAAAAACCAATGAAATGTAAACTTTAAGTGGGTGCATTTTATGATATGTGAATTATATCTCAGTAAAGGTGTTTGAAAGAAACATTATCACTAGCAGACCTCCACTAAATGAATACTAAAGGATATTCTTCAGGAATAAAGAAAATGATCTAAGACAGAAGATTAGAAGATGACAAAGGTGGCTACTACAGAGCTATGGGGAGATGAAGCCCTTTCAATAAATGGTACTAGAACAACTGGATATCCATATGGATAAAAATGAAATTAACCCTATCTCACACCTTACACAAAAAATAATTTCAGGTGGGTTGTAGATCTTAATGTGAAAGTTAAAACAGTAAGGTTTCTGGAAGATGTTATAGGAAACTATTTTCTTGACTTTGGTGTAGAACTCCTACAAATTGGAAGAAAAACACATGCAACTCCAAAAGAAAACTGGGCAAATACTTGAAAAGACACTTCATAAAACTTATCAAATAAATATGAAAAGATGTTCAACCTCATTTGTCAATAGGAAACTGCAAATTAAAACCACAGTAGGATACAACTTCAAACTCAGATGCCACTTCACACTCACCAGAATAGTTAAAATTAAAAAGACTGATAATACCAACTGCTGACAAGGATGTAGAGCAACAGGAACTCTCACACACTTGCTATAGGAGTGCAAATTGGTAATACTTTGAAGTTTGGTATTATCTACTAAAGATGAAGATATGCGTGCCTTTTGACCTAAAAATTCAACTGCTAGGTGAGCACCCAAACAGAAATGAATGCACCAGGAGACACACACAAGAATATCCGTAACAATATTTTTTTATTAAAATAGTTCATAGTTTATTTGGCTTTATATGTTTTTGGCATCTAAGTCTTAACCCCCCTAGCATATTTTTAAATATTTTTTAAATTAGAGAAGTTGTAGGTTTACAGAAAATTCATGCATAAAATACAGAATTCCCACATACCCTCCCTCATGCACACAGTTTTCTGTTATTAACATTTCGCATTAGTGTGGTACCTTTATTACAACTGATAAAATAATATTACTATAATTGTACTATTAACTATAGTCCATAGTTAACATTAGGAGTCACTGTTTCTGTTGAACAGTCCTATAGATTTTGTTTTTATTTTAGTAACATATATACAATCTAAAATGCCCCCGTATAATCACATTCAAATATATAATTCAGTGCTATTAATTACATTCACAATGTTGGGCTTCCATTACCAAAACTTTTCGATCATCCAAAATAGAGACTGTATACTTTAAGCCATAACTCTCTATTCCCTACCCACACCCCATCCCTTGGTTATCTATATTCTAGATTCTGACTTTTTAAGTTTGATAATTCTAATTATTTCGTATCAGTGAAATTATGCAATATTTCCCCTTTTATGTCTGTTTTATTTCACTCAACATGATATCTTGAAAATTCATCCATGTTGTCGCATGTATCAGGACTTTGTTCCTTTTTACAGCTGGATAATATCCCACTGTGTGTACATACTACATTCTGTCTATCCCTTCATCAGTTGATGGACACTTGGGTTGTTTCCATCTTCTGGCAACTGTGAATAATGCCACTTTAACACTGGTGTGCAAATATCTTTTGTGTATATACCTAAAAGTGGGGTTACCAGGTCATATGGTAGTTCTAAACCCTCAACTTTCTGAGGAACTGCCAATTTGTCTTCCACAGTGGATGTATTAATTTCCATTCCAATTAGCAAGGAGTGTTCCAATTTCTCCACATCTTCTCCAACACTTGTAATTTTCCAATTTTTTAATAATAGCCATACTAGTGAGTGTGAAATGGTACCTCATTATGGGTTTGATGTGCATTTCCCTAATGGCTAATGATACTGTGCATCTTTTCATGTGCTTTTTGGCCATTTGTAAATCTTCAGAGAAATGTCTATTCAAGTCTTTTGCCCATCATATAACACACCAGGATTTTTAATAGTTAAAAGTTAGAAACTATCCAAATGTCTACCAAGAGTAGAATGGGATAAATTGTGCTATAGTCACACAATGGAATACTACAGATCAATGAAAGTGAACAGTTACAACGGAATGGATGAAATCACGAAAACATTTTGAGTGAAAGAAGCCCGACACAAAAGAATATAAGTATTGTACTATTTCATTTGTGTCAAGTTCACAAAATAGGAAATATAAAACGATAGCACTATAGTTTTTATGGAGTATGTGTTTAGAAGGTAAAATTACACGAGGAAAAAAGGAAGTGATTACCAAAAAAGTCAGGATCTGATTACCTGTGGAGAGGGAGGAAGGTGGAAGGGGGTGGGGACTTGTGGGTGCCGGCAAGGTTTTATTCCTTTACCTGGGGACCACCACACGGCTGCTTGCTGGCTCGGTGAGAAATCAGTGAGTGGTAGGTAGATTTTGGGTTTTGTACTTTACTGCTGTGCAAGGGGAAGGGGAGAGGGGAAGAGAAAAGAGAAGGGGTAACCAGCTCCAGATGGAGGGGGAATTACCAGAGGCGAGGGGCCGAGCCCCCAGAACGGAAGGTCAGAGGGGCTTCAGGCCGGCCCCCTCGCCTTCCGCCAACTTCTGCCACACCTGCCGGCGGGGGTCGGCTGCCCTCCCCCCATCCCGGAATCCCAGAACGCCGGCCACCCCCACACCCCCCCCCAGAACCTCCCCCCTTTCTGGAGGACTCCCACGTTTCTCCCGAAGCCATTCCCGCGCTCTGGAAGCCCCCAGATGGCTGCAGGCGCCCCCCCCCGCGTCCTCCGGACGCCCTCGCGCCCCCTTTGCCGCCCTCCTGACGCCCCCACGCCCGGCAGTGCCCCCCTCGGTGCCCCCCAGCCCCCTGCCCCCGCCGCCCGGGCCCTCGCGGCTCCCAGCTCCCCGCCCCGCCCCGGCTCGACTCACCTCATTGTCGCTGCCGCGGGCGGGCGCGGCGGCCGGGGAGCGACCTGGCGCGGCGGCGGGGCGCGGGGCGTTAGCGGGGAAGCCGGCCCCTGGCGCGGCGGCTCCGCGTCTCGCTGGGCTGCGGGAGGCGGCGGGGGCTCATCTTCTCCGGGCGGGCGTCCGGGCCGCTAGCTGCGGGGAAGGGCGCCGGCGGCCGACAGCTGGGCCCCGGCCCCTGCCATCTTGGCGGGCGCGCGTGCCCGGGCCGAGGGGGTGCGCGCGCGCGTGCCCGGGCCGCCCGCCCAGGCGTCGGGGAGGTGGGGCGGCGAGCGCCAGCGGGGGTCCGTCCCGCCCGGGAAGCGCGCGCGCCCGCCTGAGCCTCGGGGCTGCCGAACCCCCGGCGAGCGCGCGCGCGGGCGGATCTGAGGCCTGGAGCCGAGGCGGAGGGAGCGCGCGCGCCGCAGTGTCCCTGCGCCCGCGGCCCTGAGGTGAGCAAGCGCGCGCCGCGGCCGAAGCCCGACACAAAAGGCGCGGGGCCCCGCAGCCCGCTCCCGGGGAGGGCTGAGCCGAGCCTGCGAGGGGCGAGGCGGGCCTCGGGGGCGGGGCTGAGTGGGCGGGGCGAGCCGCAGGGCCAGGCTGTAGAGGGGCGGGCCTGAGAGCCAGCGGCTGTGAGAGGACGTGGCGTGGGGGCGGGGCGAGCCGCGAGGGGCGTGGCTGCGGGGCGTGGCGAGCCGCGAGGGGCGGGGCGTGGCGAGCCGCGAGGGGCGGGGCGCCGAGGCGGCACGTGGGGCGCTGCTCCGGGTCCCAGGTCGCGGCCCCCTGCTCGAGCAGTGGCGGCAGCGCGCTCCGCGCCGGTGCCTGCTGGCCCGCGGGGACGGCTGCGACCCGAGGGGCGTCGAGGTCGCCGGCGACTGAGCCCTGTCTTTGTGACTAGGGGGCCGAGGTAGGACCGGGTGTAGCAGCTTGGGGGCGATATCAATATCCGAAGGACGCCCCCCCCCCGCCCTCCCAGAGCCCCTCACGACACCCCCAGCCTCAGTTATGAAAGATCCCGCCGCCTCATCCAGCACCGAGGGGTTCATCCAGGTTTCCTTTGGCTTTAAAACCTGTTAGTCCTTCTCAGGGGTGACGGGAACCCCCAAGCTTCGGTAGCCCCGGTAGAAAGCGTCCCTTTCGCCGCCTCAGAATCGCCGCTCCTGCCTGGCTTTCCCGCTGTCACTGCAACCTTGTGACGATCCCTGCCTTCTTTTTTTTTTTTATTTATTTATTTTTTTAAGATTTTATTTATTTATTCATTTATCCCCCCCTTGCTGCCCGTGCTCGCTGGGTCAGCCAACCATGCCGTGCCGGCGGGCCTGCCCTCACCAGGAGGCCCCGGGAACCGAACCGGGGGCCTCCCATATGATAAACGGAAGCCCCACTGATTGAGCCACAGCCGCTTCCCGATCCCTGGCTTCTTAAACACGGGGCCTAGTGCGAGCACGTGAAGCGCGGCACAGGACCTGGCCGCCACAGGCCTGCCACCCCACAGGTGAGCAGGCTGTGAGGTTCCGTGGTTTGGCCCAGGACATAGTAAGTGGTGGATCCGGTTCTCAGGCCAAGGTGTCTCTCATTCCCAAGCCCGGTCATCCCTTCCGCCAGGGTTAACCGGCTTTCTCGCTATTTGAGGTTTGGGTCTCCACCTGGTTATTCCCCTCCGCGTGTCCCCTTGCCGCCCCTCCTCCGGGTCCTCAGAGATCCTTAGCAGCTGTCACATCGCCGTTGCCTTCCCCTATTTGTTTGAGCCTGGAGCCGTCAAACTGGCCGGCCGCCCTGCTCTCCCAAGGGGCTGTCAGCAGCCTCTGTGGACTTCATCCATCCTACCCTTACCTGTCTCCCTCTTCCCAGAGTCGGGATTGGTCTCTTTTCTGAAGAGCCTTTTTGGATCCTAAAAAAAAATACTGAAATGACCAGCCTCGGGTCACTTGGAGGCATTCAGGGTGTGCTCTGGAGAAGGCAGGGTACCTCCTTGTCAGTGCATCTCAAAGTCCTGTGTAGAAACACAGACTCTTGGCCTGCTTGTTCCCAGCCAAGTTTGTGGGTATAGTTTCAGCAGGTGGTCGCCTTTGACCTCCAGGTTGTTCACTTTCTCTGCTGCCCTGGAATCTGACAAATTGTTACCATCCCATGACTAGAAGAAGGTAGCACTGGGAAATGTTGACGACAGATTTCCTGTAGAAAACTGGCTCCGAGGGTGAGGGGCCGATGCCCACTGCCTCTCTTTCCTGCTAACCCTTCCTGCACCCCCATCCCTACCCTGCCCAAGATTCAGGAACATTAAAGACATTCATTCAAGTTCCTTTAAGGAGGATCAGAAAATATTGATCCTGGAAGGGACGTGCAAATCCTTCTCTTGGGAAAGCTGGAAAAGCACTGGGAAACAGAATGTGACTGGCCCAACATCACTCAGTGAATTAATGAAGGCTGCATGGGGCGTCTGGCATTTGTTCATCAGAGGGCTTCCTGAGCTGCAGGGAGGGTTGGGAAGGAGGACAGGCAGGGCGTGGGCCTGGGGCTATTTGTCCAACCAGCCCCAGGAAGCTTGGAAAGGCGGAGAGCTCGACGTTTTAATCCAGCAACTCAGACCTCTGGGAGCCCCCATTTCCTCACTCTATAGGTGGGAATACCAGACTCATTTTGCTGTTGCTGCTGCCGAGTAAATGAGTCAGACAATCCCCAGCACAAAGGAGGCTCCCAAAAAAGTCTTTGCCGCCTTCCCTTAGTACCCCCTCCCCCCCGCCCCCCCCACGTCTCTACCTCTCTTTCCCCTTTTCCTTAACCCTACACCACAGGAAACCACAGCCTATTCTTAGCATGTGTTGCTTCTCCTGAATAAAAGACTCTATTCCTAAAAGCCCATAAATTCATGTTTTCCATTCTTCTGATAAAAAGAAAATTAATATTTTTGGACATGTGGCCCCTAAATGTTTTGATTCTGGAGGTCACCGGTCCTTGGATTCAAAAAGATTCCTCACCAGAGTCAGCAACTTTTATGACACCTGCTGTGTCTAGGTGCAGGACCTGTGGCCCGGCTGACTGCAAGGGGGGTCTGCTCCAAGGCAACCTGCCCTGGATTTCCCACTTGTGGGGAGGCAGGAAAGACAGGTTAGTCTGTCGGTTTGACTCAGGATAGCCAGAGAGTCACAGAGGGATAATAGCACTAGAAAGTCCTGAAAGAGCATCTCCTCCTAGTCCCAGAAAGTCACACAGGTACTGGAAGAGTGGGGACAAACACCTATTTCTGCAGATTCCAAGTCCCTGGACCACCCTTCTCCCATGCTGCCTCCATTTCTTGGAGTTTTTCCAGCCCGGGGGCACTGTGGAGCAACCACTCGCCATGGACCATCTTTTCCAATACTCGGAGCTGCCAAAACCAACCTCACTCCACAAATAATTGAAAGAAACACCATTGCCTTCGGTGATGCACCAGTGAGACCGTGTCTGGATTACATGAACCAGTATGAGAGAATAATTGATACATGCCAGAAACCGAAGTAAAGCCTGGCTTAGACAATAATCCCTAAATGTTTTAAGAAGTCACCCACTGTATGTCTCAGGGCCCTGGGACTGCCTGAGCCCCTGCACCCTTTTGTGAAGATCCTCATTTGCACCTTTCATCTCGTTGCCCAATTCAGTTATGGCCAAGAGTTGTTTTCCTTAAGTACAACCATTTCTCTCTCTCCATCCCTCCCTCCCTCCATCCCTCCCTCCCTCCCTCCCTCCATCTATCCATTCAGTCATTCATTCAGTGTTTATTGAGCACCTGCACATGCCTGCCCCTGGACCCACAGCTAGTGGCTCCATTCTCTGTGAGCTTTGGTTGTAATGCCATTACAGCTCATGTCATCCCATAACAGGGTTGTCTTTTTACTAACTGGCTCCCTACTAGACATGAACTTCAAGAGTTCAAGCGTGTCTTATTCCTCTGTGTACCCCATGTTTGTTACTGCACAGGATGGAAGAAGCCCTACTTGCCCCTTGTCCTTACCTGAGCAGTGCAGCGGGGGCATTAATTTAGAAAGCAGAAGTGGTCGCCTGTGCCCTGGCCCCAGCTCCATGCAATATAAATTACTTCTGGCCTGTCTGCCTTCCACACCCTTGAAGATGGCCTGTGGCTCACAGCTGAGGTTTCCCTTTGTGACTCCACCTCTTGGGCGCCTCAGCTAAAAAACAAGACTCTTCTTAAGATACCATTTGGCCTGATCTGAAGGCTCAGGAGGGAGTGGCTCTTGGAAGAGGGGCAGGAGCAGGTGTAGCTCAGTGGTTGAGCACCTGCTTCCCATGTACGAGGTCCTGGGTTTGATCTCTGGTACCTCCTTTTTTTAAAAAAGAGGGGCCTGCTGGCCATGCTGGCACTCCTCCAGCTTCCAGCTGGGGTGACTCGAAGACCTGGACTAATGGAGGGGCAGCTTGGCCAGACGTGAGAACAGGGACCTTGGGAGCTTGTCTAGTGGAGGGAAACTTCTCAGCGTCTTAGCTGCCTGAACACTACCTCGCAGAGGCCTGCAGATCCCATGGAAGCCTGTGTCCTCAGGGGTCTGACCTGGTGGACAACCTGCTGCCCTTTCCTAGTAGCTTCCAGGTCCTGGGCAGGGATGCCTCACCCCACTTCCACCTGGCAAAGTCTACCCTCCGTGCCCCATTCCCAGCCCGACTCCTGGGTCACGACTTGAGGCCAGTTACCACCATCAGCCCAGGGGAAGGGATTTTGCAGTTACCTCTCCCTGGCTGCTACCTCATGGCGGCCTTGGAGACTGTCACAACCAGGGCTCTGTGGGGTCTAAGGAATTCACACCAACAGGGGGCTGGGATGCATGAGCAGGCATTTTAGGGGACTTGGGGAGTTTGAAGGCAGCATGACTAAGAGGAAATAGTAGAGAAGTTATAAAAACTGCAGTATGGATTCATAAGGAGAGTCAAGAAGATATTGCAAACAGAAAACAAAAAGTAGTTCTTGGGAAGAAAAACACATTGTTTCAAAATTTTAAAAAATTCATTGGAAGCAGTGAAAACAATATGGACACTGCTCAAATAAGACTTGGCACCTTTTTCTGTAAGGGCCAGATAGTAAATATTTTCAGCTCTGCAGGCCTTTCAGAGTGATTACAACTCCACTCTGCCCCTGAAGCTCAAAAGCAGCTATAGACAATAGGTAAATGAGCAAGTGTGGATGTGTTCCAATAAAACTTTATTCATAAAAAAAGGAGGCAGGTTGGGTTTGGCCCAAAGTTCATGTGGCAGTTTGGAACTCTGTCTACCCCGAGAAAATCACGTTCTCAAAGCTAATCCATTCCTATGAGTATAAACCTATTGTAAGTAGGTTTTCATGAGATTACTTCAGTTAAGGCATGGCCCGGGGTGGGTCTTAATCTTACTGGAGTCCTTTATTAACAGGATGAATACAGAGAGAGAAAGCCACGGAAGCAAGAAGCTGAAAGCAGCGAATCCCAGAAGAGAAGGGAGAGTCCAGCTGTTGCCATCATGTGCCTTGCCATGTGACAGAGGAGTCCAGGATCGCTGGAAGCCAGTCTTCAGGAAGAAAGCATCATCTTGATGATGCTTTGATTTGGACATTCTCATGGCTTCGAAACTGTACACTTGTATGCTAATAAATTCCCATTGTTAAAAGCCACCCCATTTCATGTTATATTGCTTTCAGCAGCCTGGCAAACTACAAGAGGCCACTTGCATTCAGCATTGTGCTAGAGGTTCTAGCCCATGCAACTGGCAAGAAAAAGATGGAAAAAGACATCCAGATTGGAAAGGAAGAAGTAAAACTATCTCGATTTGCAGATGACATGATCTTGTACATAGTTAATCCTAAGGAATCCACTAAAAAACTATTAGCTAAGGAGTGAGCTCAGCAAGGTTGCAGGATACAAGATCAATATACAAAACTCAGTTGTATTTCTATTCATTTGCTATGACCAATCAGAAAATGAAATTAAGAAAATTCCATTTATAATAGCATCAAAAAGAATAAGATACTTAGGAATAAATTTAATAAAAGAAGTGCAAGACTTGTTCTCTGAAAACTGCAAAACTGTTGAAATATATTAAAGAAGATCTAAATGAAAGACATCCCATGTTCATGAATTGGATGGCAATATTGTTAAGATGGCAGTACTCCCCAAATTGATCTACAGGTTCAATGCAATCCCTATCAAAATCCCAGCTGTTTTTTTCCCCCAGAAATTGACAAGCTGATCCTAAAATTCTTACGGAAATGGAAGGGATCCCAAATAACCAAAACAATTTTGAAAAAGAAAAACAAAGAAAACTCATACTTCCTAAATTTCAAAGCTCAGCACAAAACTACAGTAATCAAAACAATGTGGTACTGGCATAAGGATAGATACATAGAACCATGAAATAGAATTGAGTCCAGAAATAAAACATCTTAAGAAAAAAAGAAAAAAAAAGAGGGAAGAAAACAACAACAACAAAAAGATATTTTTATGCAAATATTCTCACTGTCCTGATTTTGGGGTAATCAGAGTTGGCTAAACATTCGCTATGTCAGAAACCATGCATGTGTCCCCAGACCTAGTTTTTCTCCCTAGGTCTGGTTTTTAGAATGCTGGTGATAAACTAAGCCTGCTTTATTATATGACCATCCTGTATGGGAAAAGTCTGTAACTTTGGGTATCTTTGGTCAGCCTTAACACTTATGGAGTGTTCATCCTATCATAACGTGTTGTATCAGTGGGTGGAGACCCACACAATGAGCGGGAAGGAGATGGACTCCCATTTTTGGGAGGACTGATTCGTCCAGAAACAGACAGGTGGGTGTCTCTTATGAGCAAGGGTGGTTCCTAATAAGGGAGGACAAACCAGTGGGTCAAGACCTCTTGTTGTATGTAACTGTGAATCTTGTCATCCAATGAGACAAGTCAGGGGGTCGTTGTGGGCCCCGGGGGGGATGGGGAGGGAGGAACAGAATAGATCAAACGGGGTGTTTAGTGGTAAGTGGAAATGTTTTTCATTGCCTTACAGTGATGGACACAGAACATGGTAAATATCATCAAAATGTATAAAATTGTACGGTCTGAAATGGAAAACATACTGTAAACCATTGACAATGTTTAGTAGCTATGTTTCACTATCTGTATATCAGTTATAACAATGCTACCATCCACATACAAAAAGTTTTAATATGGGGTGAGGAAAGGGGGAGGAGGTTGGGTATATGACAGTCTCTTGTATTCTGTGTGTGACTTTGCTGTGACCTAAAACTTCTTTGAAAATTAAGTGAAAGATAGTGAAACATTGGGGAATGAGAGGGGGAAGGTGCCATGGTACAGACTGGACACCCGATGTTGTAGTGATAAATAGCAAAATGTCAAAAAAAATTTTTTTTCTTTAATTTCTTTTTCCCATTTTTTGAACATCCCAATCCTTTAATTTAATTTAATTTTTAGTTTTTTTTTTTAAGTTTTCATGTATTTTATTTTTTACATTTAAACTTATAATTATTATTTCATTTTCCTATTAATTGTATTTGGCTATTATATTGGGTTCATCTTTAAAGAAGCTTTGGATCACAGAAAGTTTACAACTGGGGTGGGAGAGGATCGTTGGTGGGGGGGTGTCAGGGATGGGGTGTTCATGGGAGGAAGTTCACCTGAACATGCATAAAAGGTCTATAAAATTGTTCAAATGCTCACTGGGCATGGTCACAATAGGTGAAGAATCACTCAATAAATGAGAGAATACTGAATTCCCAGCCTGGAGAGCTCTGCCACATTCTCCAAGGGAGCAGCAACAGTCCCCTGAGCGCAGGGGCAGTGTCTGGCTAAGGCGGATGATCCACTGATGGGCTCTTGTTATTGATGACTAGCCTTACGAGTCTATGCTCTTGAAACTGAAACTTAGCCTATTGTTATGGGGTGCCTGAGGGTTGCCTCCTGGGAGCCTCCTTGTTGCTCAAGTGTGGCCTCTCTCTAAGCCAGATTCAGCATATGAATGCATTACCTTCCTCCCAGTGTGGGACATGACTCCTGGGGATGAGCCTCCCTGGCAACAGAGATTACTACCTAGTGCCAACTGGCAATATGACTGGAAAAAGATCTTGAATAAAAGGGGGAGAAGGTAAAGACAAATGAGTTCATATGGCTAAGAGCCTTCAAAGTGAGTTGGGATGTCATCCCAGAGGTAACGCTTGTGCACATCTCAGTAGGACATCATAGGCTTCCAATGTGGATATCACCCCTAATAGAGGGGCTCCTGAAGGCTCTGGAGACATCCAGGTCCTATATAAGGGGGGATAGCTCCAGAGATTGCTGCCCTATCAGTGGGCTCTACTTTGGGATCTGTGCTCCTGAGAGTGACAGAGTTGGACTCAAATATGTCCTCCCTGCACAAGGTCCATCAGTCCCTTCTGTTCAAACCTATAGGTGGTGCTGGAGTTTGTAGGTGTACTTCCAGAGACTGGAGTCTTTGGCTTGCCCATGTGCCAGCTGTGCCTGGAATCTCAGTGCAGCAGCAACTCCTACTCTACAGCTGAATGGACTCACCCAGGACACCTGGCGGAGAGATGATGATGGGCAATGGCCATCCCAGGGAATGGAGAGAGTCTGCAGCTGCAGGCAGGATAATCCCATCCATCTTATCTGTGGGATATAAGCCCTCTCTCACTGGGAGGTGGAGTGGACATCATCATCCCAGATTCCTCAGGATTGTGGGGAGAGCTATGGACTAGAGTGGGCTTACTGGTATTCTGTTATAGACATATTGTGATTCAAGTAATGGAAGAAATTACAACATTAATGTGGAGCCAATGGCCACTGGATGCTTTGGAAGCAGGGAGAGGAAAAAGCAATTGTAATACAGGGGCTTTTTCAGGACTTGGGAATTATCCTGAGTGACATTGCAACGACAGATATAGGCCATTTTATATCAGCATATAACATGCAGAACTGTGTGGGAGAGAGTGTGGTCTACAATGTGAACTATGGTCCATGCTCAGTGGCAAAGTCCCAGGATGTGTTTATCCATTGCAGGTTATGTGCCACACTAATGAAAGATGTTTATGTGGGAGGTTGTGGGAGGTGTGGGAGGTGGGGAACATGGGAATCCCTATTATTTTTCTGTAACATTTATGTAATCTAAATATCTTTAAAAAAATAAAAAATATATATATTAATTAAAAAATGAAAATAAAAAATATAATTCTTTATTACAAAAAAAAAAAAAAAAAGATAGCAGGGGGACGGATGTGGCTTGGGTGGTTGGGCGTCCATCTCCCATATGGAGGGACCGGGGTTCGATACCCGGGACCTCCCGGTAAAAATAAAAAAAGAAAACTATAGAAGGCGCGTGGGCCACCAGGCCCCATGCGCGGGTGAGCCGCCAGGCCCGGCAAGCCATGCAGCAAGATGATGACATAACAGGAGAGTGACACAAGGGAGAGCCAAGACAAGACGCACTGAAAAGCCAGGAACTGAGGTGGTGCAGGTGGTAGGACCCCTCTCTCACACATTGGAGGTTCCAAGGACTAAATCCCAGTGAAGACAGGAAGAGAAGAATGAGAAGAGAAGGCAGGAAATGGACACAGAGAGTTGTCCAGCAAATGGACACAGAAACAGCAAAAACGGGGGTGGGTGGTGGGTGGTAAAAATGGATAAAAATAAATAAATCCTTAAAAAAACGTATAGGGGAGGAAGATTTGGATTATACTTAGTAGTAATGCTTTGACGATGCTCTTTCATGATTTGTTAACAAATGTTTCACAACAATGCAGGGTGTTTGGGGGGGGGTGATGTGTGGGAGCCCTGCGTGATGTTATGCATGTTTGCTTTGTAAATTCACGATAATTACTGAACACTTATAGTTTATGTATGTTCATGTAAGAATGATATACTTCAATAATTTTTTTAAGACATTTTTTATGGTCAGTTCATTTTTTGACAAGGGTGCCAGGACAATTCAATGGGGAAAGAAGTCTTTTCAACAAATGTTGCTGGAACACTTGGATATCGACATGCAAGATAAGGAAGTTAGACTCCTTCATTATACAAATGAACCTAAAATGGGTCATAAATCTAAATGTGAGAGAGAAAACTAAGAGAAGACAAAGGAGTAAGCCTGCAAGACCTTGGGTTAGACAAAGTCTTTTTAGATGTGACACCAAAAGCATGGCTGACAAAAGAAAAAATAGATAAATTGGACTTCAAAATTAAAAATGTCTGTGCTGCAAACAATACCACAAAGAGAGGGACAAGACATCCCATGGAACGGGAGAAAATATTTGCAAATCATACATCTGATGAGAAAACTGTATCCAAAATATTTTATGTACTCTTATTACTCAAAAAGATAATTAAAAAATGGCCAAGGGATTTGGATTGACAGTTGTCTGGAGAAGATATACTAAAAGCCAAGGAGCACATGAGAAGATGCTCAACCCCATTAGCCTTTAGGGGAAAGCACACCAAGACCACAACGAGGCACCGCTTTACACCTCCTGGTATGCCTGCATCACAAAGTCAGGGAATAATAAGTGCTTGTGAGGATGTGGAGAAATGGAAACCCTTGGACTTTACTGGTGGGATTGTTAAGTGGTGCAGCCACTCTGGAACCCTACCTGACAATTCCTCAAAATGTTAAACGTAGAATTACCATTTGACCCAGCAATTCCACTTCTAGTTGTATACTCAAGAGATTTGAAAACATATGTTCTCGCAAAATCTTGTACACGAATGCTCATAGCAGCTTTATTCACAATAGCCAAAGGGTGGAAACAACCCAAATACGCATCAGCTGATGAATGGCTAAACAAAATGTAATATACCATAGAATACCATAGAATATTATTTGGCAATAAAAAGTGATTAATGACACATGCTATAACATGGAAAAACCTTGAAAATATTTTGCTAAATGAAAGAAGCCAGACACAAAAGACCACATACTTTATGGTTCCATTTATATGAGCTGTCCAGAATAGGACAGAAAGTGGATGACATACCGACAGAAGATGGATTAGTGGCTGCTGAGGACTGGGGAGGGCAGTGGAGAGAGGGAATTAGCAGTGATTTTTAAAAGAGTACAAGGTGATAAAGTGTTAAAACATTAGATGGTGGCACAACTCTGTGAATGTACTAAAAACTATTGGATTGTACACTCTAAATGAATGAATTTTATGAAATGTAAATTATACATCGATTTTTTTATGTTTATTTTTTAAAGATTTATTTATTTACTTTATCCATTTTAACCCCCCCTTCCCCATTTGCTGTTTTGTGTCCATTCACTGGGCAATTCTCTGTGTCTGTTTCCTGCCATCTCTTCTCATCCTCCTCTTCCAGCCTTCACCAGGATTCCATCCTGGGGACCTCCGATATACATTGATTTTTTTTTTTTTTAAAAAAGAGAGCTCACTGGTATCAGGCAGGATCAGTGTAGAGAGACACATAGCTAGTCAGGTTCCGGGAGAAATGGCCTTTTTCTCTCCACGCGAAGGAATCTTAGCCAGGAAAGGCTTCTAGACTCCAAGTGCCTCTCTCTGGGTCTGTGAAATCTAGCTTCAAATGGCAGCCGAGAAGCCCGACAGCCAGTCTGGTCTCTTTTTTACCTGGTAACCTATTCCTTCTGCTGGGAAGCTTGTAGAGTGCCTTGTTATCTTCAGAGTTCATCAGTTTCACCATAATGCAGTGAAATCCTAAGTAACCATAAAAATATAACCAAAAACTTGGAAATTTAAAAAATTCTTCTCTAGATAACTCTTAGCTTAAAGAAGAAATCCTTACTAAAACCAAAATTAATTAGAAATTAATGAAAATGAGAAACTTCCTAGCCACACCTGTGGACTGCACTTATTGCGGTACCCAGTGGAAAATATATAACCTTAGGTGTGTTTATTATATAACAAACAATGTAAATAAATGATTGAAGTGCTTAACTTAAACAAACAAAAAAAAAGTACAAGGAGGGAATGAATAAAGGCAAACTCTGAAAAAAAAAAAAATGAAATAGGAAGCATAAAATCACTTAAAACTGATGAAATAAATTAAAATCTACTTTTTCAAAGAGAAACAAAATGGGAAACCCGCAAAGCCTAAGAAAGAAAAGAAAAGTCTGGAACGCTGATATAATTGTCAGGGTCGATGAGAGCAGAATAGTTACAACAGGGTAGGACTGCGATTTTCTTTCCACACATCTGCAGGTCTTAGTGAAATGAATGGTGAGAAGGGACTGGAATGGGCCAGAACCCTCGGGCTGGGCCCGGGAAGCAGCCGCATGGTCCTCCTGGAGAAGGGCTGGGCTGTGCGGTGATGCTCAGCCTCCGGGGACAAGACTGTAGACTCTGGGGCCCCTGGGACGGGGGGGGGGGGGAGATGGGGGCCACGGAGAGGGTGGGGTGTTGCTTGGTGGCCTCCGGCCACGGTGTCACGGTGGCCCTTCCTGAGATGGTAACAGGAGAGCTGCTGCTGCTGAAGCCACGTGTGCGAGTCAGAGGCCCACGGCCCTCCGCCAAGGCGCCTCCTGCTCTGACCGTCACCTGACGTTTACCCATCCAAGTTCATTGGTTTTGTTTTGATAACGCACTGGGTTCTTAGAGCTTTTAAGGTCTTCAGAATTTAGCACCCAAATGGAGATGCGTGTGTGTATCTTCCCCTTTTGACAAAAACCACTGCTTAGTCTGGAACATAATTTAGACTCGCTTGTCCCAAGTGACCCAGAAGTAGGCGAGAACACGGGGGCTGGCGCAGCTGGCAGACAGCTTCCGCGCAGATGCCCGACTTTCTCCTGTGCGGATGGTGCGGTTTACAGCATTGAGGTAAAAATAGCTTTTTGTGGCTTCCGCCAGGAAGAGACTTGGAAAAGGAGGGACGATTCGTTTGCTAAAAGAGAAAAAGCCTACCAAACTGCTACCGTCATTTTGGAATTCATTTTTGCAAAATATCTCAGGGGGCACAAAGCTGCTCTTACCCTCCAATCCATTCCACTTCTGGCATTTGCTCCAAAGAACTAAATCTAACTACAAGAAAAGCTCCGTGGAGTTCACTGCAGGATGATTCGCCATAGGAAAACACTGGGCGCTGGAGAAGGCGGTCAGGGCCAAGGGCACTCTACTACATGTTCTCCCTGCTGCTCCCAGCTCCATCCACTCGTGTATTCGACCAACACTTCCGATCTCCTGCCTTTAGTACCGGGCACTGTTCTTCGAGCTGGAGAAGGCAGATGCAGAGCGTTTATGCCTCAGGAAGCTTGTGGCCAGAAGGGCTCTAGGCAAGCAAAGCGGGCACAGTTCAGTGCGATAAGGGGATAAGGCAGTGGGGATACTTGGCAGGAACCGCAACCCAGACCTGGCACTCAGGGAAGACTTCCTGGAGAAAGTGGCTTTCGAGGTGAATTAGGAAAGTTAATAGTGGTTGGCCAGGAAAAGGGAGGAAAGGTGTTGGGGCAGCGAGGGAACAGCGCTTGAGAAGATAGCATGTGCTGTGGAGGGGTGACAGAGAGAAGCTCAGCAGTGGAGCAGACAAGATGGAGCTGGCAAGGTGTCTGGACAGGTCAAACCGGCCCTGTGAGCATGCGAAGGAGTTATGGCTTTGTCCAAAGAGCCACTAAAGGGCTTGAAGCACGAGAGTGGCATGGCCGGATTTCTAGTTAAGCAAGCTCATGCTGACTGCTGTGCATGGCCTTCTCCAGGCCAGTGGCGCTGGGGCCGGCCCAGCAGAGGCAGGACAAGAGATGACTCTTGTGGATCAGAATCCTGGATCAATGCCTGTCCTGGAGAGGCAGAATTGGCTTAGAGTATTTCAAAAATGCTAACCTGAAATTTCTCCTGAAGTCCCTTGCTTGCTTAATTAAATGCCACCTGTGGACAGATCACCTCCAAGTAAACAGGGCACCCCTCTTGGTGACACTGTACCTGTGCCCAGCCCATGGTAGGTGCTGCAGACTGTTCAGCTGAGCTCTTCCCTCTCCTGGTATGAGATCCAATAAGAAGAAATGGGCTGGAGTGGAGAGGTCTGAGCCATGAAACGCCTCCCCATGAGGCAATGACACGCCGCGTTCAATAACACTGTCCCTGGGGCTTCTGCAACCCGGATGGAGCCCCAGGGACAGAGCCTGGAGGCAGGGGGATGGCACAATTGACTTCTCTCTAAATCCCCTCCAGCCCTTAGGGGATTCTGCTTAAGTGATTTACATCCTTTATCTCATTTGATTCTTGCCAAAGTCTTCTAGGTTTGAGAGATGAGGAAACCTTGAAGAAGAGAGCGAAAGGTCTCCCAGCCAGTACGTGGCTGAGCCAGGCGTTGGACCTAGGTGCAAGAGCTCTCAAGCCTGCAGAAGGACTAAACAAACTACATCCATGTGTTTATCCACTTCAGTGATGAACATAGAAACGCAGGAGAAGAACTCGGCTAACTTAAAAGTGAGTCCCTTCTTAGATATGACACCAAAAGCACAAGCAACCAAAGAAAAAGGAGGTAACTTGGACTTCATCCAAATTTAAAATTTTGTGCATCGAAGGACATTATCAAGAAGGCAAAAAGTCAACCTGTAGAATAGGAGAAATTTCCGTAAAAGAGGAGGAAATTTGCAAACCATGTATCTGACAAAGGACTTGTTTCCAGATATATAACCAACTCATAAAGATAAATAACCTAACTGAAAACTGGGCAAAGGATTTGCATGGACAGTTCTCAGGAGAAGATATACTCATGGCTAGTAAGTATCTGAAGCGATGCTCAACATCATTAGTTGCTAGGGAAATGCAAATCAAGTGCACAATGAGACACTGCTTCAAACCCACCAGGGTGGCTGTTTATACAAACAGACAAACAAAGAAAACAAAAACAGAAGATAAAAGTGCTGGTGAGGATGTGGAGAAATTGGAACCCACATGTGGTGCTGGTGAGAGTGCAGAGTGTGCGGCCACTATGGAAAAGAGTGTGGCAGTTCCTCAAAAAGCTAAACATAGAATTACCCTATGACTAGGCAATTCCACTCCTAGGTCTATACCCAAAATAATTGAAAGCGGGGGCTCAAGTAGGTAGCTGTACACCAACGTTCTTAGTAGCCTTATTCACAGCATCCAAAAGGTTGAGACAATCCGAGTGTCTGTTGACAGATGAATGGACAAGCAAAATGTGGTCTATACAAACAGTGGACTGTTATTCAGCCATAAAAAGGAATGACATTGCGATACATGCTACGACACGGATGAATCTGGAAAGTTTATGCTAAGTGAAATAAGCCAGACACAAAAGGACAAATACCGAGTGATTCCACTAATATGAGATATCTAGAAGAGGCAAATTCATAGAGACAAAGTAGGATAGCGGTTACCAGGGGCTAGGGAGAGGGAGGGCGGGGAGTTAATGCTTAATGGGTACAGACTTTGTTTTGGGTGATGAAAAAGTTTGGTAATGGATAGTGGTGATGATAGCAGTACAGTGTGAATGCCCTTAATGCCACAGAATTGTGCACTTAATGGTTAAAATAGCAAATTTTATGGTGTCTATATATATATATGTATATACACACACACACTATATACCATATATCCACAATAAAAATAAATTTTAAAAAGTAAAAAAGGAGGTGCCTTAGCACCTAAGATAAGCAGAAGATTGAATAAAATACAAAATCAATAGCATTCCCTCCCTCTGCATTTCCCATGTTCCAAAGCTAGCAGTTTCTCCACGGTGTTCAGAAACACAATAAAGAAGTCCAGCAGAAAAGAGATGCAGGCAGTGCATTTATTTAATTATCTTCCATTCCTAGGATTACCATCCCCAGAATCACCCCTAATCTTTACAGATCACACAAGTGTGTACGTTGACTTTCCAGAAGCTTCCTAGACAGTGTTCCCAGCTGTAAGGCCTCTAGGCACAGCCAGAGCACGGTGATTTACACACCAACGGCAGTGGCCTTATGGAAACCAAGTCCTGGAGAAACCTGCCCACAGGTAAAGGGGCTTGCTAACCCCCAGTGACCACCCCACCACCCCTGCATTACATAAATGCCCAGGCACTGGTCTTCAGCCTTGCACATGATCCACATTTGTGAATAGGTACTTCCCCCGCCACGCTCACTCCTGGACCAGCAGAAGGTGTTCCTGTGGGGGACACTTCCTTTAGAGAAACCGAGTACTGATATTGAGTCTTGTGGCTGGGCTCCACCACCGCCGAGCCACACACAACTTGAGGCCACGGACCCGTGGTCACAGCACACAAAGGCAAGACTTGTGAATGCCAAGGACCTACTGAGCTTTCCCTCTACCCAATTCTGACTGGCACAGGAAACTCCTCTCCACAACCTCACTCCCGCCCCCGACTCTTGCGTTCTCTGTTCCCCACTTGCCTGGGGCTCTCCCTGCCATGTCTGGATCTCAAGCCCTGACACTGCTTAATGCACGGAAATGCTTGATAGCTGTTTCCTAAAGGATGGAAGAGCCCATGCCGGCTCTGCCGTGAGCACCAATCAAGCCTCCCCCTGCTGCCTGGCCTTCAAGATCCCCCACGTGGGCTTATTTCTCTCCTACTTCCTAGACAGCTTGTTCTTTACCTGCCTGTGGATTCCAGAGCTCCTCAAGGCTGGGGAGGAGGCCCTCTCCTCTCCTGGCTCCATCAACACTGTGCGGTCTCATTCACAGATGTCTTCAAGTGTCAGCCTCCTGCTGAAGAGTCTCAGATTTGAACCTCCCGGCAGATTTCTGCTCTGAGCTTAGGGAGCCACATGCCTAGTTAGCACTTCTGTTGGCTGTCTCGAAGGCACCTCATCTCATTTCAACATGTCCTGGGCTGGGCTCTTTATCCTCTTCCAAACACCTGCAAACTTAATCTAGCAAGAGGCACCATCATCCAACCAGAGAAGTCAGGAACATAGCCAATCCATCGCCACACCCTGATGATGTCACCTCCCAGCCTTCTCGGATCAATCCTTCCTTCTGCCTCCTGACCGCGGCCTGCACCCTAGGCCATGCCACTCTCATCTCACCATTGAGTAGGATGTTAGTTGTGGGTTTTTCATAATTGCCCTTTATCATGTTGAGGAAATTCTCTTTTGTTCCTAGTTTGCTGAGAGTTGTAATCATGAAAGGGTGTTGAATTTTGCCAAATGACTTTTCTCCCTCTATTGACACGATTGTATAGTTTTCCCCCATTCATTTTCTTAAAATGGTGTATTGCATTGATTTTATGTTGAACCACCTTTGCATTTCTGGAATAAATCCCACTTGGACATGGAGTATAATCCTTATAATGTGCTGTTGGATGTGGTTTGTTAAGGATTTGTTTCTATAGTCATAAGGGATTATTGGTCTATAGGTTTCTTTTCTTGTGGCATCTTTGTCTATCTTTAGTATCAGAGTAATGCTGGCTTCATAGGATGCCATTAGGAAGTGTTCCCTCTTTTCTTTATTAAAGAGTTTGAGAAGGATTGGTGTTAACTCTTCTTTGCATGTTTGGTAAAATTCACCAAGGAAACTGCCTTGTTCTGGACTTTTCTTTGTTGGGAAGATTTTGATAACTGCTCCAATCTCGTTATAGGTCTGCAGATTTTCTATTTCAGTTCTTGGATCAGTTTTGGTAATTTTTGTGTTTCAAGTAGTTTGTCCATTTCATCTAGATAATCTAACTTGTGTATAATTGTTCATGGTATCCACTTAGAATCCTTTTACTTTCTGTAATTTTGGTAGTAATGTCCCACACTTGCATCCCTGATTGTAGTTATTTGTGTCGTCTCTCTTTTTTTGTCAGTTTTGCTAAAGGTCAATTTTGGTGATCCTTTCAAAGAACCAACTTTTGGTTTTATTGATTCTTTTTGTTGTTTTTTCTGTTCTCTATTGTGTTTATCTTTGCTCTACTCTTTCCTTCCTTCTGCTGGCTTTCAGTTTAGCTTGCTCTTCTTTTTCTATTTCCTTAAGGTGCAAAGTTACTTTGTTGATTTGAGATCTTTCTTCTCTTTTTAATATAGACATTTACAACTATAAATTTCCCTCCGAGCATTGCTTCTTGCTGTTTGGGTATTCTGTGTTTTCTTTTTCATTTGTCTCAACATTTTCTCTTAATTTCCCTGATGATTTATTTTTTGACCCAATTGTTAAGAGTGTGATGTTTAATTTCCACATTAGTGAAGTTTCCAGTTTTCCTACTGTTGTTGATTCCTAGCTTCACTCCATTGTGGTTGAAAGAGATACTTGGTATGATTTCAATCTTTTAAGATTTATTGAGAGTTGTTTTATGAGCTAATATATAGTCTGTCCTGGAGAATGTTCCATAGGTGCTTGTAAATAATATGCATTCTACTGTTGTTGGGTGGAGTGTGTTTTGTATGTCTTTTAGGCCTAGTTGCTTCATAGTATTGTTCAAATCCTCTATTTCCTTATTGAGCTTCTGTCTACATGGTTTGCCCATTATTGAAAGTGGGTATTGAAATCTCTAACATTATTGTAGGACTACCAATTTCTTTCAATTCTGTCAATGTTTGCTTCATATATTTTGGGTCAATGTTGTTTGGTATAGATGTCTGTAACGATTATATCTTCTTAAAGAATTGACCCCTTTATTAATATATAATGTCCTTGTTCTTTTAACAATTTTTTTACTTAAAATTTATTTTATCTTGTATTAGCATAACCACTCAGCTCTCTTTTTGTTACCATTTATATGGAGTAACTTTTTCCCACCTTTTCACTTTCAACCTCTTTGTCTTTGTATCTAAAATAAGTCTTTTGTAGACAACATATAGTTGGAACATGTTTTTAAACCCATTCTGTCAGTCTTTTAATTATGTGCATTTAAGGTGATTACTGATAATGAAGGACTTACTTCTGTCATTTTGCTATTTGTTTTCTATGTGTCATACCTTTTTTTGTTCCTCAATTCCTCTTTTGTGTTTGATTGATTTCAGTGTACCATTTTGAGTCCCTCATTTTCTTTTTCATATATATATACTTCTATATTTTTAAGATTTATTTTATTTATTTCTCCCAATCCCCCTCGTTGTGTTTGCGCTCGGTGTCTGCTCATCTTCTTTTTAGGAGGCACCGGGAACTGAACCCGGGACCTCCTATGTGGGAGGGAGGCACCCAATCCTTTGAGCTGCCTCCACTCCCTGCTTGTTGTGTCTCTCATTGTGTGTTTTCCTTATTATGTCTCTTCACTGCATCATCTTTTTTGCAT
Organism: Tolypeutes matacus; assembly: GCA_026826555.1. Lineage (NCBI taxonomy): Eukaryota > Metazoa > Chordata > Mammalia > Cingulata > Chlamyphoridae > Tolypeutes > Tolypeutes matacus. The sequence continues at coordinate 6,075,900 of JAKSZT010054523.1, read as the reverse complement.
CAGCTCGCTGTCTTGCTCATCTTCTTTAGGAGGCACTGGGAACCAAACCCAGGACCTCCCATGTGGTAGGCAGGCACCCAACTGCTTGAGCCACATCTGCTTCCCTCATATATATTTTAATTAAAATTTTTAGTGGTTACTATAGGAATTATGTTAACATCCTAAATTTGTAACCATCTAGGTTGAATTGATACCAGTTCAGACGGCATACATTAACCCTGGTCCAATCCCACTCTGTTTCCCACCCCCTCCTTTTATGTCAATATTAAAATGATTGTTTTCTTCTAGTATTTACACATTCAAATAAGCCAACAATTGGGGATGTAGCTCAAATGGTTGGGTGTCCATCTCCCACATGACCCGGTTGGACCCTGGACCTCCGGGTTAAAAAAAAAAACAAAAAACAAAAAAAAACACACAAAAAAACAAATAAGCTAACAATTGGGCGTGGTAATTAAGCCAGGTTCTTTATACTTAACTAATCTGACAAATGTTTATACACCATATGCAAACTACAGTCGCATTTGCAAATGACCCAGATAGAAAAAAAAAATCTGTATATGAAACAGAATATGGTGTAAATCATCTAATTTTAGATATTTAATTTATATACTTCCATGAAAATAGGTCAATAAGAAATTCATTTTTCAGATTTTATTTCAGTATAGAATATATCTGATAAGGATACATACAAACAAATTCATCTTTGCATGTTGTTTACTGGTGAACTGCCCTTTTAGCAGCAGGCTGGAGATGGAATAAAAAGTGTTTCCAAATGTTGCACTTAGCCACTCTAAACAACCAGTGCTGTAGAGTTCAGAAAATTCAATTCATTTACTTGCCTATAACGAGTAAAGATCTTAATATTTGTTTTTAAGTCTGTTTATTACTCTTCTATTTTAAAATCTGAGATACATTCCCCAATGGAAACAATAAATTTCAATCTTTCACACAATCGAAATGGATAAGGCCTTCCTGACAAATTTATGTCACCTATATTTTATTCATTGGAACACAATCTTATTTCCTTCTGTCAAGAGCCGTCCATGCACAAGAGACAGGAAAAGGAGCTGCCCTTGGTATTTCGTAGAGCCTTCAGAGACTTCTCCCCTCTGCAGGTTTATGGTACACTTAGAAGATATCTTTTTGACTTGGTCTGCTTGGTCTTAAAATACAAATATACACTGCCCATAAGCATAAACTGGTAAAGCCTAGCCTTACGTGTTTATTAGGAACTGCTAAAACCCTATACAAGTACAATACCGCATCATGCCAATTAACACACAGAGGAAGGCGGGTCGTGCCTCAACTAGCGAGCGGGACACGAACGGGACGGAAGGGGCGCGATTCACGTGGCATTAAGAGGCTGGTGCGTCGGGGCGGGCAGCGCGGGCTGCCTGGAGCTCGAGGGCCCGCCAGCCCCCTGAGACGGTAAGTCACTCTGCTTAGCCCCAGAGTAAAACCCCTTTCTTTCAGCCTCTCGAGGGGAGAATCTAGTGATACCTTAGAAAATGGAACCCGATAAAGTCCCATAGTTGTATTTCCTGATTCAGCTGTGCAAATCAGAAATTCACTCTCAGTTGATTTATCCTTTCAGGATCATTTAATCACCAGTGATCATGATTCAGTACCTCATTAGCATCATAAATATTTGACTTAGCAAGCCGGATGGTGAAATAGTAAAGACTATATACAATATTTTAAAAGGCATTCTGTGACCATTTTTGCAGAGTTCATAGAAAAGTTAAGTATATACCAGATACTTCTGTTGATGTCACATAATGTAAACCTTGGAATCTTTTTTTATATTAAATGTGCACTGTTTTATATATTGTACAACAAAAGGGAAAACTGAACTGTTCTCGGGTGTGACACTCACTGATCCCCTAAGCTAAGGTAACCGGTAGAGGGCATATTTTTCCTGAGGTTTGTAAGAATTTTTCAAACAAAACGGAAATCACAGTGACCAAGCGACAAGCGGGCCTGCGTCTTCTGGGGGCGCGTCCCGCTCCCCCCGGCCCTTGCTGGGCACTAAATGACCCGCCACTGCATGATGCTCGTGTCTTTCCCGCCCGTGGAGATGAGGTGGCTGTCTTCCTGCAGGAACTCCACGTTCGTGACGTGGCTGCTGTGCCCACCATACACGTGGCTGGGTGCCTGGGAACGGAGCAGAGGGGAGACGGGTAAGGCCGAGCAAAATACCTGATTTGGAAAGCACTTTACTTGCAAGGTCATTCCTTCGCTCCCGAACCCCTTCGTTCAGGGGCGTTCGTGGGGCACCTACTCTGTGCACAGACCCCAGAAGAGACGCAGAGACAAGCGCCTCGGGGGTCCTGCACGAGCGCGCCCGGAGCAGAGGGCTGCCGTCTGCTGTGCCGCGTGGAGTCGCAGGGCCGGAGGAGCAGCTCAGCAGGGCTGGAGCACGGGGAGCGGGGGGCCTCCCGGGGTGGAGGGGCCCTGCAGGCCGAGGCCAGGAGTCTGGGCTTCCAACTTACAGGACAGTGGCGAGGATAACACCGAACCGACCCAGAGCCCCCAGCAGAGCCCACGCTGCACGTCGGGCCCCACTGCGTGCCCCCAGGGATGGCAGGAGGAGGAAAACGGGGCCTTTACCCGAAACTGCGAGCAGGGGTAAGAGAAGAGGTGCACTTTGCCGAAGTCGTCGCCCGTGGCCAGGACTCTCTTCTCGTGGGCGCGGCACAGGGCGTTGATGTCGGTTCCGTCCGAGCCTTCGGGCCACACTCCTGAAAGAGAGCACACGCAGGGCTCGGAGGGAAGGCAGGGTGGCTGCGGCTGGCTCAGGGACCCCCCAGCCCCGGCTGCCGGGCCGCTTCCCACCCTCTGCACTCCCCAGTGCAAAGAGCCAAACCCTGCAAACCCTGGCTCTGAGCACGGGGAGCGGACCAGTCTTCAAGCTGGCGGTGGCCTTCTTTATTTTCCTTTCTTTCTTTGCTGACTGTTTACATGTGAGAGTCCTTCCAAGGGACCCGGGAACTCTTTGGGTCTGCTTGCACCGTTCTAGGGTTTCCTGGTGTCCGCTCTTGGTGGCTGTGCTTGCCGGGGGCAGCCCGGAGGGGACCTGTGCTGTGGCTGCCGTCCCCTACGCGCTGCGCTGTCTGCGCCCGGAGCACGGCGTGGGAGGTGGCGTCTCCTGACCTCCTCCTGGCGTCTCTGGGAAACCCTTTGGTCCCAATAACTTTGGATATGGGAGAGCTGCGTGCACAGCAGTTCCTCAACTGGCGGCTCCAAGGGTCCTAGTATTTGACACCAGAAAATGGCAAACTCTAGCTCCAAGGAGATTTGAGACGTTCTGAACAACTTACTGACTTTTGGTGTTACAAAAAGAGATTAAAACACTGTATTTTCTTTATTGTTCTTCTATATAGAGGAAATTAATTTTAGGTCGTTTAGGAGAACACACAATTTGAACCTTGAAGGAAGTGGAAGTTAAGGGCCCTCAAAACTTTTGTTTAATATGGTAAAAATATAATAAAACTTTTGTGTAATATAATAAAAAATATAACAACCCTAACAAAAGGTAAACAGATTTAGTGCCATCTGGTCCATCTAGGTCAATTCAGCACAATCTGATTTGAGAAGATTCTAGAAAATTATCTCAGGTCCCAATTCCTACAATAAAAAGGGTTAAAAATCTGTCTCTGAGCACATGGAAAGATACGCAGCACCATTAGGCCATTACGAAAATGCAAATCAAAACCACAATGAGATAATACTTCATACTCACTAAGATGGCTGTTATCAAAAAAGAAAAAGAAAAGAACTCAGAACTCTCCTGACATTGTTGGTGGGAATGTAAAATGGTGGAGCTGCTGTGTAAAACAGTTTGGCGGTTCCTCAAAAAGTTAAGCAGGCTGAAGTGATGAATGCACAACTATGTGATTATACCAAATACTACTGATTGGGCACTTTGGATGTATTTATGCTTTATTAATATGTACTAATAAAACTGGTTTATTAAAAAAAGTTAAGCATAAAATTTACCGTGTGACTCAGCAATTCCACTCCTAAGTATATACCCAAAATACATTGAAAGCAGGGACTCAAACAGATCCTTCTACCCAGTGTTCACAGCAGCATTTTTCACAATAGCCAAAGAGTGGAAACCAGCCATTGACAGATGATGGATAACCAAAATGTGGTCTATCCACACAATGGAATATTATTCAGCCCTCAAAAGGAGTGAAGTTCTGATACATGCGACAACACAGACGAACCCTGAAGACCTCATGTTGAGTCAGCTAAGTCAGACACAAAAGAACAGATCACGTATGATTCCACTTACGTGAAATACCTAGGAAAAGCAAATTCACAGAGACGGAAAGTAGAGTAGAGGGGCCAGGAAGAGAGAGAATGGGGTGTTGTTGCTTCATGGGTACAGGGTTTCTGTTTTGGGTGATGCAAAAAGTTTTAGTAATGGAAGGTGGTGATGATAGATTAATTATTTGAAAAAGTAGTTGATATCAGTGAACTGTACACTTAAAATGGTTAAAATGGCGAATTTTATGTTATAGATGTTGTCACAATTTTTGAAGAGCTCCATCTCTCTGGTTCTTCTCACCTGGCCACAGCTCTGTGAGCCCTGGGCCTCCCGAGGAGCTGCAGGGAGTATGTTTTGTGGGGGTTGTGCAGCAGCAAAACAGTATGACAAGACTGGTGGCGATGAGATTTCAAAGCTATTGAGGAAATAGTCTAAAAGTAGGTAAGTCTCGTGGTTGAACCAAGTGAAGTTTGCAGAAACTTACCAAAGACGTGGAACCCCAAGGTGCAGGTGTACGTTGCCCACTCAATGTCTCTCGTCGTTTCTACACTCACGACTTGCTTACAAGCCGACGGGACCCCTGGAAAGCCAACACAGGCCTGGTGACAGCTGTGCCATGGCCAGGAGGAGCGAGTCCCTGCTGCTCCCTGGACAAGGCTGAACCCACATAGCCGTGCCCCATCTGACTACCGTGGCTTCCGGGACCCGTGCCCGCAGCTGGCAGCCTGCCCCGGAACGGAGCCCAAGCCCCTGGGCCACGGCAGCAGGCCACCTTCCCACCTCCAGTGTGGTCTGTTGCCCACAGCTGGCTTCTCCTTTGACCATCCTCTGGTGACGCAGCCTCTGCCTGCTCACTGTCCCCACCAGAGCCCCTGAACACAACCCTGCCCCTGCTGCCAGGCACCCACTAAATACACACACACACACACACACATACACACACTCCTCCGGGTTAGGAATGGAAGTGAATGGAAACCAGACACATGAAGTACCGAGGGGCTCCCAGGTGGTCTGTCTGTTCCCTCAATAAGCTCTCACTGGTAGAATATGAGACTGTGTCTGAGAAGAGTCTAGATCCAGGGGCTGTTCCTGAAACGACCACCCTGCTTCTGCACCTGCGCCAAGCAGGACCTTGGAGATGGGGAAGAGGGGAGCCATGCGGTTCCCCCCAGGGGTCTTGGCCATGCTGCATGCTTCTCCCTCTCCTCTCCCCTCCCACCAGCAGCCCTGCCCGTCTCGGGCTCCTCAGTAAGTAGGTGACATGCCCCAAGAGTCACCTTCCCCCTACCTACTGGCTCTTGGTGCCTAAGGCCTGGTGTTTGCAACCCAACTTCCTTATCTGTAAAATGGGGATAAGCCAGAACGTGGGAGAAAATGTCAGTGGAGAACACGGCCTGGAGCCTGCGCACGGCAGGGGCTCGGTGATGCTCGCGGAATCAGGGAATGGCACAGAGTGGCCATCAGCCGGTCCTACCCTCACTGTCCCCAGAGACTGACGGGGAGGCCAGGGGAAGAGTACCAGGGGCTGCTGCCCAGCCAAGTGGGCGAGATCTCACGCCACCTCTGCCCACCTCTTTGGGGCAGACCCTGTATCCTCCCCATCACTGGGACCCACGGTGCGCCCAGAACCCAAGGATTAGAGTTAGGAAGTACTGAGAGGCCGTCCATTTTACAGAGGAGGAGACCGAGGCCCAGAGTGACACCACGGGCCCACATCAAATGGGAAATGGGGTATTACAAGAGGCCCCACCAGGGCGAATGTGTCACTTGATCTGAACCCCAGACAACTTCTGGGGTTCTACTCACAGTAAAGGATTTCATAGTCTCCTGAATTTGACACAAGGAACTGTGAGTTTATAGACCAGTCCAAGTGAGTAATGAAGCTGGAATGACCCTGGGAAGAAAAAAACAGTTTATGAATTTCACTTGCCTTCTAACTTCTTGAGTAACACTACATTGGAGTAATTAAATGAATGTATAATATTTATAAAAAAATAAGTACACTTACTGAGCATTTGCCAACTCGAGTGTATTTCCTCCCGTTGTCGCTAACTCCATATATATAGATACAGTTGTCATGAGAACCGATTGCCAAGAAATTTCCATCTATAAAAATATGACAAATTAAATCTCAGCTGTCGAAAACAAACACTGCATCGATAACAAGGGCTAATGCTAGCCGCCATCACAGATTTGGACAAAATAGCCGGGTTCATTATTTCAGAGAGAAAATTTTGCCTTTGAGTGAGTCCTACACCACTGCTAACGCTATCTTTTGAAAACAACACATCTGACCAGCTTCTTCCCCTTATCAGACCTTCCCCGGCGGTGCCTGTCCCTGAAGGCTCGAGGCTCGGTTCCTTGACGCGGCACACGGAGCCCTTCAGGACAGCCTCCTGCGCCTCGCTCGGTGCCCCGTCCGTCCCTGAGCACCCAGCACTCACGCCTGGGCTGCTCTGCTCAAGCTGTGCCCCTGGCTGGGTGCACGGGCCTTTCCCACCTTTCTTCCAACGGGCCATCGGTTACTGTCTTCTTCACCCTGGTTTCTGGCCTCAGGAAAACCTAAGGAATTAGGCCGTGATGCTTATGTAGAAACACAAGGAAAGGAGCTCACTGGAGCCTAAAAGCAGAGCCAGGCCGTTGAGCTGGCAAATGAACAGAGCAGGGAAGAAGCTCGAAGTACTGTACTGGGGAGAGACCGGGTTCGAGAGACTGGAGAAAGGGCAGACTGCCCTCCAGTTGGGACCCAGAATGCAGGAAGGAGGAAGGGTGTGGGCTCTGGGTCCCCAAAGGCAGGCAGAGGCCCAGGATGGAATGGGTGGGGGGCCTTGGCATACCAGCTCGTGGACTGTGGACAGGCCGCTACCTCTCACGGAGCATTGGCTCCTCCACCACCAAACGTGGTGGGTGACGCCTGGGCAACACTGCAAAGCACTAGCAGTCACTGGCATATGATAGGGCTTCCAAGGGTTATTTCTCCCCCTACTTCTTCCCTCCCATTCCGCCTTTCCCAGTAGGGAATCCTGCAGCAAACAGCGTGGCTGCTGCTCCCAGGGAAATGGTACTTTGGGAAGTCTTGGCCTAGGCCAGGTCAAAACAGAGGTTGGCCCAACGGAGGGGCCACTCCGAGGGCTGCCGTGCCCCCTACTGGCCAGCTCTAGGGAATGCCGGGGGCTGCAGGGCAAACCATCCGTCCCAGCACCCATGTCCTCCGAGCGACGAGGATGGTAATAAATACTATCAAGTGATAATAATTATTATAGCAGTCAGCGTCTAGGGTGCCTTGTATGTGCCAGGTATTGTTATAAACTCTTTTTCCGTATTAACTTATTTAATCATCGTAACAATCCTGTGAGATAGATGCCATTCTTGGCCCCATTCTCCAGGAGAGAAAACTTGAGGCACAGGATGTAGAGGCACTTGGCCAAGGTCACGGGCTTTACTGAAGCTGGGATGAGAAGAGCAAGTCTGACGCCAGGGTTGAGCACCTGATGGCTTCATCACACTGCCCTCCGCCCCTGCTGCAAACCTGGTGGGTTACGCATTCTTAAGCAAAAGTCTCAAAGAAACTACCTTACTGTTTGGAATAACGATACCAAAATAATGAGGACTCTTTCAATGGACAAGCGGTTAATTATTTAAGGAAAAAATCCGTCAGAACTTCGCCACCACCCCCTTTCAAAACTCAGCACGAAGGTATCATGTGCCTGCAACGCAATGCGCACATTTTAAATGTCCCGTTCAAAGTGTCTGACGAACGCTAACCTGTGTAACCACCATCCCTGCATCTGTTCTCAAATATGATCGAAAAACATGATTTCATAATCTCCCCTGACAACCCATTTCTATCTCCAGCAGCCTCACTCAGATTGTGGCTCTTCTGAAAACTCGGAGGTCTCCAGGCAGCCACCGAGGCTCCTTGCTGGGCAGAGTGGCACTCAGAGCAGAGGAAAACTGGCTGATGGCGCATGTCCACGGCCCCAGGCCTCTGAGCAGGACAGAGAGAGACAGGGAGCCCAAGGAGACCTTCATTGCCCTCTGTGCCAGCTCTGTCCCCCAGCCCCAAGCCCCAGGTCCTTGGCACATGCACCCCCCCATGCTGCCTCCCGTGGCTGGGCGTGAATCAGCTCCGCATGGCACTGTGCAAATGCTTGCGGAGTCTAGGACAATGAAGGAAGCCCGGCAGCCAAGAAACCAGGAGGATGTGGAAGCTCCAACACACCCTGCACGGAAGAGCTTCCACCACTCACAGCACCCTCCCCATTTACCTGGCACCTTCTACCATGGCTGCCTGCCAAGACCAGGTAAGAACACGGAGGTCAGAAACACTTTGGTCCCAAACCAGCTCTTTTACCTACATGCATTCGTAACTATATAAAGCTGGCCTGCCTAATAAATAAAAAACAGCCAGCTTCAGTCAAGATGCTGTCCAGCAGCCAGATGCAATCGAGGGACAGCCTATTTCTCAGGGCCTTTACCTTCCCGCTTCCACTGGTAAGTTCTCCAAGTCTCAGCCTAGCCTCTCATGTTATGAATCCCTAAAGCACACCCCACGAAGGGAAGCTGACAGCTTGAGCAGAATCCACAGCGCCAAGAGAGCCAGGGCTCAGTCAGACGAGGACAATTCTAGCTACTCCTCGCGCCATGCCTCCTCGTCACCAGGTCCAGAGCTGGGGGCTTGAACCTCAGATCTTCGGCCTGACAGTGTTCTCAGCAGATGAGGAAAGGGTTCGGTAATGCCTGAGCGATGCAGCGGTGCCAGCGGCACAGGCGGGAGGCCTGACCTGGGGGGCCACGAGCCTGTGCACTTGGCTTGACCTAGGCTTGGAGGCGTGAGCAAGATCTGGGCGGCGGGAGCAGCACGGGTGGCCGGTGCAGACACACGGCTACTGGGCGTCCCCCCTCCTTGCCACATCGCACCTTGGGGTTTTGTGGAACTGTGTGGGGACAGCACGCAGCATGGCCTGGTGGAGCCCAGGGTACGGGATGCCATGTGGTGGCCGGGGCCCATGGAGCTCTTTAACACCGGGCAGAGGAGGTGGGGATTGACACCGGAGGTGACACAAGAACCAGATCCTGGTTTGTTCTAATAAAAGCAGAAAAGCCCCACATCTCAAGCAGCGACATGGGCAAGATTTCTACAGACAAGTACAATTGCATGACCAACTGCCGAGTCCATTTTGATCTTCTGTCTTTCATCTTCACATTTAGATTTTGATCCTAGCTGCAATGGGTGGAAATTACAACAGGGAAGAGGGCTAAGTCCATGCACTTGGGCTTAATGAATACATTATTTTCTTCCTATCTCCTTCTTTAAAAACCGTAAGATTGTAATTCAATCAAAACTCCTGCTGTGCCAGTATGACGATTCTCACTACTGCATTTCTAGATTTCACAAACCTAAGGAATCTAGCATTTTGCCAGCCATCACCGTTGGTTATGGATTCGGTTAAAATTCACCTAGCATTAGCTTAGCATAAGACCATCTTATTTAAAATATTTGATGAATAAAAAATATTTAAGCATTACTGAAATGGTAGTACATGGGCCATAGAAATTCTCTGAATTTGTGGTTCTCGGCGTGTCGACAAATCATGCCACCCATCCTGGATGAGTCGAGTCCACACCCAATGTTACGGTTTAACTTTCTGGGGTAACTGTGGCCCCCACACCCTCTTGCGCCTAATATAACCTTAAAGAGGATTTACGAAGCAGCCCCCATTCATCCTGAAGCTCGAGTCTGTCTGACCCTGGTGTGTGGCGATGAGTCCGTGTTTGCCTGCGTCACAGTACAAAGGTAGCGTTCACCCAGGGCCGGGGGCTCAGTGCCTCTTCCCAGCTTCTCAGGTGGTCGGCTCCATCTAAAAAGCTCAAGAACAACTGGCTTTTCCTCTGGCTGCTATCACAGTGTCCAGAGCTTTCTTGAGACTGAGGGAGCAAGGAGAGAGCCCTCCCAGTTTCACGATGCCTTTGCTTTTAGCATACCACCACGCAGGGACCACCTGGCAGATGGGCTGCAAAGCCAAGCTGCGATTTCGGCAGCAGGCTTCTAACATTCGTCAATGGCAGTCTGTATTTGGGGACCTAACGCTTTTTTCTTTTTGGGTCCAAAATCTGTAAATATCTGAATTCAAGAAGTAGCCAGTCATCTATCATGGTCCAGACTATGGGGTGGAAAACTCGAGTGAGCTACTGGAATATTCAGCGCTGGTCCCGCCCCTCCTTCTACTGTAGCTGGTTGCACCATGGTTTGTCATGTCTACCGGTGGGCATCCGATGACTCTTTTTTGAAGCACCTACTTGGTGTCAGACCGGTGTTAGGTGCTGGGCATACAGGGCAGATCCCTCCCCGTACGGGGCAGGTCCTTCCCAAGGACCTAAGCCCACTTTGGGGGCTGTTCCTGGGGCTGCCCCAGCCCTCGCCGACGGTGCCTGCACCACCACCCGTGACATCTGCACAACGCTGCCGTGCTTCGGAAGACACACTCGCACCTCCTCTTTCAGTGGAGCTTCACGAGGACTTGCTGTGGGGTTTGACAAGGGTCACCTGGCTAAGAAGAGAGGGCGCTGGATTCAAAAGAGGGTGATCCTGGCTTTGGCCCAGGGATCCTGCCTCGACTCCACGCAGCCTCCAGTCAATGGCGCCGAAACACGAGAGGCAGGGGTAGCGGTAGAAAGAGCTCCCTGGTCTCCAGGAAGGCTCATTAGTATAACTGACAAGAGGTGGAAACAGACTCCCAAAGGCACCTCGCTCACATCAGCAGGAGTGAGAAAGGGCTGAGGGCTTTCTTGGGAAAAGAGGCTGTGGATGGGGCCCTTGTGGACTCATCGGAGGCTCAGAGTAACTAAGAAAATGGTGAGAAAAACGTGAAAGGGTGCAGAATATTGGCTGGAATTAACAGAAAGAAATTTGATCCTTGAAAGGTCATGACTGAAAGGTCCTCCTCAATATGGAAAAAAGGCTCCCAAGGTGGCTGGGGCAGCTGCATGTTTAAACCAGGAAGTTATGAGCTTTGTTTGGGCAGGAGGATAAAGCATCCAGGTGAGGCGCATTCCTATACTGCTACCTCTGGAGCTCGAGAACACAGCGCACGACGACGCAGAGCTGGCGCCGGCAGACACGGCTCCTATAGAACAGTAGCCGCTCCGTCTTAGCCAAGCATTTCCAAGGACCAGACTGCTATTTCCAAGATATTAACGTAGCCAAAGGTCTTGCATATCACACAAAAAAAGTATTTCCCCAAACGCAAGCATACAGTGAGAAGGTTTAGAAATGATCATCTACCCAGCAGCAAGGAGTGCTCCTCCCGGCAGCCGGGTTCTCTGCAAGCACCCTTTCAAACATAAAAGGAACCACGGCACCTTGGAGAAACGGCTGGTATAGGGCCGAGGCAAGAGATGTACAAGATGATCCCGGAACAACTTGTCATGCCAGAGAGCAAGAATTAAAGACGCTAAGTTCATGCCGAAGGGCCAGCAGCCAGATGGAAAGTTCTCGTCGTGGAGGCTGCTGAGGACACCGCAAGGCGGTGAACGCGAGCGGTCCCTGTGAGTGGCTTGGGAGGGGTTGAGACGGGAAGTCTGCTTTGTACTTCTGCTCCCAATCCTTCACAAATTATTTTAGAAAAACAGACCAGCTCATTCTCTGAGGCCAACGGTACTCTGATGACAGAGTCAAAGACATCCCAGGACAAGAAAGCCCAATATCCTTCCTGAACACTGATGCCAAGGTCCTCAACAGAAAATTTAAAAAATGGAATCCAGTTAGATATACAGAGATTATACACCATGATGGAGTGGGATTTATCCCAGGAATGCAAAATTAATCTGAAAATCACAAAAAGTAAGACACCATTTTAATAAAACAAAATGATCATATCAATTGATATAGAAAAAGCATTTGACAAAATCCAGCACTTGTTCATGATAAAAACGCTACACAAACTGGGACAAGAGGAGAAGTTCCTCAACATGAAAAGGGCCTCTAACATCACACTTGAGGATGACCAGATGCTTTTCCCGAGACGGGGAGCGAGGTGAAGCTCCCGCTCTCACCACTTCTGCTCAACACTGGACTGGAGGCTCCAGCCAGGCGAGAAGGGAAAATAAAGGCATAGAAAGTAAAACAGTCTTTATTCGCAGATAACATGATCCCATATGAAGAAAATCCCAAGGATTCTGCAAAAAATCTACCGAAACTAATAAACGAATTTAGACTGTCACACTGTAGAGGATCCATGTACAAAAATCAATTTTATTTCTATATAATAGTAACAAACAACCTGAAAATAATATTAAGAAGACAATTCCATCCACAGTGGCATAAAAATAACCTACTTAGGAATAAATTTAACAAAGGGAGTGTAAGACGTGTACACTGAAAACTACTACTGATTGCTGAGAAGGTCTAAACAATGGAAAGATATTCTGTGTTCACTGATTAGGAGACTCAGTATTGTCAAGGTGGTAATTCTCCCCAAATTGATTTATAAATTCAATGTGACTTATGCCTATTAAAATCTTTTTTTAAAAATAGAAATTGACAAGCTCATTGTAAAATTTATATCAAAATGCAAAGGACCTTCCATCAACAGATAAATGGACAAACAAAATGTAATATATACATACAATAGAATATTATTCAGCCATAAAGAGGAATCAAGTTCTGATACATGCTATGACGTGGATGAGCCCTGAAGACATAGGCTAAGTGAAATAACACAGACACAAAAGGACAAGTACTGGAGAGCCACTTAAATGAGATAGGTAGAATAGGCAAATTTATAGAGACAGAAACTAGAAGAGAGGTCACTAGGGGCTGGGGAGAAAGGGAACGGGAAGTTATTGCTCAATGGGTGCAGAGTTTTTGTTTGAGATGCTGAAAGAGCTCTGAACATAGATAACAGTGATGGTTACACAACTTTGTGAATGTACCTAATGCCATTTCAAATATGGTTAAAATAGTAGATTTTAAGTTACGAATACTTTACCACAATAAAAAAAATAGCTGTAACAAAAAAAAAATGCAAAGACCCTAGAAAAGCCAAAATAAACTTGAAAAAGAACAACGAATTGGAAGAGTTACAATAATCAATTTCAAAATTTGCTCTAAAGCCGAGTGATGAAGACTGCATGCTACTGGCACTAGCATAAGCATATAGGTCATTGGGGCGGAACTGAGAATTCTGAAATAAATATTTATGGTCAACTGATTTTCCACAAAGGTGCTAAGACAGTTCAGTAAGTTCAATAGAGAAAGGATCTTGTTTTTAATAAATGATGCTGGGACAACTGGCCATCTATATGCAACTAACAAACAAACTTGGACTCATTTCTCACCAAACACAATAAATGAATTCAAAATGGATCACAGACCTAAATAAAAAGGTTAAATCTTCATGACCTTGGGTATGACATCAAAAGCATGATCCATAAAAGAAAAAATTGATAAACTAGACTTCATAAAAATTGAAAACTTTTGTGCCTCAAAAAGATATCATTAAGAAAATAAGTGCAGATATTCTCACTGTCCTGATTTTGTGATAATCAGGGTAGACTAAACATTCGCTATATTAGAAACCATGCATTTGTCCCCAGACCTAGTTTTTCTCCCTAGGTCTGGTTTTTAGAATGCTGGTGATAAACCAAGCCTGATTTATTATATGACCATCCTGTATGAGAAATGACTGTAACTCTAGGTATCTTTGGTCAACCTTAAGAGATATAGCAGGGGGCACAAATGTGGCTCATAGTTGGGCTCCCATACGGAGGGACCTGGTAAAAATAAAAGAATAAAAAAATATAGAAGGCACGTGGGCCGTCAGGCCCCGCGAGTGGGTGAGCCTCCCAGGCCCTGCATGTGTGTGCACCGCCAGGCCCCGTCTGCCAGTGAGTCATCAGGCCCCATGAGCCACGCAGCAAAATGATGCTGTAACAAGAGAGTGACACAAGGGAAAGCCAAGACGAGATGCGCCGAAAAACCAGGAACTAAGGTGGCACAGGCGGTGGGATGCCTCTCTCCCACATCAGAGGTTCTGAGATCAAATCCCAGTGAAGACTGGAGGAGAAGGATGAGAAGAGAGGGCAGGAAATGGACACGAAGAGTTTCCCAGCAAGTGGACACAAAAAGTTGCCCAGCAAATGGACACAAAAACGGGGAGAGTGGGGAATGGATAAATGTAAATAAATAAATAAATAAATCTTAAAAAATATATATATATATATATAGAGAGAGAGAGGAGTAAGATACGGACTATAGTTAGTAGTAACACTTTGACGATGCTCTTTCATGGTTTGTTAACATGTTTCACAACAATGCAGGGTGTTTGTGGGGGGGTGATGTGTGGGCGCCCTGCATGATGTTATGCATGTTTGTTTTGTAAGATCACGATGTTTACTGAACACTTATAGTTTATGTGTGTTCATATACGAATGATATACTTCAATAAATTGTTTTTAGAATAAAAAAATATATAAAAGACAAGCCACACACAGGGAAAAATATTGCAAATCATATGTCTGATAAAGAACTTGTATACAGAATATATAAAGAACACTCACAACTCAAGAGTAAGACAAGCAACCCAATTTAAAATGGAGCAAAATATTTGAATAGCTATTTCACCAAAGAAGATATATGAATAACTAATATGCCTGTGGAAAAAATGCTCAACATCATTAGTCATTAGAGAAATGCAAATTAAAACCACAATGAGATACCACTACACACCTATTAGAAGGGCTATAATCAAAAAGATGGACCACAACAAGGGTTGATGCCTGTGAGAAACTAGACCTCACGCATTGCTAAAATGGGAATATAAAATAGTACAGTCACTTTGGAAAACGGTTTGGCAGTTTCATAAAAAGTTAAACCCAAATTTAACATACAACCCACTGATTCCACTCCTAGGAATTTACCCAAGAGAAATAAAAACAAGTGTCCACAAAAAAGGCATACACAAGTATGTTCATAGCAGCATTATTCACAATCGTCCCAAGCTAGAGACAACTGAAATGTCCATTTAGCAATGACTAAACAACATGGGGTATAGCCCTAAATGGAATACTATTCAGCAATTAAAAAGGAACAGACTTCTGATACACTCAATAATATGATTAACCTCAAAATCTAAATGAGACAACTCAGATGCAACAGACCACATATTGTATGATTCTGTTGATATGAAACGTCCAGAAAAGGTGATTTAAAGGGGCAAAAAGCATATTAGTTGTTGCCTAGGGCTGTGGGTGGAAGTGGGGATTAAGTCTAAGGGACTCGAGGGGACTCTTGAGGGGGAAGGGATGGTTCTAAAACTGCATTGTGGTAATACCTGCACAACTCTATGAATTTACTAAACATCGGTGGATCGTACACTTACAATGGGTGGATTATTGTACGTAATTGTAAGCAAATTATATCTCAGCACAGTGGTTGTATGTATAGCACAGATGGGATGGTAAGATGTCAGGGAACGACTTCTAGATTTCATGGGAGCAGGGGCAGTGGCTGGAACTACAGATCAGCAAGAAGCTGCTAACAGGTGCACGGGGCTTCGTTATGCCTAATTAGGTCTACGTTTGACATATTCCACAAAATAAAAGGTGAGAAAACACACACGCCTAGTCAAGTTCCATAAAGGAAGGGAGAGAAACCCTAAATGGGACAGAATTTAAATTTCACTCTGAGGAGTCCTGTGCAGGATTTCCTATCTGGACATCTGTGCAAAACTGCGTAATTCGGTGGACTTTACTAGGAGTGGACGGACTGTGTTCCAACCTGGTGAGTACCGCATTACAGAGAGCTGTTCATTTCCATCCGTGTGAACCGTGACCAGGTCTTTTGTTTCTGTGTCAAACACAAACCACCTGTTATAAACACGAGAAAAAGTACCAGTGAGCAAATCAGTACAACTATTAAAAACTCTTCATCATAAGAAATACTCTGCTTAATAAGAAAGCTTATTCTCAACTTTTAGTAAAAGAAAACTTCCTATGTGCCAGCATTTCCTAAGGAAAGGAACATTGTATTGGCTACCGTTCAGAACGATTCAGTAATCAGTGCTCTCATGTGGTTTCTCCACATTTGTGTTGACATTGACACGTCAAAGGACAGCGAGCAGGGAGAATGGGCCAAAGCCTAGCACAGGTCAGAGGAAACGGCAAAGCGACCACCTGCCTGCAAGAGGTTCACACGGGGCAAAGCAGGAGGGCCCAGGAGGGGGGCCGGGCAGCCCCCAGGGCAGCTGACATGCTGGACTGTGCTGTGCACCCTGATGCCAGCACACGGCCAGCAGAGCGAAGGGAAGGACGGAGGGAGTGGGAGAAAGGCGAGTAGAGGATTAGCCTCTGATAGGAGAATTTAACCTCTCTGGGCTCAGTTTCCTCCACTGTAAAGTGGGATAAGAATCCAGATTGACTTTGCAGGTTCAATATTAGAGCCAAATTATAAGGGACGTGAAAGTGTTCTGTATCCTCTAGGAAGGATAACACAGTACTTGTTGAATGGATGAATGAATGATTGAACTCTCCTGTCCATTATATTCTCAGGTGGTGGCAGTAAGCTGGAGCCCAGCGACTCAGGGAGAAAGGCAGTCGGGCTCCCCGCGGCTGCTGACTCTAACCCAGACGACCCCCACTGCCACCGGCTTCTGCTTCACTGCCTGCCGCCCTCCATCTGGGGCCCAAACCCAGTGCCTGCAGCTGAAGCCAAGGGAGCTAAAAGGAAGGGAGGGGTGTGTGCTGCTGTGCAGACATTTTCAAGAAGAATTCTGCTGGCTACACCATGCCCAACTCTGACGAGCTGCCTGTGACTTGCTTCTTTATACATGCTTTCTACAGTTATAACAACAAAAGCTAAGTTATATTCTTTTGGAGAGGAAGGAGGGGAGAAACCACCAAAAATATCTGAATTAAAGTGATAATATGATAAACCACATAAAGGTGCGACCAAGACTCGTGGTGCCACCACACCTGCCAGGTGTCACAGAAGATGCTCTGCACAGGTCACCTCTGCAATCACCACCGCGATGTCAGGCAGATAACAGTGTCGCCATCTCACTGAGAAACAAACAAGCTCAGAGAGTTACTGGCTCAAAGACACGCTTGCTGCCAAGGGGCAGAACTGGGACCCACACTCAGCTCTGCCTGGCACGCAGGAGGTGCTTGGTAAATTGGTGCAAGTGGAATCGGAAGATGAGGTGCACAGTAGGGCAGTTTCCAAAATTTTCCAAGGGCGGCTAGAAAAAGCATTTTTGAACTTGCAGAGCATTGAAATGCTTTCTCGCCAGATTCCAAAGTTTGGGCCCCTTCCATAGCCTCCAGATCACAGCTTTTAAAGCAGGGTTTGATGAGCATCACAAACCCACTAAAGCTGAAGGAGAATGTACATGTGCATGTGTATGTGTATGGGGGGGGGAGGGTCCCTTTTCTAGGAGAGAGTCTATAGCTTTCCTCAGATTTCCGAAATGTGAAGCTCCACTGCTTTATGTTCAGTTTTACTTTGGAGTTTTGACTTAGTTTTCAGTGATGTCACCAGAGACTGCAAAGATGCAGCCAAGAGCCAAACTGCTGATTACCAGAGAAATAAACACAACGCGCCTTTTCCACAAGCTCTGAAAACACTAGCCACGCTGCCACGGGCTTACCTTCCAGTCAGCGTCCCAACTGCAACCACAGACCCTGAAGGATGAAAACCAGAAGACTGAGCTGGGTCCTAAAATGTTGTAAAGGAAGAGTAAATTGCTGGCCAGACACAGCACTACAGCATAAAACAACAGCAGCTCTGGGGCCAAAGGACCTCGGGCTCCGCTTCTCTCCAGAGAGGAAGCTTCCCTACTCGCACGACACCACGCTTCAATCAGACAAAACTGTCATCCCTTTAGAATCGGTCTCTGCTTTGTGTCCTTTCACATCTACAGAATCAGATGAAAGAAAAGCAAGAAAATGCTCTTCTTCCAAGTCACGGTTTGTGTAAACCAACCCCTTAGGTTGAGCCTCCAGCTTGTCGACAGCGTGCCGGATCTGTCTGGAATGACGGCCCAGTGCCCGATTCCATTGCACAGATTTTGGCAAGGTGCCCTCCAGGTGCACAACACGAGAGCAGCCCTGGAAGGGTCCTGAGGAGGCCCCACCTGGGTTCTAACCTGGGGCTGTGCACACCTGTTTGCCACTAATTCTGATATCAGGTGGAACATGGTGGATGAAAGAGTAAAATCTGAGTACCGTGGCATCCCAGGGGAGGGGAGGGACTGTTAGATTATGTTAGGCTGGGCAGCTGGGTCACGGCTCCATGGTGATTGTAAACTTTTCAGATACTGATTGCACTGTTTCAGAGCTTTCTCCAAAGTGGGAGCTATGGTTAACCTCAGGGCTGCCCTTCAGATACAGATAAAAATCAGGTTCGGGTGAAGCACTACCATTTACAAGTTACGATATAATTCATTTAATTCATTTAAGCCTTGTCCCATTCTTGAGGGGCAGACAGGTTAAACCAGGGGTTCTTAACCAGGGGTCCACAGATTTCAGGCAGTCCATGAGCCTGAATTGAAAAAAATCAACTCGATTAGCTGTCCAATATGAAGTGCGTGTTACCTTGTCAACTACTACACCACAGATTAATGTTCTCATTAAAAGCACAACAGTCTGCACACTGACATGTCTCTAAAAAACAAAACATAAACTTTCCTATATTTTTTATGTATTGGATTATTAATGTGTTAAGAAAGAAGCACATATGTATAGTATTATATCATATGTTTTTTATTTTAGTAACTATACTTCAAAATATGTAACTGATTTCCTTTGTGATTTTATTTTATGCATTTAAAAATATTATTCTTGTGGGGACGTGTTGGTGCGGGTGTGACATATTTATTAAATAATACACGGTATAGTGTGGACTTAGGATGATTTTTATTTTGATGTAGCATGTTCTGAGTGCAGTGGATAACTGCCTGCAAAAAGGTTGGTAAGTATGGCAGAAATGGTTTTATGATGCCGTGCGAAAACTCGAAATTCTAAATGTTTGCCGAAAATGGCTCCTTGAACAGATGCTAAACCGTGTTTCGTTATCAGGTATTGAAATTATGGGAAAGTTATAAAATGTAATTTTGAATAATCCTAAAATTTAATTTTAAAACATGCCAATATTAAGTGTCATAAAACTATCTGCCACTATATTTTCAGAAGCGGTCTGTGGTTTTCACCTGACTGGCAAAGGGGTCCGTGGAACAAAAAAGGTTAAGAAACCCTGGGTTAAAGGGTTCTGTCCAAAGTCACGTAGCCAGTAAGTAAAGGAGGGCTGAACGGCCTGTCTTTTTGGCTTCCAGTTCCGAGCACCTACCCCTAGTCAGGTGAGCTGCTAGCAGCCTGGGGCAGGGCCAGGACACTGAGTAACTGCCACTGCTGCCAGCGGGTTGCCTGCCCGCGGAGAAGAGGGAAGGCTGCCCAGCCGCGTCCAGCTGCCCAGCCGTGTCCAGCCACCCTGCCCCCATCCCCGCGTCTCCCCCAGTCCCAGGGTGCAGGGATAACACCCAACACCAGGGCCTTTACCGGTGAGGCACTCAGCACGCCACCGGGGCGTCTTCTCCAGAAGTGACGGAAGGAGAGCTGGACCCCTGACCCAGCACCTGGGAGATGCCAGCAGCACTGGGGGGCAATGAAAGGAGGCCTTGTGGGATTACTGAGCGGCCGTGTCCTTAAGCGGTTACGAAGGTCATGACCAGCACACGCGACACAGAGCTGTGCTTTCGAGAACCTCCAGTCTGCTCTAGTGGGAAGAGCCTGGGTCTGGGAGTCAGACTGAGCTAGCTGTAAACCCCGGCTTGGGCAAGTTTCTTAACTTCTCTAAGTCTCAATTTTCTAATCAATAAAATAAGGGTTAACAAAAAACAAACTTCAATCTGCAAGGCTGCTTCAAGGACTGAAGGGCGTGACATACAAACAGTGCTCAATAAATGGCAGGAATACTGTGGCGCATGTAGGGAAGGGATATTTCAGAACTCTGATGTGCAGTGGGCATCGAGTTCCCTTTGAGGAGTTCCCAGGGGTGCTGGCTATGAAACCAAAGCCCCTACCTTTACCACCGAACTCCGAAGTTGTAGAGATAAATTAAATTGTATGTTTTCAGAACAGCTTTAAGTTCTCATTCAAAAGATACAGTATAAGAAAAAAGCAGGCTGGTAAGTATTTCTCAGCCTTTAAGCCAGTCAAGAGAGACTGTGCACCCACCAAACCTGATCTTGGAACGACTAAATTGCCGTC
The DNA here is from genome assembly GCA_026826555.1 of Tolypeutes matacus. NCBI lineage: Eukaryota > Metazoa > Chordata > Mammalia > Cingulata > Chlamyphoridae > Tolypeutes > Tolypeutes matacus. The sequence continues at coordinate 6,055,358 of JAKSZT010054523.1, read as the reverse complement.
CAAAAAGGTCACAGTGAACGTCAACGTTACACTTGAGGCAATGTTAAAAGCAGTCCGATTCTCAAGAGATGAAAGAGATGACATTTGCTTTAGGGTACACTTTAAATCACTACTAATTTCATGCAATGAATAAGTAAATGTGTTGCTGGTGAATTTTTAAAAGAAAAATGGAAGCGTCACATGTGTGTCTACCTCTATGACTTTGTCCCAGACGGGCCGGTGGCCAACTGCGTCCCAGAGGGTGGCGTGCCGGTCATGTCCACAGGTCAAGAACTGAGGCTTGGAGGCATGGATGGCGAGTCCCCAGAGCTCATCAGTGTGGCCCTACAAAGAACCCAGACAAATGGAGCTCTCTGAAGCACTGCAGGCAACACTGAGGGACCACTGCCGAGACTGCACGCACACTGCAGCACCGCCCTTAGCACTTTCCTTCCTCCTGAACGTACGGCAGCAAACGAAGCTGATGTTGAGAGGGATTTAGTCTAAGACCTCGAGTAAACCCCTCTTTGTAAGGCTTTATTATATGCTGTGTGACATAAAGCGGAGCACATGGTGGACTGCCGAGCTGGGCCGTACCTGGGTTATGGATGCAAAGTCCCCTGACAGCGTGCCCTGGAGAACAAAATTTCTAGTTGTGCCTATCAAGATCATGTCGCCTTTCCCCTCGGCCACTGTCCGGATTGGGCCAAACTGTTCTGGAATCTGCATCGAAAAGAGCCATAGGAAAAGTAAATATCTAAAATTTCATGAAGTTATTTCTCAAAACTCAGTCATTCGAAAGACTCGCTCATATATCCTGCCAACCCCGATCAGCGTCACACCGAGGGCAGGAAGGCCCACAACCAGTACTTGCGGAGTGAATGAGCAAAACCCCAAGCCTGACTTTTAAATTCTAAGCTTTCTGTATATCTTAAAAGAATTGGCAAGAGTGAGGATGTTTAAAAACAAACAATAAAACACGTTCCTTGACAGAATTACAAATAAGGAATACAACTGGTTAGTTTACTCTTTACTTATTATGACTTCTGATGGCAGTAACAGATAGAATTTGGAAAAAGTAAAGCATAATATAACACTGCCATAATAAGAATTTGTAAAAATTTATTGTAACAGAATAGAGAAAATTCTTTGGCACCTTCGCCCTATTTAATTCTAAAATCCATTGTCCATGATGGTAAACACATGGAATGATCTATTAAGTAAAAGAACTTAAAAACACATTAGCCAAGGTAGAACAAAAAAGAACAACAAAAACACATTAGTCAAGAACAATCTGCTGTGATAAAACAGAGTTCTTGCACTATAAAAAGAACAAGCACGGCAGCTAGAGCCTGGCAGGTGAACCTGAAGGCACCCCAGCTCGAGGCAGGTAAGAAGCAGCTGCTCTCCCATGAATTCTCTAAGTCCAGGGTAGTTGGTGTAATCGTAGAATAGTCACGATAATCATGCTGGTGGACGACAATCACAGATGCTAAACCATGGGAAGGAACATCTAGGAAAAAGATGAGGCTTTGGAGCTTTTTTTGCAGTTATAATTTTATTTGGGTATGTCTGTGACTCTAGCAGTGATTCTACCACGTTCAACCAAATGCCGGTCAAATGGCTCTATAAGAAGTATTCTTACAGCTGGAATCTCTGTGAAAGGGGAAGTGATTTCCAATGCTCAGGTGGCAGCTGTCCTATAAGAGCAGTGCGCGTCAAAGCCAAGTCCACGTACTGCCCGGGACCCGTGCCGTGGCCCTCTGTGAGCCCTCCGTGACTGCCTCACATGGATCTGACCCAGAAGCTGAGAAAGTTCTACCACGTGGCCATTCCATGCTTGGTAGTTTTGCTGGCCTTGCAATCTGTCTGTGCCCCTGGCCCCGGGAGAAACTCCAATGCAGGCAGAGAAGGAATATTTCATTCGTTGGCTCTGGTTCCTCCTGGCTAGTGGTACGAAGCTGCAGGAGTGCGAGCTTTGGAGCCAGCTCAGCTGAGAACCTTGTGTAAAGTGGACACTCATTGAATATTAGTTCAATCAAAGTGATAAAGGGTCCAGAGCAACACGCTCTAGAAATTAAAGTGGAAAAAGAAGAAAGATTTTGATGATACATCAAACTGTGGATACTCTTTCCTGGGAAAATGGAGATTGGTTCTATTACACAAATATACAACCTCACATTTTATACACCTAAGATGTCCATGATTTTAATAAAATATATGTGGCCCCCATTTAATAAAATTTTATCTAAGCAATTTTCAAAACTCTATGCTAAAAATTTCAAACTAACAAAGAAACTGGTTAGTACAGCAGTTCGGGGTTCAACGCTATACCATTTCAGTGGTACTGCGTGCTGTCGTACCTCAGTTTTATGAAGTTTCTGATAGTTTCCATTCCAAGAAATGAGTTTTCGGTCTTTTCCTCCTCCTGACACCAGGGTGCCATCCCTTAACATACAAAGTGCAAAAATGCCTCCCTCGTGGGCTCCTTGAACTGCATGGCTTATTCGGTTTGTACCTAAATACACCAAGAAAACCATCATTAGCACGTTATCAAAAGGCTCACATTTGCTCACCTTTGAAGTCTCACTTGGTTTTTGTTTTAACGTGATATAGTCAGTTAGAACCTCATTGTAATATGAATCTACGAAAGGCCGAATTTCCACAAGTTCGCAGAGCATCAGACAAGCAGGGCCCAGATCACTTTATAATTAAGGAAAATATGCAACGCTTGACATAGTAGATTGGCAGGATCACGATGTGGTGAAGAGTCTGGGCTTGGAGTTTCATGCCCGGCTCACCCCTTATCAGCTGGAGGCCTCTGGATGAGTTGACTAATTGCTCTACATCTCAGGTTCCATGTGTGAGTAGTGGGGTGACTGCTGACCCCACAGGGCTGTTCTAGGAATTATGTGAAACCAACTATAAAGCACCGAGCACGAGACTGGTAGGATATTACAAGTGACTTTTCATTTCTCCTCTCCCTTCTTATCAGCTGCAAAACACTTGGCAACTAATTTAAATTCTCTGAGACTCAATTTAAAACAGGTGTGATAATGCCTACCTAGTCTGCTTACTCCACAGGGCTGATATTGGGATCAAATAAGACACTAGGGGAAAAGTGCTTTCAAAAGTGTTACAGCTACGAGGAACATACTAGACATACATACAAAAACACACACATATACATATATATTAGAATTACTACATAGTATGATTTATGACATAGCCATGCCCCAATCGAGCCTGCAGAGTGAGATGCTTCAGGGCTTCTCACCCAACAGAAGCTCTGAACCACCACCAAGAACTGGCAGAAACATCTTTCCAAGAGCTCCAGGAAACAGTTAAAGGACTGCAGTAACAGGGTAGGTGCTGAGTTAGGAAAAAGGCTACTTAAAAACGGTAGGATCTCCTGGTGCCCTGGCAGAGTGACCCTCAGGCTCATACTAGGAGCAAGCATGCCTGGCCCAAACAGTCCGGTGGTGGCCTGAGGGACTTGCCGTCTCACAACTTGCCCTGCATGTAGAAAGCAGGTCACAGAACGCTGTGGAAGAGCAGTTGAGTCTTGGCTGTCAGGGCAAAGGGTTACTGGCTGTACATACAGTATAGTGCCCAGAAGATGAGGAAACTGTTTCCTAGGGAAAAGGGGACATTTGAAACCATGTAAATGGGGCAATTCCTTGAGCCAAGTGCTTGCGAAAAGAATCAGGGTGGGGCCCCTAAGCCTTGGCCTGGAGCTATTCTCTAAACTCATCGTGTATGGATAAACCCTGAAGGAGAGCGCTCACATCAATCAATCTGTGAACACTGGGAAAGTGTTTTCTTTCTTTCCTTCTTCTTTTTTTTTTTTTTTGTTAGCTCCTGAATTCAAGGAAAGATTTACCTTATGGTCAGCTAGAAAGATACAATCTTAAAGAATAGAAGCCTTAGAGTCTAAATTCCAGTGATAACATACTAAGATATAAAAATGTCCAAGTTTCAACAAAAGATTACAAAACAGACAAAGAAACAGGAAGCTATGGCCCAGCTGTGGAAGTTTGGTATTGTTTATGAATTCCAAAAATAGATATTTGATTGTGTTTGTAAACTGTTCTGTTCCTCTGGGCATATTAGATTGTATTAAATTCAGAGGTTTCATTTTTACTTGATTAAATAATGATTACGGCTTTGATTGGACCACCTCAGTAGGACATTGAGTCCCTGCACCCTTGGTGGGTGGGGACTCACAGAGAAAATGACATGGCAGAGGAGAAAGTTTTAGTTTTTTATGCTGGAGCCCCGGGAAGTAAATACACAGGAGAAGAGCACAGAGGAATAGAGATGGCTCCACAGACACAGCAGATGCCCCGAGAAGAGAATGAGCCTGATAGCTTACAGCTGCAGCTGAGCCCAGAGAGAAATGAGCCCCAGGAGAGAGATGAGACTTATCCCAGCCTACAGCTGAGATCGGAAGAAGCTGGGACCATGGAGCCTTAAGAGGAAGAGGAAGGCTGAACCCTCACAAACATTGCCCACCATCTTGCTCAACACATGGCAAATGACTTTGGGTGTGAAAGTACCTCTTATGGTACCTTGAGTTGGGCTCTTTAGGGCCTGGTAGTTGTAAGCTTCTACCCCAAATAAATACTCTTTATAAAACCCAACAGATTTCTGGTACTTTGCATCAGCACCCCTTTGGCTGACTAGTACACCAGGTAAAGAAGATTAAAGCATTAAAAACTATCAATGAGGAGGATCAGATGTGGGACATTCCAAAGACTTTTTTTTTTTTTAAAGATTTATTTATTTACTTTATCCATTTTAAGTGCCCCCCTTCCCCATTTGCTGTTTTGTGTCCATTCGCTGGGCAATTCTCTATGTCTGTTTCCTGCCATCTCTTCTCATTCTCCTCCTCCAGTCTTCCCCAGGATTCGATCCTGGAGACCTCCGATGTAGGAGAGAGGTGTTCTGCCACCTGCGCCATCTCGGTTCCTGGTTTTTGGAGCTTTCAGAGCATCTTGTCTTGTCTCTCCCCTGCGTCTCTCTCCTGTTACGTCATCTTGCGGCATGGCTCCCGGGGCCTGGCGGCTCACTGGCACACAGAGCCTGGCAGCCCATGCGCCTTCTATATATATATATATTTTTTTTTAATTTTACCGGGAGGTCCCGGGGATCGAACCCAGGTCCCTCCATATGGCAGACAGACACCCAACCATTTGAGCCACATTTGCCCCCCCAAAGACTTTTAAGAAATGGTCCTAAATATGCTCAAAGAGCTAAAGGACAACATGGACAAAGAACTAGAGGAAGTCAGGAAAACAACAGAATAGCACAGACAGAATATCAATAGAGATGAAAATTGTGAAAAGGAAGCAAACAGAGCTGAAGACCAGAGTAAAAGCAATAAAAAAATTCCCTAGAGGGCTTCAATAGCAGATTGGAGCTGGCAGAAGAAAAAATCAGTGAACTTGAAGATAAGACAAGTGAAATCATCCAGTCTGAGGAGCAGAAAAGTGAAAGAGCCTGAGGAAACTGTGGTGCACTATCAGGTGTACCAATACCTGCAATTGTGGGAGTCCCAGAAGGAAAAGAAAGAAGGAAAGGGGCAGAGAGAATATTCAAAGAAATAATAGCTGAAAATTTCTCAAATTTAATGAAACACATGAATATATACATCCAAAACATTCAATGAACTCCAAACAGGATAAACCCAAATAGACCCACACCACGCCTTGTTATAATCAAACTGGCAATGCCAAAGATAAAGACAGACTTCTGAAAGCCATAAGAAAAGCAATATGTCACATACAGGGGAGCTTCAATAAGATTATGTGCTGATCTCTCTTCAGAAACCATGGAGGCAAGAAGGTAGTGGGATGACATATTGAAAGTCATCAATGATTCTGTATTTGGCAAAACTGTCTTTCAAAAATGAGGGGATTAAGACATTGCCATGTAAACAAAAGTTCAGGGACTTTATCACCATTAGACTGGCCCTATAAGAAATGATAAAGGGAGTTCTGCAGATTGAAAGGAAAGAACCCCAGACAATTGACTGAAGTCACATGCAGAAATAAAGATTTTCGATAAAGGTAATGACATGGGTGAATATAAATATCAGTACTATTGTAATATCGTATTTTTGATTTGTAATTCCACTTTTTACTTCCTACAGAATCTAAAAGGCAAATGCATAAAATGCAATGAGAAATAAATGGTTTTAGACCCATAACATATAAATATGTCATTTGTGACAAGAACAACATAAAGGGAAGACAGAGGAGTCTAGGAACATAGTTTATGTACGCTGTTGAAATTGCTAAGTTGGTATCAAAGCCAAAGAGATTCTTATAGATTTAGGATGGTGAATCTAAGGCCCATGGTAACTACAAAGGAAGCATCAAGCTTATAGAGACAGAAGGCAGAGCACAGATTACCATGGGTAGAGTAGAGGAGTGATGGGGAGTTAATACAAAATGGTTATAGGGTTTCAGTTTGGGGTGAAAGGAAAGTTCTAGCAATGGATGCTGGTGAAGGTACTGCAACACTGTGAATGTGATTAATCCCACTGAATGGTATGTTTGGGAGAGGTTGGGATGGGAAGATTTATATTATATATATGTTTCTACAATTTAAAAAAAAAGAAATAAAGAGATAATGACAGTTACACACAATATATGATACTGGATGGGATCTAAGAATGGAGGAAAAAAGGCTCAAAAGGACATTACCAGTGGGGGCGGATGTGGTTCAAATGGTTGGGCATCCGTCTCCCATGTGGAGGGACCTGGGTTCAATCCCGAGGAACTCCCGATAAAAATAAAGAAAAATACAGAAGGCATGTGGGCCCCCAGGCCCCATGTGCGGGTGAGCCCCCAGGCCCCGCCGAGCCATGCAGCAAGATGATGACGTAACAGGACGTGACACAAGGGAGAGCCAAGACGAGACCATGCCAAAAAATCAGGAACTAAGGTGGCACAGGCGGTAGGATGCCTCTCTCCCACATCGGAGGTTACACACAACAGGAGAAAGATGAGAAGAGAGGGCAGGAAACAGACACAGAGAATTGCCCAGCGAATGGACACAAGAATGGCAGAAAGATGGGGGGGGGGATGGATAAAAGTAAATGAACAAATAAGTCTTTTTTTAAAAAAAGGACATTACTGGGACATATGAAACAAATTGGAATACAGATTATAAGCTTTCTATCAATATGAAATTTCTTGAACTTGACAGCTGCACTAAGGTGGTTACATAAGTGAATGTCCTTCATAGGAACCGTACACGGGAGGTACTATGTGTTTAAAGAGCATGATATGTGCATCTTGCTTCCAAATGTGCAGAAAATCGATTGATTGATTGATTGATTGATTGATTGATAGATGATAGATGGAGTGATACGGCAAAGATGGCAAAACGTAAAATTTGTGGATCTGGATATCTGGGAGGGGGGTGTTGGGGATACATTGGAGTTCTCTGTACAGGGTTTATATTATATCGGCAATTGTCCTATAAATTTGAAATCATTTCAAAACAAGTTTAAAAACGATATAAGGTTGATAAGTCTCGCTAGTCACTCAGTTTCCCTCGTGTTCTAGTTGCACACACGGATATGCACATATATACCCTGGAAAGTAACAGTAACCCTGTGAGTTACTAACAGACGATTCTTTCAGAAGTCATAGTTGACTGCGTACGTCCAGCATGATCAAATCGCTTGTTACCTTTTCCCCACACTAAGATGTTGCCACTTGAGTCTCCGGTAATGGTGTCACCATTTTCAGAAAAAGTCACACAGAGGACAAACTTTGGCTTTTCTTGTTTCTGCAGAATGTTGTAAATACATATATTTCATCATTTAATCAAGACATCCTTTCATTTGTACTAATAATGTCTAAAATCCCAGTCATGCCAAGCTTCTGCAACCCCACTGCATACCTTTCATTTTTAATACCTTCATGTAATACATGCCATGAGAGTATCTGCTCTAACATAACTTTCTGGCAACTCCAAATGGCCAGGTAATTACCAAGGTGGACCGAGCAGAGGAGGGTGCCAGAGGACAAGGGGTGGGTATGCTGCCTTGGCAATGGTCTAAAGAATGGGGCCCCAGCAGGGGAATACAGTGGCCCCCTGATCCTCCAAGTCACCTGGGGCACTAGTGGCAATGGCCCCAGCAGACGAGAGGCGCTGTCCCCCGGCACTCCCACAAGGCACCAACCAGAAGGCACGTGGAGGGCCTGACCCTTTGCACAGGCGTGCTGCCCCTTCTCCCGCGTGCTCTCTTCCTGTGCGCACTCTGCAGCCCTGCCCGTGCCCAGGCCCTGCCGCGCCCGCTGCACCCTTGCCCTGCTCCCGGCCCTCGGTCGGCCCGTCCTGCTCGGCCTCCCAGGGGCTCCTCGGCTGTGTTGGGATCCCCGGGAGCAGGCTTCACCACGGTACCCCAGGGGCACCTCGCACTGCCAAGTAAAACGCTCTTTAAGGCCGAGAGGCCTCAAAGCTCCTGTAAGCTGGCAGATCGAAGGCCCCTTGGTGAAGCAGAAACAAAAACACGATTTCACTTCACCTCGAACAACCCCTGCTTCTTAATCAGGGAGTTTCCTTCTAGGGTCCAAAAGTAGAGATGTGACTTTCCACAGGTCACTATGACACTGGTGTCCGTGGGGTGGAAATCTGCAGCAAACACGGCCTCGTTAGAACACTGTAAGGAAACCAGAGACACACACGCCTCAGATCGCTTGAGATACTTTAGGAAAGAAGTAAAATGTGAACCACAAATGAGTAACTCATTCGAGAGCAGCCCTGTGCCTTTTCCCCCACCCCCTCCTTATTCATCGTGGGTTTCCTGCCTGCCTACAGGGGGCGGGTGCAGCACACACAGCCGATGGCGTGTGCAGAGAGGGATACCTGTGGGTAATGCAGCCATATCCGAATATTTTCAAGGTAAACATCAATCACTACTAGCTAAAATGGTGATGAAAACCATACACATTATTTAACATTTTAAATTCACGGAAAGTATTTTAAGGTCTTGGTAGATGAAAACTTTTGGAGTGGGAAACAATTTTCAAATATAACTGGCTATAAATAAAAAAGTTTATCTAGGGCCCATCCAAAGTGCCCAGGGCTTCCTCTTTTTGGTGGAAAGCATTTCTGAAACAGGAATCTTAGTTGCAGGAATAGACGGTAAGCATTGGTGTTGGCCAGCTGAGACAGGCATTTTCACTGGTTTTCTCTCTACTGATACCACTGATGATGGAAGAAAGCAGGGTGGGGGAAGGGAGGCCAGGTGGGAAAGCATTTTAGTGTGTTAGATATTTGTGCAAATGCACATTCAAAAAAATTTTGTGTAAGTCTCATGGAAAATGTTCATACTTGTCCGCTATGTCATCATAGGGCAATGTTTATATTAACTTTTTAAAAAAAGATTTTTTTCCTAAGTGGAGCAAAATCTAAGGATTACCTATAGCCAAGTTAAAATTCACAACATTTTTAGTCAAAATATCAGCCTTTGTCCTCCATTGCCCCTAGAAGTAATACACGACCAAATTATTAAAATCAGTAGCAGGGAAATAAAAACAGCTGGTTTATTCAGAATCTGGGTTAAGTCAACCGAGCCAACAAGCCAGGTGTTTCCTGGTTCCCAGCATGGTAACCTGCTGGGGGCCGGGGTGGGGGGGGATGGAACAAGATGCTAGTTCCTGCCCTTCCCTGCAGGGAGATGTGGGGTCAGCAGGTGTTTCCACAGGAGGCTCCACGTGCTTTCGGGAACCACCTCCCTGAGAGGCCGCCTTGGGGACTCAGGGAGCTCAAGAGAAGGGAAAGGGGGCGTCTCTCCTCCTGGCTCCCCACCGCCTCCTTCCCTAATAGCTACGGCCCAATCTTCTCGTCTCATCTCACTTCTGCAAAGAGCCACCTGCTCTGGCCATCTCTGCTTAGTTCAGGCCTCAAGTCATCGCTGACCGGCTCTTCCCCAGGCCACGAAAGCCCCACCAGGCCTCGGCCTACTGGACCTCCCTGCTCGCTTCCTTTCTGGAACTCTCCCTCCCTTGGCTGCCAGGCCCCCCGACCCTTTGGGGTTTCTTTTTTCCTCTCAGCCTTCTTCCTCAGTGCTCTTGGGCGCCCCTCTTGCTGGCTTGGATAATCTGGGGGGCTGTCAACCCCACATCCTCGCCCAGCCCACGCCTCTCTGTGGAACACGTGGCTCGTGAAGCCCCTGCCTACTGAGTGTTTCTACCCGGATGGCCCACCGGTGCTCACACTGGCCGCAGCTGGACCCTCTCCTCCACCAGCCCCCTGCCCCAGGTCACGGGGGCCACGGCTCGCCTCCTCGTGCGAGAAGCAGAGCCAGCTCTGACCCCCTCCTCTCCTACCACTTGCCGCCTTCAGTTTCACCCCTGCAGGTTTCTCAGTTCACACCCTCACCACCTCCCACACCCACCACGACAAGTGGCCTCTTACGTAGGTTCGCGCCTCCCCTGCCTCTCTAGAAGGAACCCATGTGACTCGCCCAGATGAAAATCTGACCACATGCTCCCAAGTTTTACAAGTCGTCAGTGGTTCCTTGCTGGGTTCCAGATAAGATCAGGCCCCCAGGATCCTGGCCCCCTCCTCGGCCTTCTTGAGCGCCCCCTCCAGTCACACAGTGCTGCCGCCCCGGCCCCACACCTCTGCTCGGCCCCCTGCCCCCTCCTGCCTCCTCCTGCACTGTGTGCTGCCCTCCCCACCCCTGCCCCTGCCCCTGCTGCTGGAGTTCTCTGTGTCCCCAGAGACGGCGAGCTCCTACAAGGCAGGTGCCACGTCAGGTCACCTGAGCACCTCCAGGCATCAGCAGGCTTACTGGATGAAGGCAGGAGCCCACTGCGGCGACAAGACCTGGGGGTGGATGTGAGAACACGAGTGCAAAGGCGAGAACTGAGGACAGCAGTGGGCTGAGGGCCAGGCTGGGGGCTGTGCAGGGGCAGCTAGGCCGTGAGTCAGGCTGAGGCGAGGCCCAGGGGAAAGGCTGCCTCTCTCCGCCCCCGCACACCGTCTCCCGTGGTGGGCCCCCTGCCCTCCCGGCCCCTGAGCCTCTTCAGAACCCTTCCACATCACCTTGGAGGCGCTGCCCATGGCCTCCCCATCCCACCCTGGCGAAAGGCCACTCCACTCCCGCCTCCGCTCCAAGCAGTGCGCAGCTGGCCCTCCCGAGAGGCTTCCTCGCCTGTCTCCCCAGTGGCCCAAGGTCCTCTGAGGACAAGGGCCACCTCGGTCCTCTTTACACCACAGGGCGGCTCACAGGGCCTGGCACCAAGCAGCCTGGGGGGCAGCCAGCGACTGAAGGGATTCTCAACCCTGGCTCAAAGGAGAACTGCCCGGCATGGGCTCCAACACAGACCCTGGCCTCCTCCTCGGTCTAGCAGACTAAAAGCTCCACGGGCGGGCACAAAGCTGGACTGTGCAACACTCCACTGTTTCTGGCGGACTTTGGCCACCCTGCATCCCTGGGTCTAGCCCCTGGCACTCTGTGCCGTGGACCTCGCTCACTGGGTGCCACTTTGCTGACCCCCATCCTGCCTCTTGATTTCCAGGACTTGTACCCTGGTCTGATAGATCAGACCCTGACTGTTCCTTTGTTCCTTCTGCCTGAGAATTCAGTTACATGTTCCTGAACCTGGATAATAACTTGCTTCTTATGAATTCCAACCTAGCAAAATAGCAAATTTAAATCCTGACCAGGATATTATAAGACAGGGCTGGATCATGAAGGCAAATGTTAGGAAACATGCCTGATTAGAATACAAGGTCTGCACCCAAGAGACACAAGAGAGAAAGTTAGGTAAGTGGGGCTGGCCAAGGTCAACTTTACTGTTAGAAAAATAAGGTTATCTAAGGCTAATGGCTGCCAGGATGAGAAATCTGTAATGACAGGGACGTACTGATGATTTCAGTAGAAGAAAAACGTAAGAAAGCTTAAAGAAGTTCATTTGACATATTGTGCAAGGTGGGTCAGGGGTGACAAAAGAGAAGTTCACAAGGGGACGTTGCAGGAGGCACCCCATTGCAGGGACTTGGCCAGTGGCCCTCGCTTGTCCTTCCTGACCCCACCCAGCTTTGGACACCTCTTATGCTGGCTGCCTGACCTTCACCTTGGTCTCTGCGCCCAGTGCACCTGCTCCCTCACCTGCCCACCCCACCTGGGAGAGCCGAGGAGCCGAGAGCGTGGCTCACTTATTACTTCCTGCACCTCCTCGGCCTCCTCAAACAATGCCGGTAAAGACTGCACACTCACAGTTGTTAAGTGATGAATGAAAGAAAAAATGAACAGATAAAGTGAACAAACCAAAAGGGTAGTGGCTGCAAAATGAAGAAAGGAATCTTCACAGATATTGTAAAGAGTAAAAAACAACACACACACACAAAACACAAGGCCTGGCAGGACTTGGGAATGGAGTCCAAGGGATGCTAAGGTGCCACGCCTGAGGGCAGCTGGGAAGGGGCAGCCCACGAAGGGAAATGGGAGAAATGGGCAGGGGCCTGCAGGAAGGGGTGGCTCCGAATAAGCCCAGGGAGGCTCTGAGCGACCTTCACGTCAGCCAGCCTCTCTTCTTTCTGCCAGTCCCACACCGAGAGCACGTGGTCGTTGGAGTCGTCCACGGCGCACAGACTGCTGCCTCCATTCTGGAAAAAAAAGAGGTCACAGGACAACTACACTTGAGAATAGAAAAGGCTGTACACGACTAAAATGGAACATGAATTTGACTTTTAATAGAGCCTCTTCATTTTAGTTAAAGAATATTCAACCACTGCCGTGGAATCCTGCTTACTTGGCCAGAGACAAGGGCAACGTGGGCTAATGAAGGGCCGGGGCAGGACAGACAGGAGCCGAGCGCAGCTCTCCGCCCCCGGCTCCCCTGAAGCCAGCCTCCAAGGGGCCCGCGGAGTCCTCCCGGAGGGGACGGTGCCTGCAGCACGCGCAGTGCCCGGTCTGTTTCTAACTGTGGCCAGAGCATGGTGAGGCCGTAGAAGGGGCAAAGGTACCGTGGGCATGGCAGCACGTGGGTGTTTTGTGCCGGAGCACGCACAGGCGTGTGGGAGCAGAAGATTCCAAACCGGCTGAAGTGGGTGAGGGCGGGTGCGTTGCGCTGGCCCAGCCTGTGGAAGCATGGACCGTCAGGGGGCTCCTGCCCGGTCCCTGCTGGTAGCCAGGCAGTGGGCCAGCCCGCCTGGGGATGGCTGTCGTGCTGGAGCCGCCCTACGAGGCAGGTGAAGCCCAAGGCCAGGGTGGGTGACACTGCCTCGAGGGACATGGTGACCACATCCCCGCAGGGCCACTCTCACCACCAAAACCCACACGTGCAATGGCTGGAAGCATCTGCTGGCAGCATGTGACGCGTTGGGAACGCGTGTGTGACTCCATGTGGGGGGCCTGGTGAGCAGGAATCTTTCAGAATTCGAATCTGCACACACACCTGGGCAGTTATCGCAGGTGTTAACTCTCTCCCTCTTCAACCTTGAGTTGATTCTCTCCTCCTCAGGGCCCAAGATGGCAAAATTCACAGGGCTCGTACTTACGGATTTTGAGAACGCAATGCAGGTGACAGCTCGGTCAAAAAACCCTATTCCAATGACATGCAGCGTGTTCAACGTCACAGAATCCCAGATGCGTACATGTGGGGGCAATTGCTGTTTAAAAAAATTGTGATGATTATACAAATTTATCCTTATGAAGCTGAAAAAGACTATCTGAGCGGTAACTTCAATTGTGCCCAAACCAAAGATCTTTTCCTACATTTGAGAGTCTGCATTTTAATGTTAATCCAACATTCTGCCTGGCGTCACCAGGGCATGACCACACATGGCCACTTCATCTTTAGGAGAGCTCTACCAACTTCTGAATTCTGTAGAGTCAATTCCTGATAACTGCACCACAGGAATTGGTATTCTAATTTGTACACCTAGATGCATCTGAATTTTTAAAATCAAAAGTGACAAGGAAAATTGAATATTCATGGATGGGGTATTCTTTTAAAGTTTATATCGTTAACTAAGGTGTAAGCATATCTAAGGTCATCAAGACTGTCACCACCAAATAGTATCAAGAGCTTAACTTCTTGGGTGCCATTAAAGCAAAAATGGCAATCACTGATGCACAGATAAAATTTGGAATTGTTGTGACTCGTTCAAAATGCTCTCAGCTGTTTTCCTAGGTTACTTGTATTAATTTTTCTCTTCCTTAAAAGAAGAAAGCATCATAAAGCAATCAGATTTATCAACCAAAAAGAGGGGGCAGCAGTGTACCTGGTGACCAGGCTGGGGCTAGGGGCACTGGGTTCTAGGTCGGACTTGTCCCCGAGCAGCTGGGCATCCGTAGACTGCCCCGTGCCCCTCTGGGCCATGCTTTTCTTGTACAGAAAGTGAAAGGATCGCTCAGATAGCCATAACATTTTCTCTGGCTCTAAAGTTCTTGTTTCAATTTCACTGACAGAAACTGAAATGCACTTTGAAGCCACTAGAGGGGGAACAAGAGGTTTACCACAGATTTCAAAGACAGTTTAAAGGCTATTTAGGGTTACCAAAAAAGATGAGGACCTTGTTCCCTTTATGTGTATTTACATAACAGAAGTCTGGTTTCTACTGTCCCCCTAAGCTCTTTTCGAGTGTAGAAATCCAATGGAAAATAGCATGAAGCTAATATTTAGAATTTGGTGTTCTTAAAATACTTTCTGAAATATGACAGGATTCATGCTTTCTGGAAGAAAACATGTTGACAAAAGTGGAAATTCCGAATGTAATTAGTTTCAGGTAATAATATATTGTGCAATAATAAGCTATGCAAAAGTAGACACTGAAAAAACTATAAACAGTTTTGAATAAAACATGACAATGGAAACAGACTTTGATAAATAAGTAGCTGGGAACCAGTTTTAAATTGCTCTCTGATTCATTTATTTGTTATATTCTACCAGTTCTGTTTCTGGTTCATTAAAATACAAATTAAAATTTTGCTGAAGTGTTTACAAAATTTGTGATTAAAAACCTCCAAGTAACGTTTGTGAATTGCATGCAGATCCCAACTCTGTGGGTTCAAGTCAAGACTACAGAGTATTCATGGCAGAGGGTGTCTGAAATTTGTTAGAGGCAAAATGGCTCCTATTCAAATGATTATTATGAGTTTAAAGTTATTTAAGTGTGGACCTTAACGTTTTCATGTCTGCTGTATGTGTAAATAAGTATTTTAATAACTAGTGAATCCAAAGGCAAGCACAATGCTATTTTAAAAATTGCTGAAATGAAGGTGTGCTCAAGAGGTTTTTGAGCTCACTGTAATTTGCAATACAAATTCTAATGAGCAATTAAGTAGTATTTGGATACTATAATATAACTAAGCAGGCTTATTCATCTGCAAAACAATGTTTGCAGAAAATTACTTAGTGCTACCAGTTAATTACAAAAATATGAAAAATAGTATTACTCACTTTTCCATCCTTAGATGTACCTGCCACTTGTCCCGTTGCTATGGTGATCCTGTCAGGATGAACAGCTAGGCTATAAAAAGAAGATTTATTAAAAATCCACACTTTTAAAGGCAAGCTTAATTTGCCCCTTGATCAAAAATAGTTTGCCAAGTATTTAAAGATAAGAAATAAGTAACTCCTAACTTCCTACAGACTCAGGAGAAACTCTGAGCACCCTAATGATCTCAGGCAACCAGTACTTATTTACTCTCCTCTTTATTCCTTTATTTACTCTCAAGACTTTTCAGACTCAAGGACAAAACATCCTTTGCCGAACAAACACCATTTCAATCCCAGAGGCACTTTATTACTCTGCAACTTTTATTAAGAAGTAATTTTGAGTCTGTCAGTGAGCAAAGAAAGACGCTTTTGCCAAGAAAATTTTTATAACTGACCAGGGACCTGGGACAAATGCCAGCACAAAATCCATCTACCCATCCGTCTCTCTATCCCAGAGATATAAACTCCCTACTAAAAGCTACACATGAATCATGAGACTAGCAGACCAGCCACAAACCCAACGCAAAACATTTCTATTTTCATTTTTAAAAAATAAAGACGCACGTTAGAAGACGCATGTGAGGCGTTTGGAGCCCGGCTCCAAACAGGGGAGCCCTCTGTTTCGGTACCATGCTTGGTCTAAGACGCCGCGTTGTGAGGACAGAGAAGGACAACTGAGGGGCGTCTTTAGAGAGCCAGGGGGCTAGAGGACCCCCCAGCGAGCAGGAGGAGGAGGTCTCCCCAGCCCCTCCGTCCTCAGGCGCCGTCCTCCGCGCGGCCCCAGCCAGCGCGGCCCTGGCCGCCGGCCCTGCGCGGCGCTCACCACTTGACGTCGGCGCTGTGGCCCGCGTAGTGCCTCTGCAGCTGCTCCTCCACGTCGAAGAGCACGGCCACCGACGCGATGAAGTACACCATCTCCCCGGTGGGCAGCAGGTACAGGTTGTTCCGGCAGTCGCGGCCCCTGTAGCCGTAGCTGTGAGCAGGTCAAGAGGAAAAGCTTTTCCCAGCTTGAGCGCCACTCGGCAGGCGCAGGCAGCAGACTCAGCCTGACTACTGCCCCCGGCGCCCCCGATTTAATCCCACCCAATGACAAAGACTCTGTGCCAGATGCAGCTGACCCCGAAGGGGCACGCGGAATGGTCGTTGATTTACTGTGAAGACTTTTTTAAAAAACACAATTCCAAGATGTGGGTTTTATTTTTTAGGAAAGATGTGTTCTATTTCTGTATGGGTGTCTGTTATATTTTGGAAGGTGGATTTTTCAGCTTGGTCAACAACGAGAGCTGATTATTTTATTTATGAAGGGCAACTGATCAGACGTTTGCGAGTTACTGGGAGGTGGACGCTGTTCGCTCCATCCAGTCCGTCTGGGAAGCAGCAGCGAGGCCTAGGTTCTTGGTTGAACTGTTGGACTTTTACACGGATGCTCGCCTCGTTCACACTTCGAGCCATTAAAACCTCCCCGGCTGGTGTTCTGAAAGGATGACTACTTAAAAGCATCTGCTAAACAGTACTATCCTGACCCTAGAACTGAAATCAGTGCAGGCTGTGAGTTTGAAACATATTTTATGAGAATGCTGGAATATTCTGCTGCTAAAATTTTTTCTTCTTCCCTTTCTTTGCCTCTCTTTTGTAACATTTATATCTAGTCATCTTGCTACTTGCTCAGATCTGCTGAACTACCTACTAGTCTGTAGTCTGTTTTCGCCTCTTGAATATCTGGTCTTTTAAAGGAGTGGTAAGGGCTTGATTCTGTGGACTAGAATTAGAAGGAACAACAGGGCTGAGTCATATTATCATCATCTTGAGACAGGAACTGGAATTGGCATTACTCTGTGGCTTAATGTGAGTGACTCAGCCTAGTCCCCGAATCACAACTGGGAAATTAATTGAATCCTTATTATAGTGTGTGGCTTTTGTAACTTATATTTGGAAAATATAATATATTTCTGAAAAAAAAGTTATATTGTTTGAAACATTAACAAGAAAAAAAGCAAGGTTTTGACATGCCTTATATTTTATAAAAAAATTTTAAGATAGTAGTAATTGACTTTTATATACCTTAGTTACTAAATCAAGCATAAGCTTCTTTTATTTTTTGTAATCTAGTAGCTAAACCTTTCATTTAAAAAATCATTTTTTTTTTCACATTATAAAAGAACTTGTAAAAAGTGCAAACAACACACATATATAAAAAAGGTTTTTAAAAAATGTAGCACCACTCCCTTGCACCAACCATTCCCAGCTCCTTTGGGATAATTATCCCATTAGGATTTGGGCATGTATGCTTCCAGACCTTGAACCCTATTTTGAGGGCAAATCACTTGTACATGGATTTGAAAAATAAACTAGCAAAAAATACCACTTATCTGGAGCAAATTCTTCTGATTTTCATCTGAAATCCGAACAGGAAGCAGGCTGAACAAATGTGCTTTGAATGTTTTCCAGATCTGATTTAACAAATTTAAACCATTATTGATTTAAAGAAGAGCCTAATCACTTCAACTACAATGTATCAAAATACATTCCAAACAGGTCTATGGTAAATGTGGTATGACACCTGGATCTGGGGGAAAAAATTGTTTCAAATGTACTTTTGAGGAGAAATTTAGGCACAGGTAGAAATTTTAAAAAATTTTCCAAAGACTATGATTCTATCGTCTCAAATGGTAACCCATCTAATTGAAGTCACAGCAGCTTCCATCTAAGCCAGCTTCTCCCGCTTTGTACTCAGGGCTTGGCATCAAACAGGCGCTCAACAAACATCTGTTTGAAGGTGAAGAAAGGAATTTCATTCTCTGTCTTAAATCTACACGAAAGGTGGCCTGCAGGCTTCCTCTAAAGTGAAAAAACAAACAAACCCTTAATTCACCCTTTCTCGAAGGTTCTACTTGCTTGCCTTTTAATTGTTTTTCCTGGAAGCCCACTCACTTTCCCAAACCTCATACTGTGAAGCCTCCTACAGCTCTATTTCAAGAACATTAGTCATATGTTTGATTCCAATTTCCGTGGCCTACATTTTTCAGGGGCCTTTTCTTTTTCTTTTTTTAAAACAGTATTTTATCTGTGCTACATGTCAATTTTATTTATGCCATTCGTTATACCCCCTTCATTCAGTACCTTGAATTCATAACTCCTTTGACCAGTCAGGGTGTAACTTCAAGTTAGGCCCCCAGTGGCTCATTACTTGGTTTGAGGGGGGCATGTTCACCCTCTAACACTTTCTTTCTTTGAGTTTAAAAGCTTTTTTTGCCAGGACAGTTTAGTTTCAATTTCTGATATTCTCTGAGGAGTTGACTAAAGTATATGGTAACTGCTGATTAAAAATAATCAGATACTTCTATTAGAATCCTAACTTCTGCCTGTTTTGTGATTATTTGCATTAAGTTTGCTTCTCTCTCTGTTTTTAACTAACTTTATCCTGGTAGAAAGATTCAAATTCAGTCCAGAAACTAGTGATTCATTTTCCCCTGACCAAAAAAAAAAAAAAATTTTCTCATACAATCATATAACATTTAATATTTTCTTTACAGAAAAAATAATGTATATGTATTTGAGCAGGAATCACAAATATTTCATCCAGGAATAATGTTCCTCCTTCACTGGAACGCTGAACTGGGTTCTAACACACAGTGTGATTTTGTTAAATTAATTTTTCTGAAAGTAAGAGTGAATATTTTGTTTTCTAAAACTAAAAAGGTCCTAAGTGTTCTGGCTTTCTACAGTTAAACTTCAAGCTAAAAGTGTTAACTGGTAACTCCGGTAGGACCTAGCCAATGAATAAAGGATACACCCATTCCAGTTTAAGTCTCTTGGTTGGCAGTTCCACTTTTGCTTCCAAACTGTACGACTCCACTTCATCTTTGGGCATGTACATGGTGACGGGGCGTCCACGAAGAAACATTTTTACATATCCTTCTTCTACAGAAAGAACACACAGGTAAGAGCGACGCCCCAGCACTGCCCAGGCATACCTGAAAACAAACATAGCTTCTCCAGCCTTTCAACGTACAAGTAAAATCATTACCCTTTGTGTCATTTCTAATTAATGTCCTAGGGGGACAAAAGAACTGACACCTAAAATTAAACAGTTTGAAACAAAAGGTTGCATCTTACTTGTTTTTGACATTCCGCTTAAGGATGTGAAATGCGTTGGAAATTGCAAAAGGAAAAATCGGTTCTTAATCACGAGAGACTTTAGTGCTTGCCTTTTCTTTATCATCCGGAGGGAAAAGATATCACTCCCCAAAACTACAGCTAACACAAGAATCGACTTAACATTTTTATTGAGTTTAATGTATACAATCTCAATATCAAAATTCATAAAATAGCTTTCAATATTTAAATTTGGTTGTTATAGTGCAATATGAAGACATATCTTTATGTATCTTTTACATTGGACAATTCTTTCAAGTGTAAAGCACACAAAATCAGCAGAACTACATGTGAGGATGCATGCAAAATGGAAAATGCTCAAAGAAAAGCTAGAAATGGAAAACAAAAGAACTTAAGACCCATAGAGAGAGAAATATGGAAAATAAAAATTTCTAGAATAAACACATCTACAGTAAAATAACTTTTGATGTTTTAATAAATAAATTACAGGAAGAAAAGTATGTTGACAAGGAGAAACTCCTAGTCCTAAAAAAAAAAAAAAAAGAATTGGGGATTTTTCAAATAGTTTTCAGGATCTAGTAAGACCAAAGAAAATGTGTGAGTGCCTGATGAATTCTGTTCAGATTCAGAACTTGCTAAATTCTGATGCTTCGCTGCCAATCAAAGAACCCAACCTTGATGACATTTAAATTGGGCCGTTGGAGCCAGGGATATCTGTACATAATTCAACAGAAAAACCATCCACGTAGAGGGGGCTGGTGAGGAAAGGCCATGAAGTCACTACAGCACTGTGAGTGCAACATTTACAAGTTACTTCTGTAGGTCTCACTCCCGAGCATTTTCCAACAACGCCACATGCAATAGTGCTTAGCGACGAGGGCTGCCCAGGGCCACGTCACTGTGTGCATGCATTTCAGGTCTTCGGTGCAGGCCTGTGACACACTCTTCAACTGCACAGTAGGTCTGGCCTTGGAATAAGAACCACGATGCATTCACCCTGCCAGGCCCTATACCCCGCTGACTCACCCGGGGAAGGGTTTTCACACTGCTCCATCCTCCAGGACACTGGGACTTGCCCATCGGAGGTCCTCAGCACTGCAGGCTGCCCGGGGATCTTATGCATCGCTGCCAGCCTCATCAGGGCCCCAACTGGATTCCCTGAGCCCCTCCTCCACTCAAAATTCCTGGACTGCTCTCTCATCCAGCGGGTCCAACTGCCCTGCCAGGCTCTCACCTTACATGGCCTCATGTGCCACCCCCCCACACACACAGTCCACTTCTCCTCTCTGGCCAGTCGCGTCTCTGACCCCGACACCTGCCCTGCTTAGGCAGACTCTGAGCCTCCGCACATGCCCTTCCCTTCCTTATTCCCTCACCGAAACCCTAGCTTATCACACTGTGGCCACCACAACTGAAGAATCTGAAAGCACTAGACTGTCAGGCCTGTTACAGGCAGCAGGTATCACAGGGTTCAAGGTCAACTGAAGAGGGAGTCCACCAAACCTCTCTGTAAGAAATGAATCGTCCTGCCAGAAGGCTCAAGGCAAAAAAAGCCCTTTGCGGGTTTATGTAACCAATGCCTGCGAAACCCTCCATGCGCTGTCGTGTGGCTGCGGGCTGGCAGGAAGGGCTCACGACTGCAGCTCACTGCACAGTTCTCTGTCACTGGGCTCGGCCGCACGAGCGCTGAACTTCGCCTTGGCACTGCTTCATGCCTGTAATTCAGACATCCTACGTCTGGAAACAAAACGCAGCCAGGGAAGTGAGGCTTTTCTCAGGCATGTTAGGGTGACAGCGCACAACTACCAAACCCAAAGGCAATTTAGTGGGGAGAGAGGCCAGCAGCAGTGCAGGGTACAATTTCAAACGGGGGGACATCCAGGGGTCGCCCTATAGCTCTCTTAACATTATTACGGAATTTTTAAAGTTTCTGTGATCAGCCAATGATCCAAGATCCAAATTGGAGCCACGTAGTAAAGTCCGTCCAAGTAAATGCTCAAGGCTTTTAACGTGAGAGATAGTGAAGTGGTTTGCAGCACAAAAACGTCTTCATACAAGGAGAGTATCTGTTTGCCTGTATGAAAGAAGTTTCTGTGGCTGGGTAGCAGCTTTGCTCAGAGAGCTATGAGCCTCAGAAACGCCGCCTACCTTTGCAGTGCGTCACCCGGCGCCTCCCTTGTGATTTCGGAGACAGAGACAGAAGGGCTAGAGAGAGAGAGGTTGGAGCACTGCAAGAGTGAGCGGCCTGCCTGCCCGGCCAGCACTCCTGAGCCCCTCGCAGAGACCCTGGGCCCTGCAGGGACTCTCACAAGGCCAGCCAAGGGGCAGCTGTGCAAGCTGATGGCAAACACATTTTCAGGGAGTACTTTCATGCTTCCTGAAAATGAAATGAATACTGAAGCTCAAGCTGATAAACATGGAACTCTGATTTTTATGTTTTGGTTCCAAACTTAAGGGAAAAAAAACTGGAAAAACTAAAATGAAATGAATTTAATCAATTACATACTGGCCCATTTGTTTGCACTTTAAACACATGTAAAAATAAGGTAGATATGATAAAATGTGTTTTAAAAAAAGATATACAGAAAAGTATAAGTTAACTATTAGTCTGCGGTTTAGGAAATCGAAGGCAGAAAAAGAAAAGCTACTTTTAGACAAAGTTTTAACTTGATGCATCAGAAACTTTCCCCTTGGGAGAAATGCAAATGCTGAGCCCAGTTAGTAGAGCAGGAATAAAAAGGCAGTGCAAGTCCTTCAACTAGGAATTCCGTGGCAGCTGGGTGGCCGCACGCCCGCGCCCCTTGCCGCCTTCTTGTCGATCGGGGCTGAAGGGGCCGCTGTCACGTGGCCTTGCTGTTGCCATCGAGCCGCCCGACCAAGCTGCCCTGCAGCGATAGCCCCCACGGCTCCGCCACATGGACACCAAAGCTTCTGCGTGTCTGAATCGGGCCCCGTGAAATGGCTGCTTATTTGTAGGAGGGGTGCCCATAAAAAATCCACTCTCACTTACCTGCACTGAATACGGGTTCCTTGGGTTTGCTGTGAAAATAAAACAAAAGCCGTTTTTAAAGGGAGGCCCGGACGTGTCATCACACGAGACGCGGCGGTCGTTGGCTATGGGGGTTTGTCACACGAATGTTGCAGGAACTGTGTGTGTTCATAAGGAAAACAAAACCAACTAAACTGCAAAAAGGAAAACATGTAAATAAAACGTCCAAAGAAAAAACAAACAAAAAAGCAGAAAACAAAACAATTTTTAAAAAACAGAAAAAAAGTCTAAAACTAGGTGCAAGACATTCTAACCCTAACTTTATCCAAAGTTGTGCTTTTCATGAGAGCACTTAAGTGCCTGGGGAAGGAAAACCATGTGGTTGCCCCGTCTGAGAGTGTAAAATAACAAGGCTGGCTTTTCTTCCCCGCATCTCACATCATTGAAAACAAGCAAATTCCCGACCAAAGGCCTTCGGGGCCAGGCCGTGTAGAGCCATCTCCTAGAAGAGACATCTGTGTCCTGAGAAAGACCAGAGGGCAGGAGGGAAGGAGGCAGGGAGAGTCGGAAACGCCAGGCGTGGTGTCCGCGGCCTTAGCCAGCTCACGGGGATGTCACCACCGACTCCAGCCACCCTGGGCGCCCAGCACACAGCAGGCCGAGACCATCCCCGTGACCAGGGAAACCGAACCCCCAGTTCCTCCTGGGGGAAAGCCTCCCATGAGAAACACCGCTGTGAGAATTCCCCAAATGCAGCAGAGAGGAGGGCCATGCCTGGCGAGCCCAGCCGCACTACGAGGCATGGGGGGGCCTGAAGGACACCCCTCCCCTGCAGCAGACTCCACGGTCCCATCCCAGTCAAGGACAGCGGCACTCAGGGAGAGGAGGCGGTGGGCCTGTTCAAACACGGAGCCAGAGCTCGAGCCCAAGTCAGACATGAAGCTCTGCTGAGTCCACTTTCCCACCAGCTCCCCAGACTACCCCATGCCTCAGGTATGGAGCAGGACAAACAAGAACTGGGAGGAGTTCTGGTGTAATCGTCACTCCTTAATTACTTCTAGAGGTGTAGACGTTTTCCTTTTTGGCAGAAAAGTAAAGGGACTGAAATATCTGGGCAATGTAGTCCTAGTATTACTTGTCTTCTCCTTAAAATCCACTGAAAAACACAAGTAGAAATTACCCTTAATCCCACTATGTAATACATAATTAGTTATTTATGAATATTCTTGATTTCCAGATGATTTTATGCAGTATGTGGGGAAACGACTCTACTTCCTTTTTAAAAGTGCCTTACACTCTGTTCAAATGGGGTGTAAGTAGTTGATCCTGCTCTAGGCTTATTCTCCTAAACTCTACCCTTTGGTGACTGAAAGTAGGACTGTGAAAGCCAACGTCCTCACAGTGGCCTGCGGCACAGTCTTCTCCCCACCCCCCGGCCCTTCCGTTTTTCTGACCTCACCTCCCTTTAAGCTGCCCCTAAGTCACTGAGTTCCAGCCACTCTGCGCCCCTGGATGTTGACGCATGAGCTCCTACACTCCTGTGACAGGCACGTGCTCTTGCTTTCTCTCCTCCTGGACCGCAAGTCCCTCAGAGAGCCACGGGGCCCCTGCCTTCAGCCTGGGCTCGCTGAGGTCTTCTCTGACACTGCAACCTGCCTCATGCCCTGCTTCCCACACGCCCTGTTTCCCTTTCCTGTTTTATTTTCTTCTACAGCATTTAGTAGCCATATCAGTTTATGTTGCTTCTCCCCTTTAGGATGTAAGCCCCGTGAGGGCAGGGAGTTCTGTCTGTTTTATCCATTGCTATATTCCCAGTTCCTATAACAGTGCCTGGCAGTACTGGAGGCACTCAGGAATATGAATGACTAGAGGGTAGAACTGGAAGCAATGCATAAGAACTAAGATGCGTAGTTGCTCATTAACCTGAAGTTCTTTGCTAATCACTAGCCTGGGCTAAAAGACTGTAACTGACCTTCCTAACTATAAATTGTATGTTTAGTGTTTCACGCTATATCTGATTTCATCCTTTTACTTCCAGCCTATTTTTTGTGTCTTTATGTTTTGTAAAGTATTTCTTATAAGCAACATATAATTGGATCTTGCTTTTTTATCCAATCTGGTAATCTTTTCCTCTTAATGGCTTAGTCCATTTACATTTAATGTAATTATTGACATATTTGGATTTAAATCTACTTTCTTAGTGTTTGATTTCTATTTGTCCCATCTGCTCTTTGTTCCTTTGTTCCTTCTTTCCTACTTTTTTTTTCAGGAGAGGGGGTGAATGAAGTGTTTTGTGGTTTTTTTCCCCATTTTATCACTTCTACTGGCATTTTAGTTATGGTTCTTTGTATTAAATTTTTTAACCCTTTAGAAATTTGTAACCCTGTAGTTACAAATTTCTAAAGTATCAAAATTTGTACTACAAAACATAGCATGAGAACATCATGGCAACCCACTAGCAAATAGGGTAAATTAAAATAATGCAGGGTTGATTTTCCTATTTTATTCTATTGTAATCAAAATTCCTTCTTTTGTAGAACTATAAAATAAAATAAAATCTGGAATTATATATTCATAATGTTGGCCTCCATTCAACTAAAGAAGTTAATTGCCTGTTTTGAATTAGGGCCCATTATTTTGTACCTTCTACTTTCTTTTTGTACTTAAGGTTATCCATAAATTACTGTCTTGTACAAAAAAACAAAAACACCCCCCCTCCCCCCAAAAAAACTTATAAACTGAACTGGAAGAGAGTTACATTGTTATATGTTCAGATGTGTGCAAAAAATGTTTTACCTCCAAGGATTTGTGCAGAGATATCACATCTAATTTTGTCTATCCTCAAAAAATATTCTATTATTTCATGAACAATGTAATAACCTTAAAATAGTATATTTATATAGTATGTTATAGTATATTTTCTTCCATCCTTTGTTATATTGTCATATCTTTTACTTCTATATATGCTATAAACCTCACATTACATTGCAAATATTGCTTTAAATAGTCAATAGTCTTTAAAGACTATTTAAAGAGACTAGAGATACATAAATCATATATAATCTTATTTTACAAAGCACATATTACATAGTTATATATATGTATGTATGTATATATATATATAGTCAACAAAAAAGAAGTTCTTTATATGTAACAACATATTTATTCTTTCTAGTTTTCTTCATTTCTTCCTGCAGAATCGAGTTTCAATCTGGTATCATCTCCCTCAACCTAAAGAACTTCTAATAGTTTTCTTGTCATGCAGGTCTGCTGAAGACAAATTCTTTCAGTTTTGTGAGTCTGAAATATCTTTATTTTACCTTCATTTTTGAAAGATATTTTCACTGGAGATAGAATTCTAAGTTGACAGCTTTTTTTTTTTTTTTTTAATCATATTAAAGATGTTTTCTTACCATCTTTTTATCTCCGTTTCTCCTGATGAGAAGTCAGTCACCATTCTCTTCCCTGCTTTGTAATGTGTTTTGTTGCTTTCAGGATTTTTCTTTATCTTTGTTTTTTCTAACGTTTGACTAGGATGTGCCTAGACGTGTTTTTCCTTTTTATTCATCCTGAGTGGAATTCTCTGAACATCTTGATATCTTTCATTAATTGTGGAAACTTATTGGCCATTATCACTTCAAATATTTCTTCTGCCCCATTTTCTCTTCTGGGACTCAAATTCCACATCTTAGATTGCTTGATATCATCCCACAAATCTCAGTGTTATATTCCGTTTTTCCCTATTCTTTCTCTTTGTGTTTCAGTTTGGATAATTCTACTGACTATTTTCAAGTTCCCTGGGTCTTTCTTCCAGTGTGCCCAGTCTCTGGTAGCATGTATTTCATTTCTAGCATAAACTGTAGAGTTTATCTCTGTTTTCCTGGCCTATTCTCAGACCTCAATGGTCCTCTATGTACCTGCACCTCAGAGGGGGTCTTTCCGGGCTCTCTTGGCCCTTTCTCATCAGTAGAGTGATGCTGCCTGGCCCTCAGTGCAGAAGTGCCTGGGGATTCTCTAGCTCTGCTCCACCGTCAGATTTCAGCAGGCCCTGGCTCTCCACCTCAGGAGCATCACTATCCTTGTGGCAGAAAGCTGCAGCTAGAACTTGGTTTAAGGTCTGGAGTTCCTGTGGCATTCCTCTCAATTCTCCCTGTCCTAAGACTTCAGCAGGTCCTGTGGACTGTGTCTGGGTAGGTGGGGAAGGGGAGGCATGTCTCTCAGCAATCTTGCTTCTCCCCCTGGCAGTAGACAGCTGCTGCCTGTTACTTGGTATAAGGCCTGGAGTGCCGATGGAGTTTTTTTCAGTTCTCCCAGGCCTTAGACTTGACTGCACACCTACACCTCGAGGGGCTCTCTCTCAGCTCTTCTCGTCCTTCCTGGTATTAGTGCAAGGCTCACAGGGTGGAGAATTTTTTTGTTTTTCCTGCTCTGCTCTTAGACCACAGTAAACCTGACAAGACTGTGCCGCAAAAGGATCTCTTTCAGTACTCCTGTCCTGTCAGGAGCACTCACTGAAGGTCTGTGGAAAAGAGCTGGGGCATGTGTGTGTGAAGATTTCCTAGTCTGGGGCTCCCCAAAATTCTAAACTATCATGTCAGGCCACACTCAGCCTTTAATAATTCCATAAAATTTAAGCTGCTTCCTCCTCACTTGCCTCTACGACAATGTGGCAGTTTGAAATTATTTTATGAATCCCAAAAAGAGAAAGATTATGTTTTTGAACTGATCCATTCCTGTGGGTGTGAGACCCTGTCAACTGGACTACGTCAGTGAGGTGTGACTGAGGTTGAGTCTCTGTTTTCTTGCTGGGTCTGATACAAATGGAGACACAGGAGAAGGAAGCCGCCATTTTAGATCCTGCCATGTGAGAGAGGACTAGAGGATCGCTTAAGCACAAAGGCCCCAAGAGACTGGGCCCACGGAGCAGCTCAAGAGGAGACAAGCCCTGCTATACACCTGATAGCTCCCAGCTGAACTAGAGAAGAAAGTGGAGCAGCCGAGACTGGGAGAGGAGGCCTGGAAAGAGACAAGCCCTAAGTTTGGTTGCTCCCAGCTGAGCTCCGGGAGCTGGGCTCTGAGAGATGGTGAGCCCAGAGGGGAAGGCGGAGACCTCAGCAGAGATTGGCAGCCACCTTGCTTTGCCACATGCCCGGACAACAGGAACAAAAACAGCTGACTTTGGTGAAAAGCACCTCTTACGGTGCCTCAATTTGGACTTTTCACGGCCTTGGAACTGTAAGCTTTGACCCCAAATAAATCCTCTTTATAAAAGCCAACTCATTTCTGGTACTTTGCATCGGCAGCCCTTTGGCCAACTAAAACAGATGGCTTCCTTCTCTATTGCTGCTCTTCCAGAAATAAAAGCAGCCGTGGGTCCTGTCTCTCCTAAGAGGGGTTTGCCACTTTTTGCATTTTATTGCATTATGTTAGTTTGTGTTGTGACCTCAGCTCTCTGGTAGGCTTAAAGTAACTATGATTTTTGTAAATTACCTAGCTAGTTCTCCTTGTTAGGGTGGGAGTGAAACTCTCCTGTGGTTTTCTGTGTGCTAATCAGATGCAGAAGTCCTAACTGTAAATTTTACATATTATTAGATTCGCAGGTGGGGCAAGGACAGAAGAGGAAGGCTAAAACTATCAGACAAATTACTAGTGAGAGAGACGCAATCAAAAGGAAGTCATGTGGGAGTCAGAAGGTAGGGAAACCAACTTTTTTTTTCTTCAAGCAATTTAATCACAAAAGTAGAAAGACACAGAAGCTATGATAGAAATAAAGCAATGCAGAATCTTTCCTAGAGATAGTAAAAAGCAATTATGGATTAAGTTCTTCTTAGAAAGAGAAAATCTGTAGGGGAATTTGAATTCCAAATACAGGAAGCCCGTGGACTCTTGATGCTGTGTTACATAAGAGAAAGAATGAAAGACTTTTATTAAAAGATTAGAATAAAGGTATTATGAGTGTTAACAACTGCAGGTCCCTGAGAGAGGTCCTGTTAGTACTAAAGGACTTCTATTTCTTTAAATCTTGCTCTCAACTATGAATTACTGTTTTGGGAATAGTGCACTTAGAAAATATAATATTGCTATATTTCATATGTTAGAAATTCTACTTTTATAGGAAAAATACTATATTTAACCTTAGAATTCTTATTCCTACTCATTAAAGGCTTTTTCTACCTGAACTAAGCCAATGTACCACCATCTCTCCTAAAAGACAAGAAGAGTCCCAAGGAAAAAGTAAGTCCATTCATGCATGCAAGTCTTAGAAATACAAACCTATACATGACAATGAATTTTCCCAACCAATGACTGAAGGGAAAACCCATAGCATGTGTAATGACAGCAGTGATCCAAAATTGAGGACGCCCTGGCTTCTAGTCAAAATCCCCTCTTTTGGAGTAGTACACTGAACACCTGTCCCCCCCAGTCAGTGGAGTTGAGGGGCCTACTAGAAATGTGCCTTATGGGAGTGGGTCATCTCTCATCCTTAGCTGAGTATGGGGTCAAGAGAGATGACCCCCACCCACCCGTGAAGCCCCAAGTGAGCCCTGAGGAGAGAAAGGATTTCTCCTCTGGTCAACAAACCCGAGCCTCTTGGATATTTTGAGGTTAGCTTGTGACCAATATCTCCAAAACGAAGTGTTGTGATCCAGTGCGGGTTTTACTGCTCTGTTTTGGCAGGAAGGAGATCTGTTGAAAGAGCTTGGCTGGCTGCTCATTTGGGTTGGTTGGTTCAGGAGACTATCCTAAGGACTTTTATAGGATATAAGCAGTGCCTGGGGACTCAGGGTGGATTCAAGGCAGCTGGGGCCTTCGGCAGGCCGGGAGCCAGATCTGGAGACAACAGAAGACAGGACGGTTGACCCAAGCATGGACTCCCCCGCGCTGCGGGGCCCTCTCCAGCAGAGGGCAGTGCAGCAGATGCCAATGAACCCGCTATAGCCACCTTAGTCTAAGTCATGTATGATTAAATTTGGACTTTGGCACAGGATTATCTAATTGTGATTGTTTTATTTTCACCTGATAAAACTTACATTTGCCACACTGCAGACTGGGTGTTTACAAGGACGGGAGCTGGTCAAAGCCTAGTGGGCTGTCCAGTGGACATCAACAAATAGTGCACTCCCCCTCTGTGGGAGACCCACTCCTGGCATGCTCATCCCTGCAGACTCATTTCCCCCTAAGTTCCATAAGCGTGCTCAGAGCCCGGGTGCTCCGTGCTGCAGGTCTCTGACGCATGGACGGCGAGTGTAACAGTGAGTTCTGGGCGACGGGGTTAGAGCAGAGCTGAGAGGGGCAAATGCCATTTTAGCAGAGGTTTGTGATTTTGAAAATTATTACGAAGGCTTCATCAACCTGGTGGCTGTTCCAAAGTTAAAGTCAGCTCCCTGATACTTAGTCATTCTACAAAAACTTTAGCTCTGGGTGAAACACGCCTCCTTTTGAAAATTTCACTCGATGAAATAAAACTGCTGCTAGAAGTCAAAATGCTCAACTATAAAAATAATGATTTTTAATAAAAATTGCCCTTAAGCAGCTTTTTTTTCTAGAAATAGGGTCATTTAGGAACCATCTATTAGAGATGTTTAGAAATCATTAGAAACTTATTGGGGACAAAAACTAGTGGTTTACAGACATTTCCAACAAATACACCCAGCTTGACCCAGCGGAAGGAGCACAGTGCTTTGGCAAGATTTACCTCCCAAAGCCTTGTTTACAAAATGGGAATAAAGTCACTGAGAAGTCACGGGTATTGGCAGGATTAAAGAAAGTATGCAATGAATCACCCAGAACACTATTAATTAGTAGTACTTCCTGCTTCCTCCTAATTTCATTGATAAGAACCTACATCTATTTCTGGGCTCATCTAATATTCTCAAAACCGAAAAAAAGAAGAAAAGGAATGAAGACTTTTTACCATGTATTAAAATGTAAAAGACCCATGGTTTGATGAGTAAAGCATTTTTTTTTTCAATAAAAAGATGCTTAATTTAAGCCATCTAATTTTGAGCACAAAATATTTCAAAACCTAAAATTTAGTGTTAAAATTGTCCACCAATAGGTGGTGCTGTTTACACAGTTCTTAGATGACTTAGGGTTTTGTTTTTTTTCCATTAAATATATAATGTCCTTTAATTCACTCAAGAAGCATTTATTGAGCAGTTATTGCATGCCAGGCACTGTGCAAGGTGCTAGCTATACAAAAATTAAATGACATGGCTTCTGTCCTCCCAAAGCTTAAGTGAGGGGAAGGTGAAAGGGGCTTGGGGGGGCAGAGGCGGAGTCACAGGTAAAGTAAATAGGCAGTTACAATGCAATCTGAATGGCATCTAATTCAGACTCTCAGACTAGAGGGCCAGGGAAGGCTTCTGAACAAAGAAAGGAACTTTCTAAGCTGAGCACTGAAGAATAAACTGGAGTTAATCCAAACACATTCAAACACTGTCCCCTGCCAAAAATTTCTGAAGACATACACAAGTTACTCAGGAGAGGGGAAAAAACTGCTACTTACCAAGTGCTAGAAGGTGCCTTAGAATAAAGCATGCATTTGTGGTTATTGTTTTCTGTACATGTATTTTACTTTACAGTAAAATAAAGATTTTTTAAGAAAATTCTATCTCCTTCCTTAGATTTGCATTTCTTTAGTTAAGACTGAGGTTGATCATCTTTTTTTTTTTTTTTTTTTTTTTTTTTAATAAGGAGATATTGGGGATTGAAGCCGGTACCTTGTGCATGGGAAGGAAGTGATCAAACCAGTGAGCTATACCTGTTCCCTGATCATCTTTTCATATGTTTCTGGGCTATTTGTATTTCTTTCTCAGTGAACTGCCTATTTAACCCTTTACCCAGTTTTCAACTGAGTCGACTGCCTTTTTCTCATTGATTTGTGTTGAATCCTTTAGAAATGAAGGAAATTGGCCCTTTACAGTTCTATGTGTCATTAATATTTGCTGAAAGGGTGACTCTTTGTGTGCTGCCCTTTCCCACTTCCCACCACACCTTACAGTAGGTGCTCAGAAGGCAAATTGTGCTGTGCATTTGAGTGGGGTGATGACAGGACTTTCCAGAATTCTCAGGAAGGTCAGGAGACACACGCCAGAGCTGGAGAATTCTGAGATGGGCCAAAGGAGCGAGGCCTCTGCAGCCTGGGCAGCGGTGTGCCAATGAGGGCTCCACACGCCGGGCAGAGGCAAGGCCCAGCCACCGCTGCCCAGTGCCAGCCGCGGGCAGGCTCTGTGCTCCTCCCACCACCCCGTGAGGCAGGTACTGCTTTTACTTCCACAGAGGAAACTGAGCCCCAGCAGGATTAAGTAACTGGTTCACAACCACACAATAAAAAGTGACAGAGCTGGGATGAAAACTTGGCCGTGGCTATCAAGGCCCGTCGTTTGAAGCTGTTTTGGTTACGGGCTGCCTATTGTGTGCCAGGTGCTAGGCTGCTCTGACTGCATGAGACAGACCTTGTCCGTGGCAAATGTCCAACAAGAGCCCATGTGGCTGGATACGTTATAATACCCATGGAAAGTAATGTCGTAAGAGCGTATTTATTGACAGAAAGCTATACTTATACAGCAAATGAAAAAGGGGATTATAAAACAAATGCAGACGATCATCATTTATGTCAAAATTATACATTCCACATACAACTACCTAAAAATAAAGCCTAGTGGAAATGTAACAAAATGCGAGTGGTGAGTTTTGAGTGGTAGGATTTTAGGTGGTTTTCGTTTTCTTTCTTTTGCATATCTGGGTTTTCTAAAACACCCATTACTTAGGTAATAAATTACATTTAAAAAGAAAAAAAAGTCTTTTTTGGGGGAAAGTGAGAGATAGTGTTGGAAAGGTGTGGAAATCAGGGTGTAAGAGAGGACGAGGAGCGAGTAGAGGAGCCCTGAGCCCCAGGCTGAGGATTCCGAGTTACAGGACATGGCCAGTGGAGCGTAAAGTCAGAGCTTCTCGACCCCAGGTGTCTCAGCGAAGGGAAGAGCTTCAGGAAGGAGGGCACAGGGCAGCCAGTGGCTCTTGCCCTGGCCGTCTCTGTCAAGTGGCAGGGCTGCACGACCCAAGAGTGCACAGCCTCCAACGCCGCTTTTCAGACCAAAGACCAAGGATGGGCAATTTATATAAGTTGCAAGAATTTTTCCAGCAGATGGCCACACCGTTTCTTGTTCTAACAAAATCAGCACATTACAGCAATTTCCAGATGGAAACAAAGTGTCTTGGTTATGAAGTTGATATATCTCATGTCTCTCAGAATTGAAAGGGGGGACTAGTTGGATAATTGGAATACTTTATCAATCTAGCACAGCTAACATAACCTATGCTGCTAAATAACAGTTTTTCTGACTGATAAAATACATTTTTTTTTTAAATGAAAAAAATCCCTATTGGGGTAGTACACTGACTAACATTCGACGGAACATGTCTTCCATTGGTGTTGCTGATTCCTTATTTAAAATACCAAATACTTTGTTATGACATGGAACATTGTATAATTAATATTATTTACTTACCATTGATAATATATAAAGTAAATATTACATTGCCATATATGCTTTTGTTTTTATGGAAGTTTTGTCAATGTAAAGATTAAATGCTTTTAAAATGTTTTGGCTTGTCACAAGCAAAATATTTTGAAATTTAAAACATTCTAAGATAAGGGTCTAAAATGTTGCAAGAAAGACTGTCAAATCTGGTGAGCACATCTAGAGAAAATGAGATCCTGGAGCAAGAAGACTGAAATTATCATGAAAAGTATAATTTCTAAGAAAGCAAAATGTAATTGTTTTATAATAAATTATTACATCTTGGAAAATGTGAAATTCTAGGACCTCAAAATTATTATTTTATGCTCAGCAAGATTTGTACAAGTTATACAGAATGCCTTCTTCACGTCAGCAGTAATTGTCATTATTGAGAAGTATGTACATGCCGATGTGAAACTGTTTTCCTTGAGTAAGGGGTGCCTTTTTCTAATTTTCAGGAAAGTGCCATATGTGCTCATCGTGGTGTGTGATGAATCGTAAGCTTTATAGCAAATGATCTGTAATTAATAAAAGTTAAAGCATTGTCATGTGTGAATTATGTGCTTCATTTACAAATTAGGACAAAGTTTTCCCTATAATAATATCACTCTCACTTGTTTGTATTTTAATGAACTTTCCTCAGTGGAAGCAGAAGGGACCCTGAAATGCCTGTAGGCATGGAATCATCCGCTACCC